>CM060604.1:44164890-44704890 GCA_030578255.1 Tiaroga cobitis | reverse complement strand
GTTATAACACACTTCCTGTTTCACGTTTCTCGCCATAATTTCGTTTACTCGCCACGGCCAAACCGTTCGAGATATCAAAAATCCCCTGGCAATTTTTCATCCTCAGTGTCTTGACTTCATGCTGACCGAGTTTCGTGCCGTGTGTTTGAATTCTCTAGGAGGAGTATTTCACATTCCATTGCATGTGTTTTCCAAACAACCCTTAATAGCCGACTTCCTGTTGGGCTGGGGTAAAAAGTAAGAGCATGAAGTATATATGAACCGATGAGATCTATATGTGTACTGAGTTTCATATTATTACATGCAAGCGTGTTTGATTTATGGACCAAGTGTTCAAACCCCGTTCCAGGGGGCGCTGTCGAGCCCCCCTGCCACGCCCGGGTACCAGCTTCAGCCCGGCCCTGATGGCCGCGGGTTCTGAGATGTGTGCAAAGTTTCAAGAGTTTTCGAGCACGTTAAGGCCCCCAAAAGTGCCCAAAAGGTAGTAAAATAATAATAATAATAAATAATAATCCTAAGGAAAACAATAGGGCCTTCGCCTTTTCAAGGCTTGGGCCCTAAATATAGCTGCGAGCAGCGATTACGGGCCCAAGCCGGTGGCACCGCAACCCCGGTGCCTTTAATTACCTAAAGGCACCGGAGTGGCGGTGCCGCCGGCTTTGGCCCTTCATCGCTGCTCGCAGCTATATTTATATGCACACTTTTGCACACCGGGGTGGCGGTGCCACCGGCTTGTTTATATATATATATATATATATATATATATATATATATGAAGAGGTCTTTTCCAAAACGCGATAAACGCCATTTTTAAAAAAAATGAGTTTGTCATGTCATTTTGCTGTGCACTGAACCTATTCACTGCTCCATCAACATTTCATGCCAAATCGCTACATTTCCTTGTTTAAAATGTACTACAAGATGCAGTTTCTTTCCAAAACGCGATAAGCCCCAAACCTATTTTTAGCCTAAACGCGATAAATCCTCTCAACTAATCAGAATTCGGTGAACGTTCTACGCAATCCAACAGGGTGGCGCTCTGAACAGAGGTTTGTTTATGTTCATTTATTCCTCAAAATGAGTGAGTTTTCTAGTCGACTAGTAGTAGTTCATTTAAGTTTAATCACATATTTCTATTGATTTAATTATTTAAATATGGGAGAGAAACCATAATGACCATTTTTTTAATTGCCTATTCCGCATCTCACGCATAAAGCTTGCCACAAAGAACCGACAAAAGTAATGATTAGGCCTATGCATGAAACTTTTGAATTGTTTATTTTTTAATTAGTGTTTTCTGTCAGATATAGCTGAAAAGATAAAGTTGACTATGCTGACTCGCCATCTTCGCAGTAGTGAACGCGCCTATAGAGAGAAATGCAAACTTTGAATTAGCCTACATACGCAGAGAGTAGCCAATTTCTTTTCGTTTTTTATTGTTTTGTTTAAATGTAGACATTTCAAGCTTTTTATAGATATACTTCTCAGGATTGTGAGGCAAGTATCGCTGTGTTTCGGTTCATTTATGTGATGCTCTCCAGATCACGCGCGGGCGCTTCCGTGTCCTGATTATATGTCTGCTTATATTTGCTTATTTATTTATTATTAATCCAGTCAATTTGTTGATGAAACATTGATTAAAATGAAGATACAATTTATACAAAACGAAATTCACTTTAAAGCAAGGCTTTCTACTAAACAAAACTTAATAAGTGGTCAAAATCATGTCTGACCCATTCCAAATGTTTTCCGATATATTGGTCATCTTATGATCCTATCATACTCATCTCATGCGGTTCCCTTTTCATATAATCAACATAGATGAAAAAAAAAAATAACATTAGCCTATATTATTAAACATAAATATGAAACGTATGTTTAAGTTTTTTTTTAAACTTAGCCTATATGTAAGCGTCACGCCGCTCCGCTTTGTTCACATGCTGTGTAGCCTATACAAGCATGTGTGTGTGTGTGTGTGGTGGAGGGGTGCCCATCACTACTTTTGAATATCGTTATCATTATTAAATATTTTTAATAATTTGTTTTTTTTACGCATATGTAGTGGACAAATTGGTCCTACTTGTTACAGGTTTGACACTTTACTAAAAATGACTCTGAATGTATTACTAAATAACTTATTGAATAGCTATTGATATCATTACTATTTTCAGGTTCTGCACCAAATGACTTTTAGCCTAAATGTGTTACTAAATTTAATTTATAGTATGAGCCCCTGATTATATGTTACATGCTCTCGTTTTTTTTTTTTTAAGACAAACCATACAGTTTTGGAAAAAAATTATGGATTTATAGCGTTTTGGAAAAAAAATAAATTAACTTTTAATTTATCATAAACAATATTGTTGTTTGATTTAATAATCATTGTTCAACATGTTCAGACTGAGCCAATAAAACATTTTAACAGGATAAATTGAATATTCACAAAATGTGTGGGTCTAGGTAAAAAATGTAATTTTCCTGAAAACTATTGAAATGGATTTATAGCGTTTTGGAAAAGACCTCTTCATATATATATATATATATATATATATATATATATATATATATATATATAAACAAGCCGGTGGCACCGCCACCCCGGTGCCTTTAGGGTTACTGTGCGTAACGGGCAATAACGTAACCCCGCTTTGACCTTTGAGAAGATGTGTGCTGTAGAGCTTGCATCAGTGTGGGCTCTGCAAAAGTGTGCATTGAGGGCACATATCAACCACAAAGTATGCGTGAGCAACCTTCTGAAACCTAAAATGAAAAATGAGACACCCTACGGTCTCATGGACTTAATGGAAACATGAAATAAGTACACAAGTTTGAAAGTTATATGAAGTGTGCCAAGACAGAATATTTGCCTGATCTGATTAGAAAAATAGTTTTTGTGTGTGTGTGTGTGAGGCGTGATTGAACAATGTAGACATAAAAACATACTCCGTCCTTTTGTTCATACAGGACATTATTCAAACTACAAAGTGTTTACTTATATTTGTGTACAATCGCAATAAAACACAACATTGTGCTTTTGTCAAACTGTAAACTACAACTGTCACCCAACCAAAATCTCTTACACACACACACACACACACACACACACACACACACACAGACACACATAGTTTAAAAGCAAAAAAATCTTTTGGACATTCATCATATTGCATTGGTTTTCATTTCTTGTTCTCGAACAGAGCCCTAATCTGTTTATTTTTTCAGTTACACATTCTACATTGATTAAAAAAGAAAAATCAAATGTGCTTTTATTTTAGACATAAATAAATAATCTATCATTCAGATGAGAGTAAAGTTAGTGTTAGTTCAAATTTTAAGGAAAACAAAAATATGATCTGAAATATCGCACATTCATTTAAAATTCATTCAGGTTCAATTACCAAACATACAAATCTCAATGTAATTTAAAGCAAACAATACATTTAAAATATATGGGTTGTATGCAATTTTTTTATATATAAAAAGATATATATCCAAAAATACAAAGCCTAAACTTTAACAAGGGTTAAACAATCACTGTAACAGACACAATCACACACACACACACACACACACACACACGTCAAATCACTTACATTTTAGATGCAATATTGACTTTTTTTCTGTTTCAGCAGCGAAAATAGTTCGACAAAGATCACAGCAGAACCATCGAGCATCTCACAGCAACGCGTTCTCATTACTGAATGATTCAGCATTTTGAACAAATCGGTTGACTCAAAGATTCAACGACCAATCCATAATCTGTCTCATTCATGAATGACTCAGCCGTTCGAACGAATCGTTTGAACGAATGAATCAATGACTCGCTCATTAAGACGGTCGCCTGGCGACACCTAATGACGGTTTAGTGATATGTTTAAAAGTATCATTCTTTCCAACGATTGTTAATTAACTCATATTTGAAACATAAGCTATATATATATATATATATAATATATATATATATATATACACACATATATGTACACAAAAATAAAATAAACACATTTGAAGCGTGTTTGCTTACTAAATTGTGAGCTGAACGAAAGTTGCAGCAAATATCAGCAACAGGAGTCAAATTTCATTAATCACGAGAGTGAAGAGCTGACTGAAAAGATGATGACGGAATAGGCTATTTTATGTAAAAGCGCCTATTTAAGCGAATCTATCATTATACTCTTTTGTTGTTGTGTTTTCCGTGAAAAATAATAGACTATTGAACTCACAATTCAAGCACGCGCTCTGCACGCGCCACCATTATCAATGTCCGTGTGGACGTCCGCGATCGAACAGTGGAAACATTGGCTACTCCGTCATTTTATTCAAGAAGATCATTCAAACTGCAAAGTGTTTACTAATTTTTGGATACTCGCAATCAAACACAACATTGTGATTTTGTAAAATACATTCAAGAAATCCGCCCCCGAAATGGGGCTTCTTTTAAAATGAAACGAAAATGCTCACAGCTGCACGTCTTGTGGAGACGTCCGTTACTTTCGCTTTCAAGTTAGCGATTTTAAAGCCCCCAGCGGAGTCACGGTGGGAAAATATTCCCATAGTAGCATCAATTGGCCTACCTGATTTTGAACACAAGAGGGCAGTAAAGCACTATGAATGATTTTTTTTTTTTTTTTTTTTTTGGCTAAACAACCATTCTGGCTGTTTTTAAACTTAAACATAAATCTTAAATTGAAAAAAAGGAAGACAATGGGTTTAGTTCTAATATTAGTATAATTTTATAGAAAAATAAATGGTGTATAATTACATTTTAGAAAGATATGAGACATTTCCTGATTCTTTTTTTGACATAATCCCTCGCCATAGCAAAACCGTTTGAGATATTCAATATCCGTTCACAATTTAGCATCTTTAAAGTATTTTCATCAAGTTGAAAAAGTTTTGTAACTGTAGATGAAACTAACCCCCCCCCACACACACACTTTTGTCACAAAAGGTGGCGCTACTGAGCCCCTGCACCACGCCCGTTTCTGAAACTTTGCACATGTCTACTGGCTAATAAATGTGATCTGTCTGTCAAGTTTCATGCAATTTTAAGCAATTTCAGGCATGCTAAGAGTCTCAAAAGCATCCAAAAAGAATATTAAAGTTTGATGCGTTGTCACGGCAACAGTATCTAAGATATCAATAATCCTTTCACAGGTCTACATCTGGCGTGTGTCTACATTATACACATAAAGTTTGAAGCAAATCGGGTAAAAATAAGAGGGTGATTTAAAAGCATTTTGAAAGTTACACACTTCCTGCTGCCAGTTGGTGGCGCTATAACTTTGACTCACAATAGTCACATCCATGTGATCGGCCTCTTACAGCGAACACACTGCTAAAGTTTCATCAAGATCAGTTACTGTATGCTGAAGTTATAACACACTTCCTGTTTCACGTTTCTCGCCATAAATTCGTTTCCTCGCCACGGCCAAACCGTTCGAGATATCAAAAATCCCCTGGCAATTTTTCATGCTCAATGTCTTGACTTCATGCTGACCGAGTTTCGTGGCGATTGGTTGAATTCTCTAGGAGGAGTATATCGAATTCCAGGGGCATACGCTTCCAAACAAACCATAATAGCCGACTTCCTGTTGGGCTGGGGTAAAAAGTAAAAGTACAAAGGATATATGAATCGATGAGATCTATATGTGTACCGAGTTTCATATTATTACATTCAAGCGTGTTTGATTTATGGACCAAGTTTTCGGACCCCGTTCCAGGGGGCACTGTCGAGCCCCCCTGCCACGCCCGGGTACCAGCTTCAGCCCGGCCCTGATGGCCACGGGTTCTGACCCGTGTGCAAAGTTTCAAGAGTTTTTGAGCACGTTAAGGGCCCCCAAAGTGCGCTGAGAGTCTCAAAAGTATCCAAAAAGAATATTAAAGTTTGATGCGTTGTCACGGCAACAGCATCTAAGATATCAACAATCCTTTCACAGGTCTAAATCTGGCGTGTGTCTACATTATACACATCAAGTTTGAAGCAAATCGGGTAAAGCCTGTTTGATTTATGGACCAAGTTTTCGGACCCCATTCCAGGGGGCGCTGTCGAGCCCCCCTGCCACGCCCGGGTACCAGCTTCAGCCCGGCCCTGATGGCCACGGTTTCTGACCCGTGTGCAAAGTTTCAAGAGTTTTTGAGCATGTTAAGGGCCCCAAAAGTGCGCTAAGAATCTCAAAAGTATCCAAAAAGAATATTAAAGTTTGATGCGTTGTCACGGCAACAGCATCTAAGATATCAACAATCCTTTCACAGGTCTACATCTGGCTTGTGTCTACATTATACACATCAAGTTTGAAGCAAATAGGGTAAAGCGTGTTGGATATATGGACCAAATTGTCTGACCCGTTCAAGGGGGCGCTGTCGAGCCCCCCTGCCACGCCCGGGTACCAGCTTCAGCCTGGCCCTGATGGCCGCGGGTTTTGTCCCGTGTGCAAAGTTTCAAGAGTTTTCGAGCACGTTAAGAACCCCAAAAGTGCCCGAAAGCATAAAAAAGCATGAAAAAGCTTAAAAAAAGGAATATTAATGTTTGATGCATTGCCATGGCAACAGTATCTAAGATATCAATAATCCTTTCACAGGTCTACATCTGGCGTGTGTCTACATTATGCACATGAAGTTTGAAGCAAATCGGGTAAAAATAAGAGGGTGATTTAAAAGCATTTTGAAAGTGACACACTTCCTGCTTCCAGTTGGTGGCGCTATAACTTTGACTCACAATAGTCACATCCATGTGATCGGGCTCTTACAACGAACACACTGCTGAAGTTTCATCGAGATTAGTTAATGTATGCAGTAGTTATAACACACTTCCTGTTTCACGTTTCTCGCCATAATTTCGTTTACTCGCCACGGCCAAACCGTTCGAGATATCAAAAATCCCCTGGCAATTTTTCATCCTCAGTGTCTTGACTTCATGCTGACCGAGTTTCGTGCCGTGTGTTTGAATTCTCTAGGAGGAGTATTTCACATTCCATTGCATGTGTTTTCCAAACAACCCTTAATAGCCGACTTCCTGTTGGGCTGGGGTAAAAAGTAAGAGCATGAAGTATATATGAACCGATGAGATCTATATGTGTACTGAGTTTCATATTATTACATGCAAGCGTGTTTGATTTATGGACCAAGTGTTCAAACCCCGTTCCAGGGGGCGCTGTCGAGCCCCCCTGCCACGCCCGGGTACCAGCTTCAGCCCGGCCCTGATGGCCGCGAGTTCTGAGATGTGTGCAAAGTTTCAAGAGTTTTCGAGCACGTTAAGGCCCCCAAAAGTGCCCAAAAGGTAGTAAAATAATAATAATAATAATAAATAATAATCCTTAGGAAAACAATAGGGCCTTCGCCTTTTCAAGGCTTGGGCCCTAATAATCCTAAGGAAAACAATAGGGCCTTCGCCTTTTCAAGGCTTGGGCCCTAAATATAGCTGCGAGCAGCGATTACGGGCCCAAGCCGGTGGCACCGCAACCCCGGTGCCTTTAGTTACCTAAAGGCACCGGAGTGGCGGTGCCGCCGGCTTTGGCCCTTCATCGCTGCTCGCAGCTATATTCATATATATATATATATATATATATATATATAAACAAGCCGGTGGCACCGCCACCCCGGTGCCTTTATATATATATATATATATATATATATATGTCTACATTGTTCAATCACGCCTCACACACACACACACACTTTTGCAGAGCCCACACCAATGCAAGCTCTATAGCACACATCTTCTCAAAGGTCAAAGCGGAGTTACGATATTGCCCGTCATGCACAGTAACCGTAAAGGCACCGGGGGTGGCGGTGCCACCGGCTTGTTTATATATATATATATATCGTATTATTCTAACTTGTAAAAAACTATTAACTTTTGTTAATATTCAACCATTTCACAACTAACTTTTTTCCATAGATCAAACACAACATAATTATATGGTGGACTGAAACAAAAATTATTAATTAAATAAAATTATCGTTTTCCTCTGAAATAGCAAAAGCATCACACACTAGCTGTACCTGCTCTAAATAAAAAAGAGTAATTCAATAAAAATACAAAATCGAACTAAATAAAATAAATTATTACAAAAACAAAATCAAACCAAAGAAAATATATCTTCGAAAAAAAAAGCGAGTGTCATGAGGAAAGGCGCCTCAGGAATCGTCAGGATTAACTCCATGTGTAAGGAATTTTGATTGATTTTATTTGTCACTTGAAAATTATTGTTAAATGTGTGCCTGCATAACTTTAATAAGATTTATTTTCTTTGATTTGATTTTGTTTTATATAATTTATTTATTTCGATTTTGTATTTTTATTTAAATACTATTATTTATTTAGAGCAGGTACAGCTAAGTGTGCGATGCTTTTGCTATTTCAGAGGGAAAAAAACACATTTTATTTCAAAAAGGCTTTTCAATTAAATAAAATGTTCAAGCTTTGTTTTCGTTTTATTATTTTGTTTGTTTTAAGCTTTGTTTAATTTATATTGTTAATCATCTGACACAAAACAAATGCATAAAGTATCATTTTAACTTTTAAAAAACTATTAACATTTGTTAATAGTACATTGCCTGTCTTTTGTTAATAGGACAAAACATAGTTATTATATTTTATAATATTTTATAAATATATAAAATAAACATTTGTAATGAAATCGTTCAAAAAAATGATATTAGCATTGTTTTAAACTTTGAAACAGAAGTAGCGCAATGCCTGGCCACTCCCGCGCCGCCTCCTTTTCACAATCCGAGGGAACCATCTCCGGAATATTAACCTCACTCCTAGAAGTCCAATTCTCATTATTCATGCCTCTTACCTGGGATTGATTGCACACACACACACACACACACACACACGCACGCACGCACGCACTCACACGCACACACACACACACACACACACACACGTGTCAAGTCACTTACATTTTAGATGCAATATTGACTGTTCTTCTGTTTCAGCAGCGAAAATAGTTAAACAAAGATCACAGCAGAACCATTGCATCTCACAGCAACGTGTTTTCTCATTACTGAATGATTCAGCATTTTGAACAAATTGGTTGACTCAAAGATTCAATGACCAATCCATAAACATCTGTCTCATTCATGAATGACTCAGTCGTTCAAACGAATCGTTTGAACGAATGAATCAATGACCCGCTCATTAAGACGGTCGCCTGGCGACACCTAGTGACGGTTTAGTGTTATTTGATTATACACTCAAAATATTCCACAACAAATCCTTTAAATTTAATGATATTCAGAACAGAACACAAATAAAAAAATAACTATAATAAAGCCAAAACGAAATAATTTAAAACAAAAGTAAAAGTAAGTGGTGTTAGGCTCACGTAAATCTCTCTTTAGAATCTAAATGTTGCAACATTTGCGATGTATTTGGATGCTAAACTATTCTTTATTACAGGCTTTGTACTTCACTCACGTTCCAATATCGACGGAAAAAATCATCCTCTTCACTTGTGCAAAAATGTGCTTGGAAAAATCACAGTGGAGCGGTGCTTACTGTGAATGATACAAATTGTACTACTGACTATTTCAACATAGCAGTGTAATTTGTATATGTTAGGTTGAATGTTTTATTATTGTGTGTGTGTGTGTGTGTGTGTTTGTGTGTGTGTGTGTGTGTGTGTGTGTGTGTGTGTGTGTGTGTGTGTGTGTGTGTGTGTGTGTGTGTGTCAGTGTGTGTGTGGGGGTCTGGGTGGCTCAGCGCGATTGAACAGTGAAACATACTCCGTCATTTTCTTCATACAGGACATCATTCAAACGTCAAAGTGTTTACTTATATTTGTGTACACTCGCAATTAAACACAACATTGTGTTTTTGTTAAATAAATTAAAGTAATACGTCCCCCGAAATGGCGCTAATTTTAAAATGAAACTAAAATGCTCACGGCTGCACGGGCATTCATAACTCTGCGCGCCCACGGTGAGGGACGAGCAGAACAGAGCGAACGTTGTTTAGTTCATTCCTACTTCCATAGGAATTAATTGAAAAAGCTCACTCTACTCTGCACCATTATTAATGAATTGTGCAGACGTCCTTATTTTACTTTCGCTTTTTACCTGATTTTGAACACAAGAGGGCAGTATAACACTATGTATGATTTGGAAAAAATTTTTTTTTGACTAAACAACCATTCTGGCTGTTTTTAAACTTAAACATTATTCTCTAATTGCTCTCACCATGCCCGTTTCTGAAACTCTGCACATGTCTACTGTCTAATAAATGTGATGTGTCTGTCGGGTTTCATGCAATTTCAAGTATGTTAAGAGTCTCAAAAGCATCAACAAAGAATAATAAAGTTTGATGCGTTGCCACGGCAACAGTATCTAAGATATCAATAATCCTTTCTCAGGTCTACATCTGCCGTGTGTCTACATTATACACATAAAGTTTGAAGCAAATTGGGTAAAAATAAGAGGGTGATTTCAAAGCCTTTAGGAAGTGACACACTTCCTGCTGCCAGTTGGTGGCGCTATAACTTTGACTCACAATAGTCACATCCATGTGATCGGACTCTTACAGCGAACACACTGCTGAAGATTCATCAAGATCAGTTAATGTATGCAGAAGTTATAACACACTTCCTGTTTCCTTTATTCGCCATAAATTCGTTTCCTCGCCACAGCCAAACCGTTCGAGATATCAAAAATCCCCTGGCAACTTTTCATCCTCAATGTCTTGACTTCATGCTGACCGAGTTTCGTGGCGATTGGTTGAATTCTCTAGGAGGAGTATATCGAATTCCAGGGGCATACGCTTCCAAACAAACCATAATAGCCGACTTCCTGTTGGGCTGGGGTAAAAAGTAAAAGTACAAAGGATATATGAATCGATGAGATCTATATGTGTACCGAGTTTCATATTATTACATTCAAGCGTGTTTGATTTATGGACCAAGTTTTCGGACCCCGTTCCAGGGGGCACTGTCGAGCCCCCCTGCCACGCCCGGGTACCAGCTTCAGCCCGGCCCTGATGGCCACGGGTTCTGACCCGTGTGCAAAGTTTCAAGAGTTTTTGAGCACGTTAAGGGCCCCCAAAGTGCGCTGAGAGTCTCAAAAGTATCCAAAAAGAATATTAAAGTTTGATGCGTTGTCACGGCAACAGCATCTAAGATATCAACAATCCTTTCACAGGTCTAAATCTGGCGTGTGTCTACATTATACACATCAAGTTTGAAGCAAATCGGGTAAAGCCTGTTTGATTTATGGACCAAGTTTTCGGACCCCATTCCAGGGGGCGCTGTCGAGCCCCCCTGCCACGCCCGGGTACCAGCTTCAGCCCGGCCCTGATGGCCGCGGTTTCTGACCCGTGTGCAAAGTTTCAAGAGTTTTTGAGCACGTTAAGGGCCCCAAAAGTGCGCTAAGAATCTCAAAAGTATCCAAAAAGAATATTAAAGTTTGATGCGTTGTCACGGCAACAGCATCTAAGATATCAACAATCCTTTCACAGGTCTACATCTGGCTTGTGTCTACATTATACACATCAAGTTTGAAGCAAATAGGGTAAAGCGTGTTGGATATATGGACCAAATTGTCTGACCCGTTCAAGGGGGCGCTGTCGAGCCCCCCTGCCACGCCCGGGTACCAGCTTCAGCCTGGCCCTGATGGCCGCGGGTTTTGTCCCGTGTGCAAAGTTTCAAGAGTTTTTGAGCACGTTAAGAACCCCAAAAGTGCCCGAAAGCATAAAAAAGCATGAAAAAGCTTAAAAAAAGGAATATTAATGTTTGATGCATTGCCATGGCAACAGTATCTAAGATATCAATAATCCTTTCACAGGTCTACATCTGGCGTGTGTCTACATTATGCACATGAAGTTTGAAGCAAATCGGGTAAAAATAAGAGGGTGATTTAAAAGCATTTTGAAAGTGACACACTTCCTGCTTCCAGTTGGTGGCGCTATAACTTTGACTCACAATAGTCACATCCATGTGATCGGGCTCTTACAACGAACACACTGCTGAAGTTTCATCGAGATTAGTTAATGTATGCAGTAGTTATAACACACTTCCTGTTTCACGTTTCTCGCCATAATTTCGTTTACTCGCCACGGCCAAACCGTTCGAGATATCAAAAATCCCCTGGCAATTTTTCATCCTCAGTGTCTTGACTTCATGCTGACCGAGTTTCGTGCCGTGTGTTTGAATTCTCTAGGAGGAGTATTTCACATTCCATTGCATGTGTTTTCCAAACAACCCTTAATAGCCGACTTCCTGTTGGGCTGGGGTAAAAAGTAAGAGCATGAAGTATATATGAACCGATGAGATCTATATGTGTACTGAGTTTCATATTATTACATGCAAGCGTGTTTGATTTATGGACCAAGTGTTCAAACCCCGTTCCAGGGGGCGCTGTCGAGCCCCCCTGCCACGCCCGGGTACCAGCTTCAGCCCGGCCCTGATGGCCGCGGGTTCTGAGATGTGTGCAAAGTTTCAAGAGTTTTCGAGCACGTTAAGGCCCCCAAAAGTGCCCAAAAGGTAGTAAAATAATAATAATAATAATAATAATAATAATAAATAATAATCCTAAGGAAAACAATAGGGCCTTCGCCTTTTCAAGGCTTGGGCCCTAATAAATAATAATCCTTAGGAAAACAATAGGGCCTTCGCCTTTTCAAGGCTTGGGCCCTAAATATAGCTGCGAGCAGCGATTACGGGCCCAAGCCGGTGGCACCGCAACCCCGGTGCCTTTAATTACCTAAAGGCACCGGAGTGGCGGTGCCGCCGGCTTTGGCCCTTCATCGCTGCTCGCAGCTATATTTATATGCACACTTTTGCACACCGGGGTGGCGGTGCCACCGGCTTGTTTATATATATATATATATATAAACAAGCCGGTGGCACCGCCACCCCGGTGCCTTTAGGGTTACTGTGCGTGACGGGCAATAACGTAACCCCGCTTTGACCTTTGAGAAGATGTGTGCTGTAGAGCTTGCATCAGTGTGGGCTCTGCAAAAGTGTGCATTGAGGGCACATATCAACCACAAAGTATGCGTGAGCAACCTTCTGAAACCTAAAATGAAAAATGAGACACCCTACGGTCTCATGGACTTAATGGAAACATGAAATAAGTACACAAGTTTGAAAGTTATATGAAGTGTGCCAAGACAGAATATTTGCCTGATCTGATTAGAAAAATAGTTTTTGTGTGTGTGTGTGTGTGTGTGTGTGAGGCGTGATTGAACAATGTAGACATAAAAACATACTCCGTCCTTTTGTTCATACAGGACATTATTCAAACTACAAAGTGTTTACTTATATTTGTGTACAATCGCAATAAAACACAACATTGTGCTTTTGTCAAACTGTAAACTACAACTGTCACCCAACCAAAATCTCTTACACACACACACACACACACACACACACACACACACACAGACACACATAGTTTAAAAGCAAAAAAATCTTTTGGACATTCATCATATTGCATTGGTTTTCATTTCTTGTTCTCGAACAGAGCCCTAATCTGTTTATTTTTTCAGTTACACATTCTACATTGATTAAAAAAGAAAAATCAAATGTGCTTTTATTTTAGACATAAATAAATAATCTATCATTCAGATGAGAGTAAAGTTAGTGTTAGTTCAAATTTTAAGGAAAACAAAAATATGATCTGAAATATCGCACATTCATTTAAAATTCATTCAGGTTCAATTACCAAACATACAAATCTCAATGTAATTTAAAGCAAACAATACATTTAAAATATATGGGTTGTATGCAATTTTTTTATATATAAAAAGATATATATCCAAAAATACAAAGCCTAAACTTTAACAAGGGTTAAACAATCACTGTAACAGACACAATCACACACACACACACACACACACACGTCAAATCACTTACATTTTAGATGCAATATTGACTTTTTTTCTGTTTCAGCAGCGAAAATAGTTCGACAAAGATCACAGCAGAACCATCGAGCATCTCACAGCAACGCGTTCTCATTACTGAATGATTCAGCATTTTGAACAAATCGGTTGACTCAAAGATTCAACGACCAATCCATAATCTGTCTCATTCATGAATGACTCAGCCGTTCGAACGAATCGTTTGAACGAATGAATCAATGACTCGCTCATTAAGACGGTCGCCTGGCGACACCTAATGACGGTTTAGTGATATGTTTAAAAGTATCATTCTTTCCAACGATTGTTAATTAACTCATATTTGAAACATAAGCTATATATATATATATATATATAATATATATATATATATATATACACACATATATATACACAAAAATAAAATAAACACATTTGAAGCGTGTTTGCTTACTAAATTGTGAGCTGAACGAAAGTTGCAGCAAATATCAGCAACAGGAGTCAAATTTCATTAATCACGAGAGTGAAGAGCTGACTGAAAAGATTATGACGGAATAGGCTATTTTATGTAAAAGCGCCTATTTAAGCGAATCTATCATTATACTCTTTTGTTGTTGTGTTTTCCGTGAAAAATAATAGACTATTGAACTCACAATTCAAGCACGCGCTCTGCACGCGCCACCATTATCAATGTCCGTGTGGACGTCCGCGATCGAACAGTGGAAACATTGGCTACTCCGTCATTTTATTCAAGAAGATCATTCAAACTGCAAAGTGTTTACTTATTTTTGGATACTCGCAATCAAACACAACATTGTGATTTTGTAAAATACATTCAAGAAATCCGCCCCCGAAATGGGGCTTCTTTTAAAATGAAACGAAAATGCTCACAGCTGCACGTCTTGTGGAGACGTCCGTTACTTTCGCTTTCAAGTTAGCGATTTTAAAGCCCCCAGCGGAGTCACGGTGGGAAAATATTCCCATAGTAGCATCAATTGGCCTACCTGATTTTGAACACAAGAGGGCAGTAAAGCACTATGAATGATTTTAATTTTTTTTATTTTTTTGGCTAAACAACCATTCTGGCTGTTTTTAAACTTAAACATAAATCTTAAATTGAAAAAAAGGAAGACAATGGGTTTAGTTCTAATATTAGTATAATTTTATAGAAAAATAAATGGTGTATAATTACATTTTAGAAAGATATGAGACATTTCCTGATTCTTTTTTTGACATAATCCCTCGCCATAGCAAAACCGTTTGAGATATTCAATATCCGTTCACAATTTAGCATCTTTAAAGTATTTTCATCAAGTTGAAAAAGTTTTGTAACTGTAGATGAAACTAACCCCCCCCACACACACACTTTTGTCACAAAAGGTGGCGCTACTGAGCCCCTGCACCACGCCCGTTTCTGAAACTTTGCACATGTCTACTGGCTAATAAATGTGATCTGTCTGTCAAGTTTCATGCAATTTTAAGCAATTTCAGGCATGCTAAGAGTCTCAAAAGCATCCAAAAAGAATATTAAAGTTTGATGCGTTGTCACGGCAACAGTATCTAAGATATCAATAATCCTTTCACAGGTCTACATCTGGCGTGTGTCTACATTATACACATAAAGTTTGAAGCAAATCGGGTAAAAATAAGAGGGTGATTTAAAAGCATTTTGAAAGTTACACACTTCCTGCTGCCAGTTGGTGGCGCTATAACTTTGACTCACAATAGTCACATCCATGTGATCGGCCTCTTACAGCGAACACACTGCTAAAGTTTCATCAAGATCAGTTACTGTATGCTGAAGTTATAACACACTTCCTGTTTCACGTTTCTCGCCATAAATTCGTTTCCTCGCCACGGCCAAACCGTTCGAGATATCAAAAATCCCCTGGCAATTTTTCATGCTCAATGTCTTGACTTCATGCTGACCGAGTTTCGTGGCGATTGGTTGAATTCTCTAGGAGGAGTATATCGAATTCCAGGGGCATACGCTTCCAAACAAACCATAATAGCCGACTTCCTGTTGGGCTGGGGTAAAAAGTAAAAGTACAAAGGATATATGAATCGATGAGATCTATATGTGTACCGAGTTTCATATTATTACATTCAAGCGTGTTTGATTTATGGACCAAGTTTTCGGACCCCGTTCCAGGGGGCACTGTCGAGCCCCCCTGCCACGCCCGGGTACCAGCTTCAGCCCGGCCCTGATGGCCACGGGTTCTGACCCGTGTGCAAAGTTTCAAGAGTTTTTGAGCACGTTAAGGGCCCCCAAAGTGCGCTGAGAGTCTCAAAAGTATCCAAAAAGAATATTAAAGTTTGATGCGTTGTCACGGCAACAGCATCTAAGATATCAACAATCCTTTCACAGGTCTAAATCTGGCGTGTGTCTACATTATACACATCAAGTTTGAAGCAAATCGGGTAAAGCCTGTTTGATTTATGGACCAAGTTTTCGGACCCCATTCCAGGGGGCGCTGTCGAGCCCCCCTGCCACGCCCGGGTACCAGCTTCAGCCCGGCCCTGATGGCCACGGGTTCTGACCCGTGTGCAAAGTTTCAAGAGTTTTTGAGCATGTTAAGGGCCCCAAAAGTGCGCTAAGAATCTCAAAAGTATCCAAAAAGAATATTAAAGTTTGATGCGTTGTCACGGCAACAGCATCTAAGATATCAACAATCCTTTCACAGGTCTACATCTGGCTTGTGTCTACATTATACACATCAAGTTTGAAGCAAATAGGGTAAAGCGTGTTGGATATATGGACCAAATTGTCTGACCCGTTCAAGGGGGCGCTGTCGAGCCCCCCTGCCACGCCCGGGTACCAGCTTCAGCCTGGCCCTGATGGCCGCGGGTTTTGTCCCGTGTGCAAAGTTTCAAGAGTTTTCGAGCACGTTAAGAACCCCAAAAGTGCCCGAAAGCATAAAAAAGCATGAAAAAGCTTAAAAAAAGGAATATTAATGTTTGATGCATTGCCATGGCAACAGTATCTAAGATATCAATAATCCTTTCACAGGTCTACATCTGGCGTGTGTCTACATTATGCACATGAAGTTTGAAGCAAATCGGGTAAAAATAAGAGGGTGATTTAAAAGCATTTTGAAAGTGACACACTTCCTGCTGCCAGTTGGTGGCGCTATAACTTTGACTCACAATAGTCACATCCATGTGATCGGGCTCTTACAACGAACACACTGCTGAAGTTTCATCAAGATTAGTTAATGTATGCAGTAGTTATAACACACTTCCTGTTTCACGTTTCTCGCCATAATTTCGTTTACTCGCCACGGCCAAACCGTTCGAGATATCAAAAATCCCCTGGCAATTTTTCATCCTCAGTGTCTTGACTTCATGCTGACCGAGTTTCGTGCCGTGTGTTTGAATTCTCTAGGAGGAGTATTTCACATTCCATTGCATGTGTTTTCCAAACAACCCTTAATAGCCGACTTCCTGTTGGGCTGGGGTAAAAAGTAAGAGCATGAAGTATATATGAACCGATGAGATCTATATGTGTACTGAGTTTCATATTATTACATGCAAGCGTGTTTGATTTATGGACCAAGTGTTCAAACCCCGTTCCAGGGGGCGCTGTCGAGCCCCCCTGCCACGCCCGGGTACCAGCTTCAGCCCGGCCCTGATGGCCACGGGTTCTGACCCGTGTGCAAAGTTTCAAGAGTTTTTGAGCACGTTAAGGGCCCCCAAAGTGCGCTGAGAGTCTCAAAAGTATCCAAAAAGAATATTAAAGTTTGATGCGTTGTCACGGCAACAGCATCTAAGATATCAACAATCCTTTCACAGGTCTAAATCTGGCGTGTGTCTACATTATACACATCAAGTTTGAAGCAAATCGGGTAAAGCCTGTTTGATTTATGGACCAAGTTTTCGGACCCCATTCCAGGGGGCGCTGTCGAGCCCCCCTGCCACGCCCGGGTACCAGCTTCAGCCCGGCCCTGATGGCCACGGGTTCTGACCCGTGTGCAAAGTTTCAAGAGTTTTTGAGCATGTTAAGGGCCCCAAAAGTGCGCTAAGAATCTCAAAAGTATCCAAAAAGAATATTAAAGTTTGATGCGTTGTCACGGCAACAGCATCTAAGATATCAACAATCCTTTCACAGGTCTACATCTGGCTTGTGTCTACATTATACACATCAAGTTTGAAGCAAATAGGGTAAAGCGTGTTGGATATATGGACCAAATTGTCTGACCCGTTCAAGGGGGCGCTGTCGAGCCCCCCTGCCACGCCCGGGTACCAGCTTCAGCCTGGCCCTGATGGCCGCGGGTTTTGTCCCGTGTGCAAAGTTTCAAGAGTTTTCGAGCACGTTAAGAACCCCAAAAGTGCCCGAAAGCATAAAAAAGCATGAAAAAGCTTAAAAAAAGGAATATTAATGTTTGATGCATTGCCATGGCAACAGTATCTAAGATATCAATAATCCTTTCACAGGTCTACATCTGGCATGTGTCTACATTATGCACATGAAGTTTGAAGCAAATCGGGTAAAAATAAGAGGGTGATTTAAAAGCATTTTGAAAGTGACACACTTCCTGCTGCCAGTTGGTGGCGCTATAACTTTGACTCACAATAGTCACATCCATGTGATCGGGCTCTTACAACGAACACACTGCTGAAGTTTCATCAAGATTAGTTAATGTATGCAGTAGTTATAACACACTTCCTGTTTCACGTTTCTCGCCATAATTTCGTTTACTCGCCACGGCCAAACCGTTCGAGATATCAAAAATCCCCTGGCAATTTTTCATCCTCAGTGTCTTGACTTCATGCTGACCGAGTTTCGTGCCGTGTGTTTGAATTCTCTAGGAGGAGTATTTCACATTCCATTGCATGTGTTTTCCAAACAACCCTTAATAGCCGACTTCCTGTTGGGCTGGGGTAAAAAGTAAGAGCATGAAGTATATATGAACCGATGAGATCTATATGTGTACTGAGTTTCATATTATTACATGCAAGCGTGTTTGATTTATGGACCAAGTGTTCAAACCCCGTTCCAGGGGGCGCTGTCGAGCCCCCCTGCCACGCCCGGGTACCAGCTTCAGCCCGGCCCTGATGGCCGCGGGTTCTGAGATGTGTGCAAAGTTTCAAGAGTTTTCGAGCACGTTAAGGCCCCCAAAAGTGCCCAAAAGGTAGTAAAATAATAATAATAATAATAATAATAATAATAAATATAGCTGCGAGCAGCGATTACGGGCCCAAGCCGGTGGCACCGCAACCCCGGTGCCTTTAATTACCTAAAGGCACCGGAGTGGCGGTGCCGCCGGCTTTGGCCCTTCATCGCTGCTCGCAGCTATATTCATATATATATATAAACAAGCCGGTGGCACCGCCACCCCGGTGCCTTTAGGGTTACTGTGCGTGACGGGCAATAACGTAACCCCGCTTTGACCTTTGAGAAGATGTGTGCTGTAGAGCTTGCATCAGTGTGGGCTCTGCAAAAGTGTGCATTGAGGGCACATATCAACCACAAAGTATGCGTGAGCAACCTTCTGAAACCTAAAATGAAAAATGAGACACCCTACGGTCTCATGGACTTAATGGACACATGAAATAAGTACACAAGTTTGAAAGTTATATGAAGTGTGCCAAGACAGAATATTTGCCTGATCTGATTAGAAAAATAGTTTTTGTGTGTGTGTGTGTGTGTGAGGCGTGATTGAACAATGTAGACATAAAAACATACTCCGTCCTTTTGTTCATACAGGACATTATTCAAACTACAAAGTGTTTACTTATATTTGTGTACAATCGCAATAAAACACAACATTGTGCTTTTGTCAAACTGTAAACTACAACTGTCACCCAACCAAAATCTCTTACACACACACACACACACACACACATAGTTTAAAAGCAAAAAAATCTTTTGGACATTCATCATATTGCATTGGTTTTCATTTCTTGTTCTCGAACAGAGCCCTAATCTGTTTATTTTTTCAGTTACACATTCTACATTGATTAAAAAAGAAAAATCAAATGTGCTTTTATTTTAGACATAAATAAATAATCTATCATTCAGATGAGAGTAAAGTTAGTGTTAGTTAAAATTTTAAGGAAAACAAAAATATGATCTGAAATATCGCACATTCATTTAAAATTCATTCAGGTTCAATTACCAAACATACAAATCTCAATGTAATTTAAAGCAAACAATACATTTAAAATATATGGGTTGTATGCAATTTTTTTATATATAAAAAGATATATATCCAAAAATACAAAGCCTAAACTTTAACAAGGGTTAAACAATCACTGTAACAGACACAATCACACACACACACACACACACACACACACACACGTCAAATCACTTACATTTTAGATGCAATATTGACTTTTTTTCTGTTTCAGCAGCGAAAATAGTTCAACAAAGATCACAGCAGAACCATCGAGCATCTCACAGCAACGCGTTCTCATTACTGAATGATTCAGCATTTTGAACAAATCGGTTGACTCAAAGATTCAACGACCAATCCATAATCTGTCTCATTCATGAATGACTCAGCCGTTCGAACGAATCGTTTGAACGAATGAATCAATGACTCGCTCATTAAGACGGTCGCCTGGCGACACCTAATGACGGTTTAGTGATATGTTTAAAAGTATCATTCTTTCCAACGATTGTTAAATAACTCATATTTGAAACATAAGCTATATATATATATATATATATATATATATATATATATATATATATATATATATATATATACACATATATACACAAAAATAAAATAAACACATTTGAAGCGTGTTTGCTTACTAAATTGTGAGCTGAACGAAAGTTGCAGCAAATATCAGCAACAGGAGTCAAATTTCATTAATCACGAGAGTGAAGAGCTGACTGAAAAGATGATGACGGAATAGGCATTTTATGTAAAAGCGCCTATTTAAGCGAATCTATCATTATACTCTTTTGTTGTTGTGTTTTCCGTGAAAAATAATAGACTATTGAACTCACAATTCAAGCACGCGCTCTGCACGCGCCACCATTATCAATGTCCGTGTGGACGTCCGCGATCGAACAGTGGAAACATTGGCTACTCCGTCATTTTATTCAAGAAGATCATTCAAACTGCAAAGTGTTTACTTATTTTTGGATACTCGCAATCAAACACAACATTGTGATTTTGTAAAATACATTCAAGAAATCCGCCCCCGAAATGGGGCTTCTTTTAAAATGAAACAAAAATGCTCACAGCTGCACGTCTTGTGGAGACGTCCGTTACTTTCGCTTTCAAGTTAGCGATTTTAAAGCCCCCAGCGGAGTCACGGTGGGAAAATATTCCCATAGTAGCATCAATTGGCCTACCTGATTTTGAACACAAGAGGGCAGTAAAGCACTATGAATGATTTTTATTTTTTTTTATTTTTTTGGCTAAACAACCATTCTGGCTGTTTTTAAACTTAAACATAAATCTTAAATTGAAAAAAAGGAATACAATGGGTTTACTTCTAATATTAGTATAATTTTATAGAAAAATAAATGGTGTATAATTACATTTTAGAAAGATATGAGACATTTCCTGATTCTTTTTTTGACATAATCCCTCGCCATAGCAAAACCGTTTGAGATATTCAATATCCGTTCACAATTTAGCATCTTTAATGTATTTTCATCAAGTTGAAAAAGTTTTGTAACTGTAGATGAAACTAACCCCCCCCCCCCCACACACACTTTTGCCTCAAAAGGTGGCGCTACTGAGCCCCTGCACCACGCCCGTTTCTGAAACTTTGCACATGTCTACTGGCTAATAAATGTGATCTGTCTGTCAAGTTTCATGCAATTTTAAGCAATTTCAGGCATGCTAAGAGTCTCAAAAGCATCCAAAAAGAATATTAAAGTTTGATGCGTTGCCATGGCAACAGTATCTAAGATATCAATAATCCTTTCACAGGTCTACATCTGCCGTGTATTTACATTATACACATCAAGTTTGAAGCAAATCGGGTAAAAATAAGAGGGTGATTTCAAAGTATTTTGAAAGTGACACACTTCATGCTGCCAGTTGGTGGCGCTATAACTTTGACTCACAATAGTCACATCCATGTGATCGGCCTCTCACAGCGAACACACTGTTGAAGTTTCATCAAGATCAGTTAATGTATGCAGAAGTTATAACACACTTCCTGTTTCCATTATTCGCCATAAATTCGTTTCCTCGTCACGGCCAAACCGTTCGAGATATCAGAAATCCCCTGGCAATTTTTCATCCTCAATGTCTTGACATCATGCTGACCGAGTTTCGTTGCGATTGGTTGAATTCTCTAGGAGGAGTATATCGAATTCCAGGGGCATACGCTTCCAAACAAACCATAATAGCCGACTTCCTGTTGGGCTGGGGTAAAAAGTAAAAGTACAAAGGATATATGAATCGATGAGATCTATATGTGTACCGAGTTTCATATTATTACATTCAAGCGTGTTTGATTTATGGACCAAGTTTTCGGACCCCGTTCCAGGGGGCACTGTCGAGCCCCCCTGCCACGCCCGGGTACCAGCTTCAGCCCGGCCCTGATGGCCACGGGTTCTGACCCGTGTGCAAAGTTTCAAGAGTTTTTGAGCACGTTAAGGGCCCCCAAAGTGCGCTGAGAGTCTCAAAAGTATCCAAAAAGAATATTAAAGTTTGATGCGTTGTCACGGCAACAGCATCTAAGATATCAACAATCCTTTCACAGGTCTAAATCTGGCGTGTGTCTACATTATACACATCAAGTTTGAAGCAAATCGGGTAAAGCCTGTTTGATTTATGGACCAAGTTTTCGGACCCCATTCCAGGGGGCGCTGTCGAGCCCCCCTGCCACGCCCGGGTACCAGCTTCAGCCCGGCCCTGATGGCCGCGGTTTCTGACCCGTGTGCAAAGTTTCAAGAGTTTTTGAGCATGTTAAGGGCCCCAAAAGTGCGCTAAGAATCTCAAAAGTATCCAAAAAGAATATTAAAGTTTGATGCGTTGTCACGGCAACAGCATCTAAGATATCAACAATCCTTTCACAGGTCTACATCTGGCTTGTGTCTACATTATACACATCAAGTTTGAAGCAAATAGGGTAAAGCGTGTTGGATATATGGACCAAATTGTCTGACCCGTTCAAGGGGGCGCTGTCGAGCCCCCCTGCCACGCCCGGGTACCAGCTTCAGCCTGGCCCTGATGGCCGCGGGTTTTGTCCCGTGTGCAAAGTTTCAAGAGTTTTTGAGCACGTTAAGAACCCCAAAAGTGCCCGAAAGCATAAAAAAGCATGAAAAAGCTTAAAAAAAGGAATATTAATGTTTGATGCATTGCCATGGCAACAGTATCTAAGATATCAATAATCCTTTCACAGGTCTACATCTGGCGTGTGTCTACATTATGCACATGAAGTTTGAAGCAAATCGGGTAAAAATAAGAGGGTGATTTAAAAGCATTTTGAAAGTGACACACTTCCTGCTTCCAGTTGGTGGCGCTATAACTTTGACTCACAATAGTCACATCCATGTGATCGGGCTCTTACAACGAACACACTGCTGAAGTTTCATCGAGATTAGTTAATGTATGCAGTAGTTATAACACACTTCCTGTTTCACGTTTCTCGCCATAATTTCGTTTACTCGCCACGGCCAAACCGTTCGAGATATCAAAAATCCCCTGGCAATTTTTCATCCTCAGTGTCTTGACTTCATGCTGACCGAGTTTCGTGCCGTGTGTTTGAATTCTCTAGGAGGAGTATTTCACATTCCATTGCATGTGTTTTCCAAACAACCCTTAATAGCCGACTTCCTGTTGGGCTGGGGTAAAAAGTAAGAGCATGAAGTATATATGAACCGATGAGATCTATATGTGTACTGAGTTTCATATTATTACATGCAAGCGTGTTTGATTTATGGACCAAGTGTTCAAACCCCGTTCCAGGGGGCGCTGTCGAGCCCCCCTGCCACGCCCGGGTACCAGCTTCAGCCCGGCCCTGATGGCCGCGGGTTCTGAGATGTGTGCAAAGTTTCAAGAGTTTTCGAGCACGTTAAGGCCCCCAAAAGTGCCCAAAAGGTAGTAAAATAATAATAATAATAATAATAATAATAATAATAAAATATAGCTGCGAGCAGCGATTACGGGCCCAAGCCGGTGGCACCGCAACCCCGGTGCCTTTAGTTACCTAAAGGCACCGGAGTGGCGGTGCCGCCGGCTTTGGCCCTTCATCGCTGCTCGCAGCTATATTCATATATATATATATATATATATATATATATATATATATATATATATATATATAAACAAGCCGGTGGCACCGCCACCCCCGGTGCCTTTATATATATATATATATATATATGTCTACATTGTTCAATCACGCCTCACACACACACACACACTTTTGCAGAGCCCACACCAATGCAAGCTCTATAGCACACATCTTCTCAAAGGTCAAAGCGGAGTTACGATATTGCCCGTCATGCACAGTAACCGTAAAGGCACCGGGGTGGCGGTGCCACCGGCTTGTTTATATATATATATATATCGTATTATTCTAACTTGTAAAAAACTATTAACTTTTGTTAATATTCAACCATTTCACAACTAACTTTTTTCCATAGATCAAACACAACATAATTATATGGTGGACTGAAACAAAAATTATTAATTAAATAAAATTATTGTTTTCCTCTGAAATAGCAAAAGCATCACACACTAGCTGTACCTGCTCTAAATAAAAAAGAGTAATTCAATAAAAATACAAAATCGAACTAAATAAAATAAATTATTACAAAAACAAAATCAAACCAAAGAAAATATATCTTCGAAAAAAAAAGCGAGTGTCATGAGGAAAGGCGCCTCAGGAATCGTCAGGATTAACTCCATGTGTAAGGAATTTTGATTGATTTTATTTGTCACTTGAAAATTATTGTTAAATGTGTGCCTGCATAACTTTAATAAGATTTATTTTCTTTGATTTGATTTTGTTTTATATAATTTATTTATTTCGATTTTGTATTTTTATTTAAATACTATTATTTATTTAGAGCAGGTACAGCTAAGTGTGCGATGCTTTTGCTATTTCAGAGGGAAAAAAACACATTTTATTTCAAAAAGGCTTTTCAATTAAATAAAATGTTCAAGCTTTGTTTTCGTTTTATTATTTTGTTTGTTTTAAGCTTTGTTTAATTTATATTGTTAATCATCTGACACAAAACAAATGCATAAAGTATCATTTTAACTTTTAAAAAACTATTAACATTTGTTAATAGTACATTGCCTGTCTTTTGTTAATAGGACAAAACATAGTTATTATATTTTATAATATTTTATAAATATATAAAATAAACATTTGTAATGAAATCGTTCAAAAAAATGATATTAGCATTGTTTTAAACTTTGAAACTAAAGTAGCGCAATGCCTGGCCACTCCCGCGCCGCCTCCTTTTCACAATCCGAGGGAACCATCTCCGGAATATTAACCTCACTCCTAGAAGTCCAATTCTCATTATTCATGCCTCTTACCTGAGATTGATTGCACACACACACACACACACACACACACACACACACGCACGCACGCACTCACACGCACACACACACACACACACACGTGTCAAGTCACTTACATTTTAGATGCAATATTGACTTTTTTTCTGTTTCAGCAGCGAAAATAGTTCAACAAAGATCACAGCAGAACCATCGAGCATCTCACAGCAACGCGTTCTCATTACTGAATGATTCAGCATTTTGAACAAATCGGTTGACTCAAAGATTCAACGACCAATCCATAATCTGTCTCATTCATGAACGACTCAGCCGTTCGAACGAATCGTTTGAACGAATGAATCAATGACTCGCTCATTAAGACGGTCGCCTGGCGACACCTAATGACGGTTTAGTGATATGTTTAAAAGTATCATTCTTTCCAACGATTGTTAATTAACTCATATTTGAAACATAAGCTATATATATATATATATATATATATATATATATATATATATATATATATATATATATATACACACATATATATACACAAAAATAAAATAAACACATTTGAAGCGTGTTTGCTTACTAAATTGTGAGCTGAACGAAAGTTGCAGCAAATATCAGCAACAGGAGTCAAATTTCATTAATCACGAGAGTGAAGAGCTGACTGAAAAGATGATGACGGAATAGGCTATTTTATGTAAAAGCGCCTATTTAAGCGAATCTATCATTATACTCTTTTGTTGTTGTGTTTTCCGTGAAAAATAATAGACTATTGAACTCACAATTCAAGCACGCGCTCTGCACGCGCCACCATTATCAATGTCCGTGTGGACGTCCGCGATCGAACAGTGGAAACATTGGCTACTCCGTCATTTTATTCAAGAAGATCATTCAAACTGCAAAGTGTTTACTTATTTTTGGATACTCGCAATCAAACACAACATTGTGATTTTGTAAAATACATTCAAGAAATCCGCCCCCGAAATGGGGCTTCTTTTAAAATGAAACAAAAATGCTCACAGCTGCACGTCTTGTGGAGACGTCCGTTACTTTCGCTTTCAAGTTAGCGATTTTAAAGCCCCCAGCGGAGTCACGGTGGGAAAATATTCCCATAGTAGCATCAATTGGCCTACCTGATTTTGAACACAAGAGGGCAGTAAAGCACTATGAATGATTTTTTTTTTTTTTTTTTTTTTGGCTAAACAACCATTCTGGCTGTTTTTAAACTTAAACATAAATCTTAAATTGAAAAAAAGGAATACAATGGGTTTACTTCTAATATTAGTATAATTTTATAGAAAAATAAATGGTGTATAATTACATTTTAGAAAGATATGAGACATTTCCTGATTCTTTTTTTGACATAATCCCTCGCCATAGCAAAACCGTTTGAGATATTCAATATCCGTTCACAATTTAGCATCTTTAATGTATTTTCATCAAGTTGAAAAAGTTTTGTAACTGTAGATGAAACTAACCCCCCCCCCCCCCCCCCCCCCACACACACTTTTGTCACAAAAGGTGGCGCTACTGAGCCCCTGCACCACGCCCGTTTCTGAAACTTTGCACATGTCTACTGGCTAATAAATGTGATCTGTCTGTCGAGTTTCATGCAATTTTAAGCAATTTCAGGCATGCTAAGAGTCTCAAAAGCATCCAAAAACAATATTAAAGTTTGATGCGTTGCCATGGCAACAGTATCTAAGACATCAATAATCCTTTCACAGGTCTACATCTGGCGAGTGTCTACATTATACACATCAAGTTTGAAGCAAATCGGGTAAAAATAAGAGGGTGATTTCAAAGCATTTTGAAAGTGACACACTTCCTGCTGCCAGTTGGTGGCGCTATAACTTTGACTCATAATAGTCACATCCATGTGATCGGCCTCTTACAGCGAACACACTGTTGAAGTTTCATCAAGATCAGTTAATGTATGCAGAAGTTATAACACACTTCCTGTTTCCATTATTCGCCATAAATTCGTTTCCTCGCCACGGCCAAATCGTTCGAGATATCAAAAATCCCCTGGCAATTTTTCATCCTCAATGTCTTGACTTCATGCTGACCGAGTTTCGTGGCGATTGGTTGAATTCTCTAGGAGGAGTATATCGAATTCCAGGGGCATACGCTTCCAAACAAACCATTATAGCCGACTTCCTGTTGGGCTGGGGTAAAAAGTAAAAGTACAAAGGATATATGAACCGATGAGATCTATATGTCTACCGAGTTTCATATTATTACATGCAAGCGTGTTTGATTTATGGACCAAGTTTTCGCACCCCGTTCCAGGGGGCGCTGTCGAGCCCCCCTGCCACGCCCGGGTACCATCTTCAGCCCGGCCCTGATGGCCGCGGGTTCTGACCTGTGTGCAAAGTTTCAAGAGTTTTCGTGCACGTTAAGGGCCCCCAAAGTGCGCTGAGAGTCTCAAAAGTATCCAAAAAGAATATTAAAGTTTGATGCGTTGTCACGGCAACAGCATCTAAGATATCAACAATCCTTTCACAGGTCTAAATCTGGCGTGTGTCTACATTATACACATCAAGTTTGAAGCAAATCGGGTAAAGCCTGTTTGATTTATGGACCAAGTTTTCGGACCCCATTACAGGGGGCGCTGTCGAGCCCCCCTGCCACGCCCGGGTACCAGCTTCAGCCCGGCCCTGATGGCCGCGGTTTCTGACCCGTGTGCAAAGTTTCAAGAGTTTTTGAGCACGTTAAGGGCCCCAAAAGTGCGCTAAGAATCTCAAAAGTATCCAAAAAGAATATTAAAGTTTGATGCGTTGTCACGGCAACAGCATCTAAGATATCAACAATCCTTTCACAGGTCTACATCTGGCTTGTGTCTACATTATACACATCAAGTTTGAAGCAAATAGGGTAAAGCGTGTTGGATATATGGACCAAATTGTCTGACCCGTTCAAGGGGGCGCTGTCGAGCCCCCCTGCCACGCCCGGGTACCAGCTTCAGCCTGGCCCTGATGGCCGCGGGTTTTGTCCCGTGTGCAAAGTTTCAAGAGTTTTCGAGCACGTTAAGAACCCCAAAAGTGCCCGAAAGCATAAAAAAGCATGAAAAAGCTTAAAAAAAGGAATATTAATGTTTGATGCATTGCCATGGCAACAGTATCTAAGATATCAATAATCCTTTCACAGGTCTACATCTGGCGTGTGTCTACATTATGCACATGAAGTTTGAAGCAAATCGGGTAAAAATAAGAGGGTGATTTAAAAGCATTTTGAAAGTGACACACTTCCTGCTTCCAGTTGGTGGCGCTATAACTTTGACTCACAATAGTCACATCCATGTGATCGGGCTCTTACAACGAACACACTGCTGAAGTTTCATCAAGATTAGTTAATGTATGCAGTAGTTATAACACACTTCCTGTTTCACGTTTCTCGCCATAATTTCGTTTACTCGCCACGGCCAAACCGTTCGAGATATCAAAAATCCCCTGGCAATTTTTCATCCTCAGTGTCTTGACTTCATGCTGACCGAGTTTCGTGCCGTGTGTTTGAATTCTCTAGGAGGAGTATTTCACATTCCATTGCATGTGTTTTCCAAACAACCCTTAATAGCCGACTTCCTGTTGGGCTGGGGTAAAAAGTAAGAGCATGAAGTATATATGAACCGATGAGATCTATATGTGTACTGAGTTTCATATTATTACATGCAAGCGTGTTTGATTTATGGACCAAGTGTTCAAACCCCGTTCCAGGGGGCGCTGTCGAGCCCCCCTGCCACGCCCGGGTACCAGCTTCAGCCCGGCCCTGATGGCCGCGGGTTCTGAGATGTGTGCAAAGTTTCAAGAGTTTTCGAGCACGTTAAGGCCCCCAAAAGTGCCCAAAAGGTAGTAAAATAATAATAATAATAATAATAATAATAATAATAATAATAAAATATAGCTGCGAGCAGCGATTACGGGCCCAAGCCGGTGGCACCGCAACCCCGGTGCCTTTAGTTACCTAAAGGCACCGGAGTGGCGGTGCCGCCGGCTTTGGCCCTTCATCGCTGCTCGCAGCTATATTCATATATATATATATATATATATATATATATATATATATATATAAACAAGCCGGTGGCACCGCCACCCCGGTGCCTTTATATATATATATATATATATGTCTACATTGTTCAATCACGCCTCACACACACACACACACTTTTGCAGAGCCCACACCAATGCAAGCTCTATAGCACACATCTTCTCAAAGGTCAAAGCGGAGTTACGATATTGCCCGTCATGCACAGTAACCGTAAAGGCACCGGGGTGGCGGTGCCACCGGCTTGTTTATATATATATATATATCGTATTATTCTAACTTGTAAAAAACTATTAACTTTTGTTAATATTCAACCATTTCACAACTAACTTTTTTCCATAGATCAAACACAACATAATTATATGGTGGACTGAAACAAAAATTATTAATTAAATAAAATTATTGTTTTCCTCTGAAATAGCAAAAGCATCACACACTAGCTGTACCTGCTCTAAATAAAAAAGAGTAATTCAATAAAAATACAAAATCGAACTAAATAAAATAAATTATTACAAAAACAAAATCAAACCAAAGAAAATATATCTTCGAAAAAAAAAGCGAGTGTCATGAGGAAAGGCGCCTCAGGAATCGTCAGGATTAACTCCATGTGTAAGGAATTTTGATTGATTTTATTTGTCACTTGAAAATTATTGTTAAATGTGTGCCTGCATAACTTTAATAAGATTTATTTTCTTTGATTTGATTTTGTTTTATATAATTTATTTATTTCGATTTTGTATTTTTATTTAAATACTATTATTTATTTAGAGCAGGTACAGCTAAGTGTGCGATGCTTTTGCTATTTCAGAGGGAAAAAAACACATTTTATTTCAAAAAGGCTTTTCAATTAAATAAAATGTTCAAGCTTTGTTTTCGTTTTATTATTTTGTTTGTTTTAAGCTTTGTTTAATTTATATTGTTAATCATCTGACACAAAACAAATGCATAAAGTATCATTTTAACTTTTAAAAAACTATTAACATTTGTTAATAGTACATTGCCTGTCTTTTGTTAATAGGACAAAACATAGTTATTATATTTTATAATATTTTATAAATATATAAAATAAACATTTGTAATGAAATCGTTCAAAAAAATGATATTAGCATTGTTTTAAACTTTGAAACAGAAGTAGCGCAATGCCTGGCCACTCCCGCGCCGCCTCCTTTTCACAATCCGAGGGAACCATCTCCGGAATATTAACCTCACTCCTAGAAGTCCAATTCTCATTATTCATGCCTCTTACCTGGGATTGATTGCACACACACACACACACACACACACACACACGCACGCACGCACTCACACGCACACACACACACACACACACGTGTCAAGTCACTTACATTTTAGATGCAATATTGACTGTTCTTCTGTTTCAGCAGCGAAAATAGTTAAACAAAGATCACAGCAGAACCATTGCATCTCACAGCAACGTGTTTTCTCATTACTGAATGATTCAGCATTTTGAACAAATTGGTTGACTCAAAGATTCAATGACCAATCCATAAACATCTGTCTCATTCATGAATGACTCAGTCGTTCAAACGAATCGTTTGAACGAATGAATCAATGACCCGCTCATTAAGACGGTCGCCTGGCGACACCTAGTGACGGTTTAGTGTTATTTGATTATACACTCAAAATATTCCACAACAAATCCTTTAAATTTAATGATATTCAGAACAGAACACAAATAAAAAAATAACTATAATAAAGCCAAAACGAAATAATTTAAAACAAAAGTAAAAGTAAGTGGTGTTAGGCTCACGTAAATCTCTCTTTAGAATCTAAATGTTGCAACATTTGCGATGTATTTGGATGCTAAACTATTCTTTATTACAGGCTTTGTACTTCACTCACGTTCCAATATCGACGGAAAAAATCATCCTCTTCACTTGTGCAAAAATGTGCTTGGAAAAATCACAGTGGAGCGGTGCTTACTGTGAATGATACAAATTGTACTACTGACTATTTCAACATAGCAGTGTAATTTGTATATGTTAGGTTGAATGTTTTATTATTGTGTGTGTGTGTGTGTGTGTGTTTGTGTGTGTGTGTGTGTGTGTGTGTGTGTGTGTGTGTGTGTGTGTGTGTGTGTGTGTGTGTGTGTGTGTGTGTGTGTGTGTGTCAGTGTGTGTGTGGGGGTCTGGGTGGCTCAGCGCGATTGAACAGTGAAACATACTCCGTCATTTTCTTCATACAGGACATCATTCAAACGTCAAAGTGTTTACTTATATTTGTGTACACTCGCAATTAAACACAACATTGTGTTTTTGTTAAATAAATTAAAGTAATACGTCCCCCGAAATGGCGCTAATTTTAAAATGAAACTAAAATGCTCACGGCTGCACGGGCATTCATAACTCTGCGCGCCCACGGTGAGGGACGAGCAGAACAGAGCGAACGTTGTTTAGTTCATTCCTACTTCCATAGGAATTAATTGAAAAAGCTCACTCTACTCTGCACCATTATTAATGAATTGTGCAGACGTCCTTATTTTACTTTCGCTTTTTACCTGATTTTGAACACAAGAGGGCAGTATAACACTATGTATGATTTGGAAAAAAATTTTTTTTGACTAAACAACCATTCTGGCTGTTTTTAAACTTAAACATTATTCTCTAATTGCTCTCACCATGCCCGTTTCTGAAACTCTGCACATGTCTACTGTCTAATAAATGTGATGTGTCTGTCGGGTTTCATGCAATTTCAAGTATGTTAAGAGTCTCAAAAGCATCAACAAAGAATAATAAAGTTTGATGCGTTGCCACGGCAACAGTATCTAAGATATCAATAATCCTTTCTCAGGTCTACATCTGCCGTGTGTCTACATTATACACATAAAGTTTGAAGCAAATTGGGTAAAAATAAGAGGGTGATTTCAAAGCCTTTAGGAAGTGACACACTTCCTGCTGCCAGTTGGTGGCGCTATAACTTTGACTCACAATAGTCACATCCATGTGATCGGACTCTTACAGCGAACACACTGCTGAAGTTTCATCAAGATCAGTTAATGTATGCAGAAGTTATAACACACTTCCTGTTTCCTTTATTCGCCATAAATTCGTTTCCTCGCCACAGCCAAACCGTTCGAGATATCAAAAATCCCCTGGCAACTTTTCATCCTCAATGTCTTGACTTCATGCTGACCGAGTTTCGTGGCGATTGGTTGAATTCTCTAGGAGGAGTATATCGAATTCCAGGGGCATACGCTTCCAAACAAACCATAATAGCCGACTTCCTGTTGGGCTGGGGTAAAAAGTAAAAGTACAAAGGATATATGAATCGATGAGATCTATATGTGTACCGAGTTTCATATTATTACATTCAAGCGTGTTTGATTTATGGACCAAGTTTTCGGACCCCGTTCCAGGGGGCACTGTCGAGCCCCCCTGCCACGCCCGGGTACCAGCTTCAGCCCGGCCCTGATGGCCACGGGTTCTGACCCGTGTGCAAAGTTTCAAGAGTTTTTGAGCACGTTAAGGGCCCCCAAAGTGCGCTGAGAGTCTCAAAAGTATCCAAAAAGAATATTAAAGTTTGATGCGTTGTCACGGCAACAGCATCTAAGATATCAACAATCCTTTCACAAGTCTAAATCTGGCGTGTGTCTACATTATACACATCAAGTTTGAAGCAAATCGGGTAAAGCCTGTTTGATTTATGGACCAAGTTTTCGGACCCCATTCCAGGGGGCGCTGTCGAGCCCCCCTGCCACGCCCGGGTACCAGCTTCAGCCCGGCCCTGATGGCCGCGGTTTCTGACCCGTGTGCAAAGTTTCAAGAGTTTTTGAGCACGTTAAGGGCCCCAAAAGTGCGCTAAGAATCTCAAAAGTATCCAAAAAGAATATTAAAGTTTGATGCGTTGTCACGGCAACAGCATCTAAGATATCAACAATCCTTTCACAGGTCTACATCTGGCTTGTGTCTACATTATACACATCAAGTTTGAAGCAAATAGGGTAAAGCGTGTTGGATATATGGACCAAATTGTCTGACCCGTTCAAGGGGGCGCTGTCGAGCCCCCCTGCCACGCCCGGGTACCAGCTTCAGCCTGGCCCTGATGGCCGCGGGTTTTGTCCCGTGTGCAAAGTTTCAAGAGTTTTCGAGCACGTTAAGAACCCCAAAAGTGCCCGAAAGCATAAAAAAGCATGAAAAAGCTTAAAAAAAGGAATATTAATGTTTGATGCATTGCCATGGCAACAGTATCTAAGATATCAATAATCCTTTCACAGGTCTACATCTGGCGTGTGTCTACATTATGCACATGAAGTTTGAAGCAAATCGGGTAAAAATAAGAGGGTGATTTAAAAGCATTTTGAAAGTGACACACTTCCTGCTTCCAGTTGGTGGCGCTATAACTTTGACTCACAATAGTCACATCCATGTGATCGGGCTCTTACAACGAACACACTGCTGAAGTTTCATCAAGATTAGTTAATGTATGCAGTAGTTATAACACACTTCCTGTTTCACGTTTCTCGCCATAATTTCGTTTACTCGCCACGGCCAAACCGTTCGAGATATCAAAAATCCCCTGGCAATTTTTCATCCTCAGTGTCTTGACTTCATGCTGACCGAGTTTCGTGCCGTGTGTTTGAATTCTCTAGGAGGAGTATTTCACATTCCATTGCATGTGTTTTCCAAACAACCCTTAATAGCCGACTTCCTGTTGGGCTGGGGTAAAAAGTAAGAGCATGAAGTATATATGAACCGATGAGATCTATATGTGTACTGAGTTTCATATTATTACATGCAAGCGTGTTTGATTTATGGACCAAGTGTTCAAACCCCGTTCCAGGGGGCGCTGTCGAGCCCCCCTGCCACGCCCGGGTACCAGCTTCAGCCCGGCCCTGATGGCCGCGGGTTCTGAGATGTGTGCAAAGTTTCAAGAGTTTTCGAGCACGTTAAGGCCCCCAAAAGTGCCCAAAAGGTAGTAAAATAATAATAATAATAATAATAATAAATAATAATCCTAAGGAAAACAATAGGGCCTTCGCCTTTTCAAGGCTTGGGCCCTAATAATAATCCTTAGGAAAACAATAGGGCCTTCGCCTTTTCAAGGCTTGGGCCCTAATAATAATCCTTAGGAAAACAATAGGGCCTTCGCCTTTTCAAGGCTTGGGCCCTAATAAATAATAATCCTTAGGAAAACAATAGGGCCTTCGCCTTTTCAAGGCTTGGGCCCTAATAATAATAAATAATAATCCTTAGGAAAACAATAGGGCCTTCGCCTTTTCAAGGCTTGGGCCCTAAAAATAACATAGTAACTTATAACAGGACCTGCAGTGTAACAATGTAGTGCAAATATTACAGGTAAAAGAACGAACAGGCACTGTTAACATGAACTGCAGTGTAAAAATGTTGTGCAAATTTAACAGGTAAAAAGTCAACTTCAAGAACTGACAACATGTCATAATAAAAAAGGCACTATGTACAAACTATTCACAATATATTGAACCAAAACCTGCTTGTGCTCCACTGTTTCAGTTCTGTGTGCATGAGGCACAGAGCCACGGCTCACTAGCTGAAGGGGCCTGGCTGAGTCAGACACAGCTGAGGTGGAACCACTGTATTGTACAGTTTTCCTTGTCACAAGCCACCATGTCGTCCTGGTCTTCAGGGCCTCTGCAAATGCACCATAGTTGGTTTGTCTTCTGCAGTGCCTGTGTTCTTGGCCTTTTTGTGTGAACTTGTTGTAACACGGTTAAAGGATGCGGAGTTGTGGAGGCTGCTCTGGTGTGGTGGCAAGCCACAAGCTCAGGTAGAGAAACCTTGAGGAAAAACTCCTGTGCTTTTGTCAGAAGTGTTGTCCAGAACTCCACATCTGGTAAGATCCGAACCACAGCACAGTCTCGTTGCGTCCACACAACAAAGTCACAAAACCCTGACCTGGTGACAAAGATCTGAGTTTGTACCTGGCTGTAGTACTTGTGTGTCTTCTTCAAGATTAACTTCCCATCAGTTAGCTGAAGACAAAAGTTGCTGTCATCTGTACAGGCCTGCAGGATGGAGTTGTTTTGGTGCTTATATGTGCATTTGATTTCCAGACAGCCTTTCCCACAACATGTGCAGTGAATGAGCCCATCAGGTGATGCCCCAACCTCCGGAAATGATGGATTTATGATAAACCCACATTGCTCCACTTTCAGGTTATCGTGCTGGGAAGCTGTCAGTGTGACATAGGTCTGCCTTGCTTCTTCCTCGTGGTCTATCCCCCATCTGATGGCAGCTGTGGATGCTGTTTTTTTGGGGCAAAAAAACAGTTGACAAAGCTGGTCTGGCAACACTGGTGGACACAACGGCATGGATGTTGGAAGCTGTTATTCTTCCTGCTCTTGATGTGTACCAGACAGGGGATAGATGCTGCTGTCTTGTCTGAGCTTCCACCGCAACCGCCTGTGCCTCTGTTACCGCTACCATGTGTGTGAGGCCCTCACAATGCTGCTGCAGGACAGGCAGTTCACATCCATCCTTCCCCGGGTCACGAAGGCGCTGTAGGGACTTTGGGACTACACGTGGCTTAACAGGGTCTGCATAATTTTGGTAGTAGCCCTCCATTCCAGAAAGGCAAACAGCCTTGCTGTGAGTATGCAAAATTTCAAGTAGGGGTGACAAGTTTGAAAGTGTCGTCGCGTGTCCACACGGACTAGTGCAGCCAACACGAGTCCGTATCCCTGACATTGTGCTCTCTCCACTGATGCACTTGTCGAGCGCCCTCTTCTTAACTGCGCCAGAGGAGAAGTCAATCTTGTAGCCCACCTCTGCTTGGACCTTGTCCTCACTACTCGGCATCATCCAGTAGGCTGGAACATCAGTGACTGTCTTGGTACCCCGTATTCGCACTGCTACTTCAATTTTAAACAGGAGGGCCCCAACATGTGTGCAAGACTCTGCTATGCCAGCCATGCATGTGCAGTGTGCACACTCCACTTGCCCACTGGTATTAAGGATCACCCATGGCTTGAGTGGAGGTTCATTGAGGCGTTGAGAGTGCAAAACCTAAGACATAAATAACACTGATAAGCATAAAATGAATTATATATGTATATATATTCAAATAGCCTTCACATTCACACACCAGTGACAATACTTGTAAATTCATAGTCAAATCTCCAGTATATTTTTTGTAGACATGTACTTTTGATCTCTTTACTAGTTCTTTATTTATGTTTATGTGTATGGTTAAGCACCATTATACCAAGGTAAAATTCCTCGTATGTGAAAATGTACCTGGAAATAAACCGGATTCTGATTTAGTACAGAAACTAATCTAGAACATTGCAGAAACAACAAAAACAACAGCGTTTCGCCTGGAAATGACATTTAATAAAAGTAAACAACTTAACTAAAATGTTTCCTAAGTAAAAAAGAAAATATATACGACGCAGAGTTTAACTTGCAGTGTTGTTGTTGAGTTTAACGTTAGTATGGTGACAGAGAGGTGTGTCTGGTGCGTGGTGATTACCTACCTTTGTGCGAACGATGGTTTTCTGGTCGTTGAGTTTAAAAATCTCCAGGTCCTGAACCCAACCATTAGTTAAGTGGTGATGGGCCTCAAGGGATTTATAATTTCGGAACTGCTCAAATGTGTATGCGCTCACACCACAAACAAGGTAAGAAAACACGTCAGGAAATGTTGTTTGCGGTAGCTTGTTCAGATCAGTCGACCACTCTTTGTGTTCGTACGGATCGAGCCCGTTAATTGCCTTTATTTTCTCTAAGTAGCGCTCCTTTGCTTCCTTGTTCAGCTTATCTCGGTAGATAACCTTGTGCTTGATCTTCGCACGGTCCATGTGTGTTTGTTTACCTTCATTACGACAGCCGTGTCCTAAAAGATGGCCGCCGCTACCCAGAATGCACTGCGCCATGACGTAGTTGCCCATTCTCTATAGTACTGACAGTAACTCGCGATTTAGCGGCAAACTGATGCGAATGTGCTCTATTGTTAGGGGAGGGGCCAGCCTCAGTGGCCCCCATGCGTCATCGAGTAGGGGCGTGTCCAGTAGCTCAGGGGCTCCAGTGCGTCATCGAGCCCCGTTTTAGCCCCGCCCAAAAAATCTGGAAAATAGCAATGGTGAAAAACTGTTTAACGGTCTAACTCCAGAATTCAGTAATTCACAGTTCACAGTCTTTGTAATATGTTTTAGCAATACATTTCTAAAATTTATAATGGGTTTAAAAATTTTTTTTTAGAATTGCCTTTACAGGGACTTTAAGTAAATCAAGATTTACAAGAATGACAAAATTGACAGGAAGAAAAATCAGTCAAAGATGCATTTCTATCTCTCTAAAGCTGCTTTGAAACAATCTGTATTGTAAAAAGCGCTATATAAATAAATGTGACTCGACTAAAAGGACAACTTATCAATCTATTAAAAAAAATTAAGCAGGTCAGTGCTTCTAATATGTACTTCTTTCACAATGCAAGTTATTAGACTGCGTCTGTCAAAATACATGTTCCACCCAAATACAATATATATAGATGTTCAATAGTCACAAAGAGTTCATAAGCCGCCCCGTTTACAGTGACAAAGATCACAGCAGTTATACCCTGCCTTCACCAAGGTCTAAGGCTACGTCCTTGCTTCAGGTTGAATGATTCTGATTGGCTATTAAATAGAAAAACATAGTAATTTTCCACACCCTCTCAACCGATGGCGACAGCCTCCCAGATGTCAGGTCCCGAGTCAACAATGCCTGATTGAAATGGCGCCAAGTCACAGGTGTCCTCTGCGATAAACGCATGCCCAAACACATCAAGGCAAAGATCTATAAGACAGTCGTCCGTCCAGTCGCCCTATATGGAGCGGAGTGTTGGCCCGCGACCAACAGGCACCAACAGGATGAGGACGTCAGAAAGACCATGGGAGTAACACCGATTATGGAGAAGATGAGGGAAGCGCGACTTCGATGGTTGATGGTATGGCCACGTAGTCAGGAGTGAGAAAGAGTCAATAGCGAAGAGGTCCCTGCGTCTCAACCCTGAAGCAAAGCGACCCTGAGGAAGACCAAAGAAGCGATGGATGGATCGGATAAAGGAAGATATGAAACATGTCAATGCCGCCCCCGAAGATACCCTCGATCGGAAGAAATGGAGAGCAACCTGCCGAAAAGCGGTACCCGCATTACGAAGGGACAAACGCTATAGGAGAGAGAGAGTAATTTTCCACACATTTACAGATAGACTGAGGCATATCTCCATCAATTATGCAGCTGACACTCTGACCCTGAAGTTAGGCACGTCGTGACCTTCCAGTCAATCTCCAATAATGCAGTTGTTCCTTAACATGTAACCAATAAGACTAACACACACCGACACAGCTTTTTCAAGGTTGGATTTGGCCAGGCTCTAACTAGAAACATGATAGTCCTCTCAAAACATTAAGATAATGTGTTCTTTCTCTCAAGGAGAAAGCACTTTAGTCTAACTGGAAAGTAAGGCTTTAACTACGAAATGGTCACTCAGATTATTGGTTCCATTGACCCCTGTGACTATAGCTGTCAGGGTACCCCAAAAAAGCAGATGTATGTATTGGCACATGTTGAAGAAGTCCATACTTCGTTTCTGGAAGCCGGGCTAATAAGATATCAAATACAGACATTAGAGAATACATGAAAAGAACATTTCAGTAATCACACTGGTAACTTCTATAACAAAGTAAAATTTCATAAGCCTAGAGAAGTCATTCAACTCATGTGATGTTTAGAAGGAAAACTATTGATTAACACCTTGATTATAATCACTCATTAGATATATATTGAAGCAGCAATGGATTTCATAATCCACCCTTTCAATATTTTCAGAGATGTTCTTATTATGGGTTGAAAGATCTAAGGTGTGTGTGCATGTCCTTTAGAATAGGCATGCTATTGTTTTTGACAACTGTATGTGTATATAATCTATCTATCTATCTATCTATCTATCTATCTATCTATCTATCTATCTATCTATAAAATACTGGAACGTCTGTCTGTCTGTGTGTGTCTGTTATTCACATATCTCTCGAACCGTTAGTCCGATGGATTTTAAACTTGATTGGTCTCTTGCTACGGGCACGAGTAAGTGCAGTGCCAAGTTTGACGTTGTTTGGATTAGAAATGCAAAATATATTGTTAAATATATTGGTAAAAGAAGCACACATTGAAGATGTTTAGAAGGTTGTGGTTTAAAAATAAACATTCTGACATAAACACTGTCAGCTAAACATTAAGTCAGCTACTGTTTACTTCTGAATATTATCTTTTATTCACGGCCATCATTTGTAGTAGCCTATTCACAAACTGTTTGCTCAAGCGTAGTGTTTTCTCGGAGTTCACTGTGTAGCTGCTCCCTGAATCTTGTAGTTCAATTTTCCATATTTATTGTATGTCATTATGTCAGTATCAGTATTTGCTTTCTACCATGCACAAATAAAAATGTCACTGAACTCTTGCTGTGTAACTGAGCACTAAAACACACCAAACCAACTATTACTAAAAACACACACAAAAACTGATTTTGCACGGGCACTTTGCACTAGTAGTTTTAAATACACAAGATGAATTTTAACAACAGCGGTAGTTTATTTTATATAATTTTTTAATACACTTTGAATGAAACTCTGTCTCTGACTGATTCACTCCAGCAATTTCTTCAAAGATACTTACTAATAATTGATATCATAACCATTTTTTCAACAGTTCAGGTCATGTGACATGCTTTGCAATATGAGAACACAAGAAAAGAAGATTTCAGCCATGTTTTCCTCCAGCTGACCAATCAGATCACAGTGTGCTTTTTAAACATTTATATTAAAATATATTTAATATCATTTTATATATTAATATATATTATCAAATCTATAATTTTATAAATAAAAATAGTAATTTTTAGCTGTAATAATACTCATAATATTACTGTTTTACTATAAATTGTTTCTTAAAAGTCAACTGTAAACTAAAGGAAACTCCATTTATTCATACTATCTCAATTTAATATTGTGTGTGTTTGTTGCTTCTGTAGGCATTCAAATAGTTGAGAGTTCTAAATGTTCTGACATCATACAGGAGCTTCATCTCTAAACGGCAGCTCTGACTCTGTTCTGCTGTTGGTGTGTTATATTTGTGTAGCGGAGGGAAATATGCCGCCACTTTGTGGGGGAAATGTTCAGCAATATACTAAGGAAGATCGAGTGAGCAACAGGATCTGTGTCCCCCCACCCAATGCTTTTGGTCTGGGTACAACTACTGAGTTATAAGTTGTGCCTATCGTGCTGCAAAGTTGCTAATGCTCAAGAGGCGGCGAGGTGGGCTCCAGGATTTACTCAGTGCACGGCAGCTACCTGAAGTGTGTATGTGTATATATAAAACTCACGTTAATTCTAATTTAACTACAAAACCCACCGTCCCCGGATCCAACAGGATAGATCAGACGCCCCCACTCCTTAGTATAGCCTAAATAACCAAAAGAAATTATAACAGTGTTATAACAAAACAACATTTATTGTTGCTGCATGAATTTTAGTTCTAAGCTTTCCTTGCCTTCACAGGAAGCATAAACAAACAGATTCAAATGCAGTAAAATCACAATGAAATAAAAAATGTAGAAAACAATAAAGAAAGAAATAAAATCAATAATTTCTGTATTGGTTTCAGTTCAATCTCCAACAGAGTCACCTAATTGAAACAGTTCACAGATTCATTCAGTTAGCTCAATCTTACAGATAAAGTTCACTTGGATGATCACTTGGATTCAGAAGTTCACTTAAGAAAAGTTCACTCCAATTCGGTTAAAAAAATATCCCAAAAAAATCCAACTCAAGAATCCAGGAAAAAGAAAATGAAAGTAAGCTCGGTCCACTTATGAGTTCACGTGTTCAAAAAGGACAGTTATACGCACAAAAACAGTCCATGAATCCCTTTTCAGGCAAATTCACTTATCACAGTTTCAGGTTAGATAACTGTATGATTGAACAGTTCAGTTCCGATCACTCATAGACAAAAATTGGTATTTGCTTACCAGTTTTCAGTAGAAAAAGAAAAATAGTGTACTTCACCACTTTCAACTCGGGGATGAGATGCTGAATGGTGTCCTACGGAAGGCAGGGTAATGTCTCTTCACTCACTAAACCCTCTGCTATTGTCCTCGCGATCCTGGTGACAGCCGCTTAACTCGACGAGGCCGCAATCTCAGCTGATGGGGCGCAATGAGAAGACCAACAATACGTAACTCTATCCGACGACACAGCAACTCTTCTTCACTCGATCAGTGACAGTCTTCACAGTTTCACGATCGTTTGAGCAAAAGAAACAGAAACTGCTTAAACAAAGAAAACGCGAGAGTGTTCAACTCCTTCGCGGCTGAAACTTTATGAAACTAACAGGCCCCGCTTCACACATCAACATGGAAAGAGCTCGTTTTTCACTCATTACACAAACTTATTCACATCCACAAAGACTTGTAGACAACGTCACGCGGCTCTGATGTATATTTCGGATCTGGACGTAACTTTTCAACGAGATTAAACACCCGAGTTTAACATTCACCGCTGCCGCCGCTCTCTCTCTTCTCTCTCCTCGTGCAGCTCTCAACACTAACACACACACTAACTAAAAAAAAAAATGACGCCGCATTGCATCATATCCATCAAAATGGCGACGCACGTATCAGAAAACAAAATAAAAGTCTCTACAACCGATCTTGTATATCCCCCTACATTCCCCCCTGCTAAACCCTGCCATACCGTCGGACTTACATTCAGCAATCAGTCCCTGAAAAATATATAACAGAGAATAGCAGGATAACATTCTTTCCAATGCAAAACATCAGTGCCACAGTGAAAAGATTCAAAGTTAATCAACTAGAAAGTTTAATATATTCACCTTCAAAGACACTTCTCAAACCTTCAGGTTTTGCATATAATTATTCCAAAACATAGTCAGTCCTATACCTAACAGGTAATGTACCTCTGTTCTGACGCTGAGAACGTCTAGGTTCAGGAATACTTTCATTTTCACTTTCAGCATCAGATTCACCTGAATTTACTGACCCAAGTACAGACTGACCTACTGAACCATCAGCGAACACCTCATTGTCATGGTCCATAACACCAGTGTCTAATCCATCCCCATCTTCCCCTCGACACCCTGTGTTTGTATGCGTGTCGGGTGCAAATGTGACAACAGGGACTGTAAGAACATAAGGATCTTCTGAATCAGTGTGTTCCTGTTCTGTATGTTCTCTAGATTTACGTCTGGATGTGCAGGGTAGGGGTGATGACTGAAAAGTGCAATGCTTGAGTTGATCCCTATGTACCACTTTACATGGGCCCCCTTTCTCTGGACGAATTGTGTAGACCGGAGTATCGGCGTGATTCTGTTTCACCACAATGTAAGGCAAGGATTCCCAGTGATCTTGTATCTTCTTCCTTCCCCTATGTGAATGGTTCCGTAACAGAACACGGTCACCAGGTCTCATGAGTGCTCCATGCGATCTGCGATCATAGGCTCTTTTTCTCTTTCTTGAAACCTCTTGTGCTGCATGGTTGGGCACTTCAACAGCAGTCTTTAATCTGTTGTGATGGTCTTTCACCCAGTCATCAAGATTGTCAACTCCACTATCCTCCAAGTCTCTCCAACCCAGAATGTCCAGCGGCATGCGAGCATCCCTCCCGAACATCAAGTAGAATGGTGAATAGCCGGTTGAAGTGTGTGTTCGGCTATTTTAAGCCATGACCAACTCAGGGAGATATTGCTTCCAGTTCCTTTTCTTTTCTGGAGGTAATGTCCTTAGCATGTCGTGCATAGTTCTATTAAATCGTTCACAGTGGGAGTTACCCTGTGGGTGATACGGAGTTGTGCGACTCTTTCCGATTCCATAGACTTTACACAGCTCTTTGATGACATTAGCTTCGAAACATCGACCTTGGTCGGAATGGAGTCGTGCAGGGCAACCATAGTGGACAAACCAGTGCTGTACCAGTGCCTTTGCCGTGGTGTGAGCAGTCTGATTTCTGGTTGGCACTGCCATTGTGAAACGAGTGGACATGTGAGTTAAGACAAGGACATTCTCATATCCTCTCACCGATTCCTCCAAGAGAGAATAATCCATAGCAAGGACTTCCAGAGGGGCAGAAACGTTAGTGCATGTCATTGGGGCTCGAATTTTAGGGAACACATCCTTTGCTAGAGTACATCTCTTACACTCATGAATCCAACTTTGAACATCCTTAGTCATTGTTGGCCAGTAATAACTTTTCCTCATGCGCTCTAGTGTGCTTCTTTCTTCAAAATGACCACAATGATCATGCTGACTTTCATACACTTTGAAACGTAGAGATTCAGGAACCACCAACTGACAAATTTCTTCTCCGTCTCGTGGATCAAGGATAGTTCGGAACAGCAATCCTTTCTTAAGCCTGAGTCGTGTGAACTGTCTAGCAAGTTTCTTTGATTCCGCATTCGTGTCTCGCTGCTCGACCGGACTCAGATTCTTGTTGGTTAGTACAGCGTGGTAGATAGGTGCTATACTAAGGTCAACCTTTTGTTGCTCTTCTATTTCACTCCAGCTATGTCCAGGAACTTTCCTTGTCACCGACACCTGTACCGATGCTTGTACTTTCTGCTGCTTTTTGGAGACTGGCCATAAGCATGTGCGCACTTCCTTCGAGTTCATCTTAATAAAGTCTTTAGCAGAGTCCTCCTGTTCTGGCTCCTCAACTGATGGGATCCTTGACAACGCATCAGCGTTTGCGTTTTGTCGTCCTGGCTTGTAGTAGACTTCAAAATCAAACTCTGCTCTCGAGCCATCCACCGTTGTTCAACAGCACCTAAATTTGCCGTCTCCAGGTAACGCAAAGGGTTATGATCGGTGACAACAGAGAACTTTGAGTAGATCAAATATTCTTTAAACTTTTCAGTCACCGCCCATTTTAACGCAAGCATCTCTAGCTTGAAAGCACTGTAATTTTGATCATTCTTTCTGATCCACGAAGGCCTCGACTCGCATATGCGATCACACGCTCAACCTCTCCTTGTCGTTGACTCAATACGGCTCCAAGACCATGCAGGCTCCCATCCGTGGTGAGTACGAAAGGCTGACTGAAATCTGGGTACGCAAGGACTGGTGGACACATTAAGCACTGCTTGAGTTTGTCGAGTGCAATCTGGCACTCAGTCGTCCAGTTAAAAGGTTCCATCATTTTCCCTTTTACTCCCTTACCAACCAGAGCATGAAGCGGCCGAGCCAACTGAGCAAAACCAGGAACAAACCTCCTGTAATAACTCATGAATCCCAGGACTTGTCTCAATTCCCTGACATTCTTGGGTACAGGCCAGGTTTCCAATGCCTGAGTTTTCTCTCCATCCACCTGTATTCCATTGGAAGAAATTAGATGACCTAGGAACTTCACTTCGGGTCTCAACAGGAAACACTTGGTGGGTTTCAGCTTCAATCCATGTTGTCTCAACCGGTTGAACACGATTTCTAGTCTTTGGCAGTGGCTGTCAAAGTCCTTTGAAAAGACAATAATGTCATCCAGATAGATGAGCAATATGTCAAACGTCAGATCACCAAGCACCACTCCCATCAAACGTTGAAAAGTTGCAGGAGCGTTGCAAAGTCCGAACGGCATTCTGGACCATTCAAATAGACCAAAAGGAGTAGTGACAGCGGTCTTTGCTCTGTCCTCTTTACTCATCGCCACCTGGAAATAGCCTGAAGTTAAATCAAGTGTGGAGAATAGTTGCGCATTTCCCAAGGCATCAAGAGACTCCTCGACACGTGGAAGGGGATAAGCGTCCTTGCATGTCACTTTATTCAGCCTCCTGTAATCACAGCAAAACCTCACGCTGCCATCCTTCTTGATCACGATTACAGCTGGAGAAGCCCATGGACTGCAACTTTCTAGAAGTATACCTTGAGAAACCAAATCTCGAACATTTTTCTTCACTTCCTGAAATACCTGGTGGAATTCTACGATGCCTCTGCTTAATGGGAGGAGCATCTCCTGTAGGGATGTCGTGTGTGACAGCTGTCGTATAACCGAAGTCACATTCGTTCTTAGAAAACACGTCAATGTGCTTTGCCAGTATGTCCCGGAGTTTTCCACGCTGAGTATCTGTGAGATCTTCAAGGTTTGTGTGAACCGCAACAGGCAACTGCTCTGTGGTATTCTTCTCCACCTTTACCTGATGTTGCTGCGCCACCTTGACATGCAGAGCACCCTCAAACTCAACAAGTACTTTAGGAACCACCTCCTGGGGCTTACACAGTGCTGCTATCCTACATCGCGGCATGAGTTTTACAGCTTTCTCACTAGAATTCAAGACTCTGACTGGAACTTTACCATCAGCGGTCTTGGCGAGCACATTTGCAATCAACACACTCTTTGGTAGACTAACTTCTGATGAAGCCTCAACCAACACTTCGCAGTTTACCTTCGGCGGTATTCTACAGCGACCTTCCAACACACGCTCATTGAATGGAGGAATAGTGATTGCTTGCTTCCCAGCAACTTTCACAAAACCAATCTGTTCTCCACAACTCAAAGTTTCAGTTTGCATCTGAAGGTTAGCTAACATTCGCTGAACTTTTGCCTCCCTGGCACCATGGCTATACCGGTCCATTTTCCTCATACCTCCATTGGCCATGAACAGCTCTTTGAGGTCATTCAACACGTTCATTCCAACAATGCCAGGTAATCCTTTCAACTCTGCTCCATTGGGATTGTCCTCTCTGATTACGAACACACACTTTCCATGCAACGTCTTCCCCATACACTCAACGTCAGCTTCCAAACAACCTATTATGGGAATGTCCAAGCCATTAGCCACTGTGAGTCGAACCCAATTGGCCGATGACAACACAACGTCTCCAAAGTGAGCTTTAAAATGAGACTCAGTGATAGTAGTTACTTCCGACCCCGTGTCGAAGAGGCAAACAGTTCTAACACCAGCAATTCTCAAGTCAATGGTAAGACAGTCACCAAAAGCACTTTCACAGAGGGCCTTGGAAACATTCTCTGCATCACAGTCTGCAGTGTGACTCATGATAACGGATGGACCTACACTCTCTAACACCGAGGTAACTTGATCAGCTGCATTTATCATTTCTACTTTGTGTTTCAGAGGTTGCACTCCACTTGAGTTCTCTCTGCTCTGAGTACAGCGTCGGCTAGTGTGCCCTGGCTTACCACACGTATAGCAGATGTATCTTCCTTCACTGTCTTTTAAAGGCTTGGAACGGCATCCGCTGAACTCTGGAAGTTTGCGGTCTCTTGGGATGTAAACGGTAGATGGCACTCTCTGAGCCACTGCCTGTTGATCGATAACAGCTTTAGCAAGTGAAAGCGCTTCTCTCTGTTCGGCTCTGGCCTGTACCAACATATCCGCCTGTTCACCGAACCTCCTTTCCATCTCGTCAAACTGTCTTTTTAATTCTTCTAGTTCAGCCATAGCGTTGACTCAAAGACCAGGAACTTGCACTTAATTAGAATACTCGCTAGTTTATCCTGTTCGTGACGCCAATATGTAGCGGAGGGAAATATGCCGCCACTTTGTGGGGGAAATGTTCAGCAATATACTAAGGAAGATCGAGTGAGCAACAGGATCTGTGTCCCCCTACTCAATGCTTTTGGTCTGGGTACAACTACTGAGTTGTAAGTTGTGCCTATCGTGCTGCAAAGTTGCTAATGCTCAAGAGGCGGCGAGGTGGGCTCCAGGATTTACTCAGTGCACGGCAGCTACCTGAAGTGTGTATGTGTATATATAAAACTCACGTTAATTCTAATTTAACTACAAAACCCACCGTCCCCGGATCCAACAGGATAGATCAGACGCCCCCACTCCTTAGTATAGCCTAAATAACCAAAAAAAATTATAACAGTGTTATAACAAAAACAACATTTATTGTTGCTGCATGAATTTTAGTTCTAAGCTTTCCTTGCCTTCACAGGAAGCATAAACAAACAGATTCAAATGCAGTAAAATCATAATGAAATAAAAATGTAGAAAACAATAAAGAAAGAAATAAAATCAATAATTTTTGTATTGGTTTCAGTTCAATCTCCAACAGAGTCACCTAACTGAAACAGTTCACAGATTCATTCAGTTGGCTCAATCTTACAGATAAAGTTAACTTGGATGATCACTTGGATTCAGAAGTTCACTTAAGAAAAGTTCACTCCAATTCGGTTAAAAAAATATCCCAAAAAAATCCAACTCAAGAATCCAGGAAAAAGAAAATGAAAGTAAGCTCGGTCCACTTATGAGTTCACGTGTTCAAAAAGGACAGTTATATGCACAAAAACAGTCCATGAATCCCTTTTCAGGCAAATTCACTTATCACAGTTTCAGGTTAGATAACTGTATGATTGAACAGTTCAGTTCCGATCACTCATAGACAAAAATTGGTATTTGCTTACTAGTTTTCAGTAGAAAAGGAAAAATAGTGTACTTCACCACTTTCAACTCGGGGATGAGATGCTGAATGATGTCCTACGGAAGGCAGGGTAATGTCTCTTCACTCACTAAACCCTCTGCGATTGTCCTCGCGATCCTGGTGACAGCCGCTTAACTCGACGAGGCCGCAATCTCAGCTGATGGGGCGCAATGAGAAGACCAACAATACGTAACTCTATCCGACGACACAGCAACTCTTCTTCACTCGATCAGTGACAGTCTTCACAGTTTCACGATCGTTTGAGCAAAAGAAACAGAAACTGCTTAAACAAAGAAAACGCAAGAGTGTTCAACTCCTTCGCGGCTGAAACTTTATGAAACTAACAGGCCCCGCTTCACACATCAACACGGAAAGAGCTCGTTTTTCACTCATTACACAAACTTATTCACATCCACAAAGACTTGTAGACAACGTCACGCGGCTCTGATGTATATTTCGGATCTCGACGTAACTTTTCAACGAGATTAAACACCCGAGTTTAACATTCACCGCTGCCGCCGCTCTCTCTCTTCTCTCTCCTCGTGCAGCTCTCAACACTCTAACACACACACTAACTTAAAAAAAAATGACGCCGCAACGCGTCATATCCATCAAAATGGCGACGCACGTATCAGAAAACAAAATAAAAGTCTCTACAACCGATCTTGTATATCCCCCTACATTTGAGTGAACAGATCGAAAGACTTGAGACTCTCTGCAGACATCGATGATAAATATTGAATTACCTTGCAACATTCGGTGTCCATTATGGCGCTGTTCAGCCGTGTGTGTAGATAACTGTTCGAGAGTTTCACACACTTCTTACCTCAGAGAGCGGCGCAAGAACCAGAGAAACTTCCGGAGGAGTGTGAGGCCTTCACTGCCAACGACAGACGTCGTAAGGTAACGCTACCTGAGAAAAGCCAGCATGGAGAGAGAGAGGAGGAAAGAGGAGGAGGAAGACATAAAGATGAGGCCGAAACAGACAGACACTTAAAAAGATAAAGATGAAGAAGAATGGACGTGTGCATCAGAAAAAAAGAGAGAAACTCAGTCTGGAAAAGCTGATGGATGGAGGAACTGAGCTTAGAGAAGCTGGAGAAAAGAAAAGGAAGAGGAGAAAACAGAAGATAACGGTTCTTCTCGTGGAGGTCAAACCTCTGTATCCAGTGAGATCTTCCGTCATGAAGCCAATAGAGGGAGAAATCCCAATGTTTCCCAGTGTCTCCGAACACGTCGCTCTTCCAGCCGCTCGCTTCAAACTCCTGCCGCCAGTGACAAAACCACACACTCATCCTCAGAAACCAGTTCCCGCATCCGAGGAGGAGTTTTCCCTGATTCAAGCGGATCACGATAAAGTTGTTTCCCTCAAACGATCTTCATTGCAAAATTGCAAAATTATAACTATGCAACCGTCTACCACAGTATCGCATCAGGAAGTGCATTGTAGTCTCCCTGAGGAAAAATTTGATTCATTTGTTGCTATAGGAGAGGAAGAATTCAGCAAACTCGTTAATTCATCTAAATCGACAACTTGTATGTTAGATCCTATACCGACTAAGCTACTGAAAGAGATGTTTTCAGAGGTCACATATCCTCTTCTTAATATCATTAATTCATCTTTGTCTCTAGGATACGTACCAAAAACCTTTAAACTGGCTATGATAAAACCGCTTGTTAAAAAAACACAACTTGATCCTACAGAATTAGTCAATTACAGGCCGATCTCGAATCTGCCTTTTCTGTCAAAGATATTAGAGAAAGCAGTATCTTCACAACTGTGTTCCTTTCTAGAAAGAAATGATATCTGCGAGGATTTTCAGTCCGGATTTAGACCGTACCATAGTACTGAGACCGCTCTCATTAGAGTCACAAATGATTTGCTCTTATCATCCGATCGTGGTTGTATCTCTCTATTAGTGTTACTCGATCTTAGTGCTGCATTTGACACAATTGACCACAACATTCTTTTAAATAGACTAGAAAACTATGTGGGCATTAGTGGAATTGCACTAGCATGGTTTAAATCATACTTATCTGACCGTTATCAGTTTGTAGCAGTAAATGAAGAGATGTCTTATCGATCACAAGTTCAGTATGGCGTACCACAAGGCTCAGTACTAGGACCGTTGCTGTTCACTCTGTACATGCTACCATTAGGAGATATCATTAGGAAACATGGAGTTAGCTTTCACTGTTATGCCGATGATACTCAGCTGTATATTTCTTCAAAACCCAACGAAACTTACCAATTCACAAAATTAACGGAATGCATAGCTGATATAAAAAATTGGATGACTAGTAATTTCCTACTACTAAATTCTGAAAAGACAGAGATTCTAATTATTGGACAAAAAACTTCCACACGTAATAACCCAGAATACTGTCTAACACTTGATGGCTGCTCTGTCAAGTCTTCGTCGTCGGTTAGGAACCTGGGTGTGCTCTTTGATACCAACCTTTCTTTTGAAAGCCACGTGTCTAGTATCTGTAAAACTGCATTTTTCCATCTTAAAAATATATCTAAAATACGCCATATGCTCTCATTGGGAAATGCGGAACAATTAGTTCATGCGTTCATGACCTCAAGGCTAGATTATTGTAATGCTCTACTGGGTGGTTGCCCTGCACGCTTAATAAATAAACTACAGCTAGTTCAAAACGCCGCAGCTCGAGTTCTTACCAGAACCAGGAAATATGACCATATTAGCCCGGTTCTGTCAACACTGCATTGGCTCCCTATTAAACATCGTATAAATTTTAAAATATTGTTGATTACCTACAAAGCACTAAATGGTTTAGCTCCGCAGTACTTGAGCGAGCTCTTAACGTATCATAGTCCTTCACGTCTATTGCGATCTCAAAATTCCGGCCAGTTGATAATACCTAGAATATCTAAATCGACTGCAGGCGGTAGATCCTTTTCCTATTTAGCACCAAAACTTTGGAACAGTCTTCCTACCATTGTCCGGGAAGCAGACACACTCTGTCAGTTCAAAGCTAGACTAAAAACACATCTCTTTGACCTAGCATACACATAACACACTATAGACTTCTATAATTCAATGTTAGGCTGCATAGATTAGGTCAGCCGGAACTGGGAACACTTCCCTTAAATCTTGATGTACTCGCTACATCATAAGAAGAATGGCATCTACGCTAATATTAGTGTCTTTGTTTATCCCGAGGTTTTACCGCAGCCTGCCGGATCCAGGCCGTGTCCAGATCTGACGAAGGAGATCCGCCTGGACCAGATGACAATGCAGTGCTGAAGTGTCCACTATCCTCTCCCTATGGAGGATCCCTTTCCCACTCTACAGATAAAGCGTTGTGAATTCCGGCTCGCGTACCCCGAAGTGATAAAATAAAACAAAATTCTGTATCAAAATTTATAGGCAAGAAAAGTAGTTTGTTTAGGCTGGGTTGTATGAATTATAAACCTGCGCACATATTTTAAAAAGCACATAACTATAGAATCCATTCTGAATGAGCATGTGAACGCCGTCAGCGTTAATCACAGGTTCGCGTTTAAAGTCTGATCATTTCGACGGAGGTGAATCAATCAAAGTTAACTTTAGCTGGAAATAACATTATTCAAGAACCGCTATAATGCCAAAACAATCTGTTACCTTAAATTATATGTTTATCTCTGTAAAGCTGCTTTGAAACAATCCATTGTTAAAAGCGCTATATAAATGAAGATGACTTGACTTGACTTCATCCCGAGTGTGTCCTTTCAAACGTGTTCCTCCACGTCCAACTCCTACACCGGATGAGATATTTTCTCTGCGACGCTCTTCATCCCGAGTGTGTTCTCACGAGCGTCCTCCTAGCCGGAAGCCTCATCCGTTCCCTTCTTCCCCGTCTCCACAACTCGTGCTGGTGGACATCGAGGATGAGGAGAACGAGTACGTGGAGTTCACCGGGAAATCCTTCCGGGACTCACTCAAACGCTCCCGAACGCCGGAGGCCGAAGTGAAACCGGGAAAGATGTTTGCTTGAATGGAGAAAGAGGAGGAGGAGGAGGAGAGAGAGGTGCATGAGGAAGAGTGGGCGAGCGAAGTGGAGGAGATCCAGGCATTTGAGGAAGACGAGGATGATCCCAGTGAAATGGGAGACTTCAAGGTCACACAAGGTTATACTTCTCCTGACATTCCCAAGAATGAGATCCAGCGCGATGTGAACGTCCAGGAAAAGTGCACAAGAAAACTCCCACTTTTCTGTTCACCTGGAGGAGAAAGGAGGAGAAGAAAACAATCAAGGAGAAGGAGCGAAGAGAGAAAGAGTTGCTGCTCGAACGCTACAGGAATGATCCGAAACTGAAGCACTTGTGGATCAACAAGCACAACCGCAACTACAGCTCCTCCTGATGAAGATCATCATCATCATCATCCCTTTAACCCGTGTAAATAAAACATCATCTTCATTTATTACCCGTGTAAATAAAAAAAATTGCAAATTAAAAATTTAAAGATCCATGACTCTTCTTGACTATTGAAACACAAAACACGTGTAATACGAAGTGAATCAATTTGAACTAATTTGAATTGAACTGTTTAACTAGGAAGTGATTCATTCAGTTCAGTTCATAACAGTGAAGTTCACAGGTCAGTAACAGATCAATATATCGTCTCTCCATCCATCAACTGCTCGTCTTTTCATGTTTCTTCCCTTGTTTCTGCCTTAAATTTATGCAACCCAGTCTCATATAAAAATGTACCCTGACTACATTGGTCCAAAGTGCAAAACGTAGAGGGGTTACAATAATGGCCTTTGAATTATATGACTGTTCAATTTTTTTTGCCTATTCTTTTGCATCCAAGTCACGTGACTTTCAAGATTCCGGCCGTGAGAACAAAAAACATGGCGGACATTTCTCTCATTTTTAGTGAAAAAATCAATATGTTGAGTTAGTTTCTGCATAAAAATAAGTTTTGATTACATTTCTAGAGAGAAATATATATTTTATTTTCATAATATTCACTCAGTAAATGTACATATCACTCGCTTGCTCGTTGTAGCGAAGATTTTTCAGATCTCGCCAGAATAATGTGAAACTGTTTTTATTGCTATGGACTAGGGCTGCAACAATAAATCGATACAATTCGATTATTAAAAGAGTTGGCAACGAATTTCATTAACGTTTCGTTGTGTCACGCAATTATTAGGCTACGCCAGTCAGTAGGCTTGTTTGAGATGCGCCTTGCCTCGCCTGACATGTATGCGAGAGTAGGCGGCTGCAGTGAGGGGAGGAGTGAAAAAAGCGCAGGCAACCTGGACAGATCTCTCTTCTCACAGTGCACACACCTGCGGGATCAAAGAATGATATCGCGGGATTCACGCTCGTGCACGGTGTTGAACAACCTCTCCCCTCACACTGGAGGAACAGGCAAACTTCCTCTCTGGAGAATTGGACAGTAATGAGGCCCTTCATGGTGAACAATATGTTGTCAGCAGTTGTCCACCTGCTACTGCTATCCTAACAGTAAAGTTAATTTTTATTTCTTCATTATTGTGTTTTTTGTTTCTTGTGAACAAGAGATAATTATTTTCTCTGAAATTTCAGGAAGATACAACCTCTTCCTTCCATCAGTAAACTGCTCCTGTGGAAAAACCTTGCCAGTGACCATAAGAGATCTGGTTGAAAGTGGTTACTGGCCAGCCACTGTCAATTTTGAGACCTTGTACATGGTGGACCTGTTCACCACGTATGAGGATCTAAAAATCACTCGCTTGTCGAGACAAGCTTTTGTCAGCATGCTCGAGTGTCGTACAAAACTCTTCGGGCGAGTGAGTGGACTCATCATTTAAGTTATCTTGTTTAGATTACCTTTTAAATAACTGATTCATTGTTAGAACTTGTTCTTACAATCCCCAAAGTTTCAGCACATATTTCTTGACAGAGCCCTTTCTTCGTCATGACCACGGTCTGAAGCCAACCTTCGAAACAGTTACTTACTGTTTTGTTTTTTCACTTTTGCTCTTAGAGTGGTAAGATATGTGGGGACACAATGCAGAGGGCCTTCCTCGAATGGACCTATGCCAAACTTGAGGTTGACAAGCTGTCTCAGGTCCAGCATTTTCAGTGCCCTTCATGCAACACCCTCCATGTTGGCAGTTGCAGTGGATGGGAACCGCAAATGATATCGTTTTAAAAATCAACCAGGGTGTGTAACATTCATGTACAATGAAATGCTAGTGAGCCACAAATTTTTTTTATACAGTAAATTTAACCCACATCTATATATTTCTTTCAAGACCTGATGAGTCTTTTTGGCCAATGATGCTGAGGTGTCCTCCTTTGTTGATTACATCCATGGAACAACTGGACATGTAAGCTAAATTTATATTTCTTCATGTGTTACTCCACAATTTCAAATTGTTATGAATGCTTGCAAGTTTGTTTTTTTTCTTCAAAATTTTAAACTTTTGGTTTAAAATTTGGTTTAAGTAATAGTGGCATTACTGCATCAAATGCCATAATACCATGATTTACAGCTTATTTTGTAAAATGTAACTGTAAATGTCTGTATTTGCCCTCGTCTGTTTAAGAATCCAGGGAAAGGGGGATGTGGTGCGGGTCAATGGACCGCAGCACTAGAGTCCGCCAACAAGTCTGCAAGCAAACTAGATGAGGAAGGTGTTGAAGTTGCTGTCTGCCGTCATGGGTTTTTGCTGAAGGGACTGAATATGTTCCGTGGAGAAATATTTGCATACCCATTATATCTCCAGAAACAGCTAGCTTCACAGACCGTCCAGTTTTTTGCTCTGATGTGGTCTGCAAATATTGGCCATATCTGCAGAAAGTTGTGGACCACTGTCCAGAGTTGGAGGACTTGCTGAACATGCGCCCATTTCTCTCAATCATGCATGCAAAAGCGCATTCAGGGATGTGTGAGGTAATCATGACAATTAGATGTATTTCTTACCATTTGTACCTCACATTATGATTGTCTTTCCTCTCCCCCTACTTGTTGTTTTCCAAATGATAACATTCATGTAAATGTGTTACAGTTAAAATGGGGGGGGGGGGGGGGGGGGGCGCAATCAAGAAGGAGCTGGAACAACCATCGGGGAGGAGGTTGAAGAAGTTAAGTGCTATTAAAGAAGAGATTTTATATTACCTGTTATCTCGCCTGATTGGTGCCCCCTTGGTGTCAGCTCCTCCGGAGTGTGGTTATTGACCCCTGGTCTGGGGAAACGGTCACATCTAACTGACTCTATTACTCCAACTCTGAACGAATTCTCTGCTCCTCACCACGGTGCGTCTTAGGTGCTGCGGTAATCACTCCACCCAAGTAGCAGTGCTTCGTCTTCTGAGAATATAGATATTTATACGGTTAAATGGCTGTTTCTCATATGACCGTGCTATTTGTACACTCTGTGACTATACAAATCACAACATGTAAATAGGAAAATGTTTGCGTTATTTTGTCACTTATTGGGATTAGTATGCTAGCTGGAGCCATTTACATACGTCTTTGTGCTAGGCTAGGCTAGAGGTGAGTTACAGCACGCACGGAGATGAAAAAGGTATGTATGGACTTATCTAACTCTGGGGGATATGGTGAATAAGCTAAAGTCCCAAAAAGTCGGAGTGTTCCTTTAATGATTGTGTGAAAGTTTAGTAGCGACGCTAATAATTCAACAGCGGCGGTGCGCCGAATATAGGGGGAACACTGGTCTCTGTTATGTGCACGTCAGACCTTCTGGGCGCAGCACTTCTGAGAAATGTGATGCATCTAAGAATCACTTTTAGGCCAGTCCTATATTAGTAGGGGTTGAACATTTCACCTTGATTATGTTGTGGCAACAATTCACATTAAACATCATCACTGCGTAAGAGACACTCAGAGTCAAATTAATAAAATGTAATAAAACAAATTAATAAAACATGTCAAAACATCAAGGACCCCAAAAACACCTTAGACCCCAGAGGGTTAATGCACAGTTTTTATTTAAGGTGTTCAGGCAAAACACGTTTTATTTCATATACTGAGTAACGGAGTGAGAACTCGCGGTGGCGGGACACTGAATTTATGAAGTTGGAATGTGCGTGGAATTAATAGTACAGTTAAAAGAGGAAAGGTTTATGCGCCTCTTAAGAAATTGAATGCGGAGATAGTTTTTCTTCAAGAAACGCATATCAAAAGTACAGCGAAGTTTAGCATTAAGGCTCCATGGATGTCTCAGGTCTACTGGTCAAATTTCTCTACTAAAACTAGAGGAGTAGCAATTATCATGAAGAAATCGGTCCCCTTTATACATAAGCAAACAATTGAGGATAGGAATGGCAGGTACTTAGTTGTGTTTGGGGAGATAAATTCATTATCCATCACTTTAGTAAATGTGTATGGGCCTAACTTCGATGACCCTTCATTTTTTGAAAATGTCTTTAAAATCATACCTGACTTTATGCATTCACGAGTCATCATAGCAGGTGATTACAATTGCGTGTTAAATGCTAGGTTAGACACGCATCCCCGCCGAACCACAACAAATAAATCAGCTGGTGTACTAAGCAATTACATGCAAAAGTTAAATCTAATCGATTGCTGGAGAGCTTTGCATCCCACGGATCATGACTTTTCATTCTACTCCTCAGTCCATAAAACATACTCAAGAATTGACTTTTTTTTTGACTAATAGATTCAAGATTGTTGCAATGCGTAGTTTCAACTCAATATCATAATAGATTATTATCAGACCATGCCCCTGTTTCTCTTAATTTAAGAATACAATTTAGTAGAGGAAATTATGCCTGGAAATTTGATATGTTATTAAATGATGTCAAATTTTGTGAATATATTTCTAACAAGTTTACATTACTTTTAGAAAACAACGATAAAGGAGATATATCTGACTTGGTCCTGTGGGAGGCAATGAAGGCAGTTATCAGAGGTGATAGTATAGCATATCAAACTGTAAAGAATAGAGCCAAATTTAATAATATTGACACACAAATAACACATTTAGAGATGGAAAACAGATCAACCAGTTGTGAGACTATACGTAAGAAAATAGTTTCGCTGCGAAGCGAATATAACTCGATTCTTTCTAAGAATATTTCAAGACAACTCATGTCTATTAGGCAAAGGCAGTTTGAAATAGGTGATAAACCCCAAAAACTACTTGCATGCCAATTAAAGCATTCTCAGGCAAATCGTGCAAAACATAACATAAAGTCGGATAATGGGAAGATGATTGTTGATCCTAAGGAAATTAATTGTTGCTTTGCTGATTTCTATAGAGAAGTCTATGAATCAAAATGTGAAACAAGCTCAGAAGTAATAGAAGATTTTCTTTCTGATTTGGACCTTCCTATTCTTAGCACTGAAGCAAAACAAATTTTAGACAAAGAAATCACACTGGAAGAAATAAATAAATCGTCCGGACCTGACGGCTTTAGTGCTGAATTCTTAAAAAATTTCAGGAATAATCTTGTACCTATAATCCAAAGATTGATTAAAAATGCAACAACACAATGTAAATTTCCGCCAACAATGTACCGAGCGAGTATAGTATTAATTCCAAAACCGAACGGGATAAACAGCAGATGTCTTCCTATCGACCGGTTTCTCTTATTCCCATTGAATCTAAGCTTATAAGCAAAATTCTTGCGAACAGGCTGAAAAAGCACATTTGTTTAATAATTCATCAGGACCAGACTGGTTTTATGCCCAATAAGCATATATATTTTAATTTGAGACGGCTGTTTAACATAATTTATAACCAAAAAAACGTAAAGACGTGTAATTTCACTAGACGCTCAACGAGCCTTTGACCAGTTAGAGTGGAAATATATGATTGCTGTACTAAAGAAATTTGGATTCGGTTCAGAATTTGTTAAATGGATTGAAATGATTTATGCGCATCCAGTAGCTTCTGTTATTACTAACCAAGACGTTTCAAATCCATTTCAGTTATCTTGTGGCACACGACAGGGATGCCCCATCTCCTTTTTTGTTTGCCATATCGATGGAACCATTGGCAGCAAGGATCAGCCAACATCTTAACATAGCGCCTATAATGATAAGGGCAGACCCCAACATCTTTCGCTGTATGCGGACGATATTATATTGTACATTTCTAACCCTGAAATGTCTATTCCACCATTACTTGAGCTTATTGAAAAATTTGGCAGTCTTTCCGGATTCACGATCAATTGGGAAAAAAGTGAATTAATGCCAGTCTCTGACGATCTAGATAAAACATTTTTAGCCAGTACCAAATTTAAAATTGCAAACAACTCCTTTAAATATTTGGGTGTGTTGATCACTAAAAACCCTGAAATGTTATTAAAATTGAATTGGAAAAAGAAAATTGATCAGCTTAAAGATAATATAATTTTTGGAAGACACTCCCCATGTCCATAGTAGGTAGGATAAACTCTATAAAAATGGTCCTACTTCCAAGATTTTTGTATGTATTACAATGTATTCCTTTCTTTATTCCCCTTTATCATTTTAAACAGCTAGAATCTATTATAACCAGCTTCATATGGGCCAACAAGACTGCTAGGATTAACAAGAAACATCTAAATAAACTTAAGGATCAAGGAGGGTTTGGGCTTCCCAATTTTAAATATTATTATTGGGCTGCTAATTTATGTACTTTAGCATGGTGGAGGAAATCCGGATTGGTGGAGTTAGGTGACAAGCCAGAATGGTTAGCAATTGAAGAGGCTTGTTGTAATAAGACTTCATTAACGGCTCTGCTCAATAGTCCCATTAAAATTGACGTCAAAAGTATCAACGGAAACATAGTTATCTCTAATTTAAATTAAAGTGTGGAAACAAATTAAAGGAACACTCCGACTTTTTGGGACTTTAGCCTATTCACCTTATCCCCCAGAGTTAGATAAGTCCATACATACCTTTTTCATCTCCGTGCGTGCTATAAGTCTGTTTGACGCACCCACCGCTAGCCTAGCTTAGCACAAAGACTGGATGTAAATGGTTGCAGCTAGCATACTAATCCAAATAAGTGACAAAATAGCGCAAACATTTTCCTATTTACATGTTGGGATTTGTATAGTTACAGAGTGTACAAAAAACAAAGTCACATGAGACACAGACATATTTTAACCGTATAGGGAATGTGGAGGTACGTCACGCCGTGTTGCATTATGGGACGTGGGCGCCATCTTTACAGGCACGATCTCTGTTTACCTTCGCTATAATAGTGGGTGTTTGGCTAAAACGAGGTAAAATTGAAGAAGAACGGAAGAAATGGAGATGTTTAAAGAAAAAGAGAAGGGACCCTACCGGGATAAACTAAATGCCACTGCCAAAAAACGTTATTTGGACAAACTATCCGCGATAAACAACGTTGATACATCTGATTTAGTTTTGGTGTTCTAAGTTAAGCCTATGCTAAGTTGATTACTATTGTGCATAAAGTTCAAGCTATTTTACCTGAAAAGCAGCTCTCATAGTTAATGTTAACTTGCTATTTTCAGCATATGTTAAGTTTTAATAGGTTGTGCAAGATAAAAAATTGTACATTACTTTATAATGCCACAAGATGTGGTAACTTGTTGAATAAAACTGTGCCTTATTGTCATCATTTAATGTTGACACGTGTAAAAATGAGGGTATTTGGTCGTTTATTTTAAAATAGTTTGATGTATCTTTGCCCATTTATGTGTAACGTTACTTAAAGGGTCTTTGTGGATGCAATCAGTACAGAAACAGAGAAGTCACTTAATGCATTTATTAAGCAGTTATATAAAAACATGATTCACAAACATTTTAAAAAAGGCATGTAAAAAGATGTACAGAATATCAAAGCAAATTGTTAATTGAAAACAAAATAAATATAATTTGATTCATGCAATGTGTCCTGGCTTTATCATCTGCTAACACGAACCACACATTCAACATCATTCATCAACTATCCTCCTCATAGAGGAATATACAATACACAACCTCTTGCTTTGTACAACTTTTAACAAACGTAGTATGCAGTGGAGGACAGTAAGTAAAGTTTTTCCTCATGATTGCAGCACCCCACGCGATCCGGCGTCTTCTCGTCAGCTCCTCGACCTGCTTCCCTTGTTGTTTTTTCCAAGAAAGAAAGGTGAACAAACGTATTCCATTGTTCAGTTTCCTCCCTGAACGATCGTGTGACCTGCTATGGCAGTTGAACTGAACAACCATATCGACGTTTATTAAAATCTCGACAGAAAATCCAAACACATCCTCCAACACATGCATTTAAATACAGCGGTATTGGGCGCGATCCTGTAAATATGGCGGCGGACCCATAATGCAACACGGAGTGACGTCATCTCCACATTCCCTATAAATACTGGGAACTATATTCTCTGAAGGCGAAGCACTGCTACTTGGGCGGAGTGATAACCGCAGCACCTGAGACGCGCCGTGGTGAGGAGCAGAGAGTTCGTTCAGAGTTTGGGTACGGTACGTCTCAGGTGCTGCGGTTATCACTCCGCCCAAGTAACAGTGCTTCGCCTTCAGAGAATATAGTTCCCAGTATTTATACGGTTAAAATATGCCTGTGTCTCATGTGACTTTGTTTTTTGTACACTCTGTGACTATACAAATCACAACATGTAAATAGGAAAATGTTTGCGCTATTTTGTCACTTATTTGGATTAGTATGCTAGCTGCAACCATTTACATCCAGTCTTTGTGCTAAGCTAGGCTAGCGGTGGGTGAGTCAAACAGACTTATAGCACGCACGGAGATGAAAAAGGTATGTATGGACTTCTCTAACTCTGGGGGATAAGGTGAATAGGCTAAAGTCCCAAAAAGTCGGAGTGTTCCTTTAAGGTATATTTGAAAATTCCAGATATATATCTGGAAACTCCAATTTGTAATAATCATGCTTTTCCTCCGGGGTTACATGATTCAATTTTACAAGGTTACATTTTCAATGGAAACATATGGGTATAGTAACAATTCAGGATCTTTATAGAGAAGGTACATTTAGCTCCTTTGAACAGCTAAAACAAAACTATGCTCTTGTTTCTGCACATTTCTTCCGTTATTTGCAAGTTAGAGACTTTGTTAGAAAGCACATTCCATACTTTGAAGTTTTGAATTTGAATCCCACCTTAGAGAAAATCGTTAATGTACATCCTGGTATGAATGGTAGTGTGTCTAACTTTTACAAATTACTGCTAGAAAATGTGGACAGTAACACAGAGAAAATAAAACATGACTGGGAGGAGGAAATTGGTTTTAACATTCATGAAAACTTGTGGGATGCATGCTTGAGAAACATACATGTTCTGTGAATGCTAGACACAATTTGATTCAGTTCAAGGTAATTCATAGGCTTCATTATTCTATTCAAAACTTCATAAAATATATCCCATGATTTCTCCACTATGTAATAAGTGTAAAATGTCAGAAGGCACACTGTTTCATTCTTTATGGGCATGTAGTAAAATTCAGCAATTTTGGGAATGTATATTTAAATTTATTTCTGAAGCAAATTCTATTGAGTTGGAGCCTGAGCCTTGCACTGGACTTTTAGGAGCAGAGAATGCTTTTTGTAATAAATATCAGACACATGCCATTTCGCTGTGTATGATGTTGGCAAAAAGACTTATTTTACAAATGTGGAAAGCAGATTCTGTCCCCACTTTTGAGATGTGGGCTAGGGAACTGGGAAATATGTTGTACTTGGAAGAACTGAGATTTATAGTAAAAGACAAATTAACAATTTTCATAAAGATTTGGGAACCAATAAGAAATTTCTTACAGATGGACTGAACAAGCTTTATATGTTATTTTAATTTCTGTTGTTGCCATTCACTAGGATAAAAGACTGTGTATGTTTATTCTTTGCCCATTTACAAAATGGTTTTGTTTGTAGAGCACTTGAAGACACCTTCTACAATCATTGCAATATTGTGGGGGGAGGGGGGAGGGATGTTCTAATTTAAAAAGCTGTAAGTACCTAGCACAATGTAACATGTACAATGGTACTGCTTAGAAAGTATATTTAGTCGTACTCCAGTATAGTTACTGTTTTGGTGGCATTGTGCATGTGGGTTGTCTTCATTAAAAAAAAAAAAAAAAAGTAAAAACTTGCGACATGCGTGGCATTGTGCTGTGTGATAAAACTGCACATTTTAGAGTGGTCATTTATTGTGGCCAGCCTAAGGCCATGTCCACACTAATACGTTTTCGTTTGAAAACGTATATTTTTCTCTCCGCTTTGGCCTCCCGTCCACACTGAGATGGCGTTTTAAGTCAACGAAAACGTAGCTTTTGTAAAACGCTCTCCAAATCGGATACATTTAAAAACACCGTCTTCACGTCGTAGTGTGGACTGTGAAAACGGAGGCTTTTGAATACGATGACGCATTTTTAGTCATATGATGCAGTCATATGACCAATTCAGCCAAGATGGTGAACGACATTGTACAGCAATGCTCTCCATTTTGACAGCCTTGTTAAAGATTTAAAGATTTGCCACTTTATACTCCTGTGTTACTTGCAGCAACAACTCCACCTCACTGTCGGCCCATTTAAAAAACTCAGTGCCTTTCCTCGACATTGCCGCAAAGTTTCAAAGAGCCGGAAAGTAAATAAACGCCTAGCGGAAATGACACCGGTCGAAGCGTCTTAGGATTTACTCATGCGCAGTACGGGGATGTAAGCGTTTTCAGACGTTTCAGTGTGGATGAGCAACTTTTGGAAAACGATTGAAAATGATAGTGTGGACGTTTAGCGTTTTTAGATGAAAACTCAGTTTTTAAATTTATCCGGATTAGTGTAGACGTAGCCTAAGGCACACCTGTGCAATAATCATGCTGTCTAATTAGCATCTTGATATGCCACACCTGTGAGGTGGATGGATTATCTCGGCAAAGGAGCAGTGCTCACTAACACAGATTTAGACAGATTTGTGAACAATATTTGAGAGAAATAGGCATTTTGTGTACATAGAAAAAGTCTTAGATCTTTGAGTTCAGCTCATGAAAAATGGGGACAAAAACAAAAGTGTTGCGTTTATAATTTTGTTCAGTGTATGATGATTCCAGGCTGCATCATAAGCCCCTGGGACAGATCCTCACGAAGACCTTGGCACAGATCCCTACGGTCAGCTATGAATGGATTATTCAATTATTCACTGGATCTATTCTGTGTTGAAGAACTGCTGAAAGGGTGTGAAATATTGTATATGTCCAGTAACGCATTAATTTGGAGCATGTCCAGAACATGTCAATTAATGAACCCTCAGCACTTTGACATCTATTGCACATGGGCCAAGTACCAGGAAACTTTTGAGCTAGTTTACCTTTGGATATATGTGCTCTGAACTACTTTGAACTGTGTCTCCAGAGAGGGGTCTGTCAAGGTCTTCATCCCAAGCTCTCTTAATGTTATCTAGAGAGAAAGATGCCAGATTGGTCATTAAATTATAAATAATGATAACTGAGCCCTTGGCTAATATGTTAAGTGAAAGGAAACAATGTTTTGGGAGGCATCACTGGAAAGTCTAACACGGGTGACTTAAGTCAGGTCAAGTCACATTTATTTATATAGCGCTTTTTTACAATACAGATTGTTTCAAAGCAGCTTTATAGAGATAACAAGAAAATAATATAAATATTTTCCAGAAGAAAATAGCGTCACAGTTCAGCTTAAAGGGTTAGTTCACCCAAAAATGAAAATTAAGTCATTAATTACTCACCCCCATGCTGTACCAACCCCGTAAGACCTTTGTTCGTCTTCGGAACACAAATGAAGATATTTTTGATTAAATGTGACAGCTGGATCACTCCTCCATAGGCTCCCTAAGGGAATGAATCCTGACGGCCCATAAAGTCAATGAAGAAAATGTTTAAATATTCCATGTCACAACAGTGGCTCAACTATAAGTTTATCAAGCGACGAGAATACTTTTTGTGTGAAAAAACAAACAAAAATAACGACTTTATTCGACTATTCCTTTTCTTCCTTGTAGGCCTGAAACGAGACTTCAAGAGATTTCCACGACACATGCGCGAGAACTTAACTGAAGTAGTTGAAGGAGATCGCAATTCTCACGCACCCGGTGAATTTCGCCGAAAGGTGAGTGATTTTCATGTCTGAAATTTATTCCTCAAAAAATTTTTACAAATTCTGTGAAATTCTGCGTTATATTTCGTCAGCATTTTAGGGGGGGCCGCCCCCCCCAAAACAATGGTAGGGGAAACACTGCACTCGCGTTTTGGAGTCGGGACCATAGACTGTAATGGCGCTTTTCCATTACCAGTACCAACTCGACTCGACTTGCCTTGGCTCGCCTCGACTCGGCTCGCTTTTCGCTCCGTTTTCCATTGCAGAAAGTACCGCCACAAATAGTACCCGGTCGTCATAGCGACGCCTTTCGTTCCTCGTTGCCCCATCAAGCTCTCGCTGGATCCTCTCTTCGGCAACCAAACAAAGGAAAGTCTGCACCTCCTCGTTTGACCACGGCGTATTCTTCCGAGTTGCCATAATAATAGTAGTAAGTTTAGTAACTATCTCTGGCCAAACTATTTAAAAATCGCGGGGTTATTTATTCTGGATACTCCATCTGGCGCGTGCAATGATGACGCAGATTCTCTGTGACCAATCAGCAGTCGGCATTGTTTTCACGTCACATTTTAGTATCGCCTTAGATCGCTTAGAACCTCGCCGGAGGTGGTACGAAAAAAAGTACCCGAAAGCAGGTACAGGTACAACTTTTACACAGTGGAAAAGCAAACAAAGGCGAGTCGAGTCGAGCCGAGCCGAGCCGAGGCGAGCTGGTACTGTGTAGTGGAAAAGCGCCATAAAAGTCTTTTTAAGTCTTACCAGTTTAAACATTCAAGCAATTTTAAACTAATCAGTGCTCGCGCGCTCTCTGAGAGATTATTTTCTATGCGCACATTCATAGAAAATCCACCTCAAAAACAGCTGGCCAGTAACTATTTTTCGCGGATTATATTGCTTTAACACGCAAAATTGTCAATTTCGGTCTTTGTGAGTAGGCTATACTCTAAACATAGTCGGTTTTGTCTTTAATAGGCATAAAACGCATGCCAGTATAATGAACACAGGATCCGTGCACTAGCTCTTAAAGTGACGGAAGCCATATGTGTCTGTCATTAATTTTGTTGTCAAAAAAACAAAAGACGGCTTTAAGTTAAAGGAATCAGGATTATGTAGCCCGGATGGGATTTTATATGCATATAGAAATACAGACCGCAAGGGGTTAATAAGTTTGGTTTTAAGCTACTAACATCCACATGCTTTTATACACCATAACTTGCTTGCACTGAAATACTTGCTTATCTTTGAACAAAAGGAAGCTGGAGCGCTGCGGGTATCTTTTGTATCCTCTGGTGCTCTTGGAAGGGTTGAACGTTCGTAAAGTTTGGAAGAAAAATCCAAGTCCAGGCACTCAGTGGGTTACAAAAGTAAAAAAGCCTTTATTATTATTAAAGCGAGGGCTAAACCATTAAAAAACACCAACGCGTATCGGCCCACTGGCCTTCATCAGGGTGTTGGTCATCAGTGGGCCGATACGCGTTGGTGTTTTTTAATGGTTTAGCCCTCGCTTTAATAATAATAAAGGCTTTTTTACTTTTGTAACCCACTGAGTGCCTGGACTTGGATTTTTCTTCCAAACTTTACGAACTTGCTTATCTTTATTTTATTGTTTTCTGATTGGGTAAATTCCGACGTTGATTATTCATAAGGGGGCGGGGTTTGGGAGCCGTTTTTTTGCAGCAATGCATGGTGAAAGTGAAAGGAACTCGCAATCCGCTTAGTTCTTTAAAAAAAAATGATAAAGTACACCCAGTTATTATGGATGACCAATCGTTGTGCTTTTCTGGGATGCTTGTCTAATTGTTTGAAGGAAACGGACAGTTGTTTTTTGTGGTTGTGTTCATGTTCGGGGATCATCTCCTCGTCACTGGGGAAAGATATTCTACAGTTAATGATTCGTGGCGTCGAGTATTCTTCACTGGAATCCGGATCTGCTAACTGGTAGCTGATTGAACTTGCAGACTTGTACAGTTGTGGCTGACGTTCGTTTGCAACTGGACATCTTCTCAGGTTGTGAGTACTACCAAGCACGTGCAGTAACTATTGTTTGCTTTAAAAGTGAAGCGGCCTTTGTGTGACCACACTCTCAAGCTACGTCACAGGCCTGCAACGATTTATTTTGTTTAATACTGAATGAGAGTTGAATGAATGTGTGGGCCCACTTGATTTATTGTCATTAAGGTTCTACTAGCTTGAAATTTCATTAATCTGATTTGGGTGTAAATTGAATTGAGGATTCATATTGGAATTGTTTAAATTTTGTGTTGTATATTATTTAACGGTTTCCTCCTAAATTCAACATATTTGATCACACAAATTGAATACTTTATTTTCATTTCAGTAAATTGTATATAATTACTTCATTCACATTTCTGTGTTTTTTTCCAGACAGTTTACCGTTTACACTATCATTTGTGGGTTTAATCTGAAAGTTAAAAAGCATACATTCTTAGTAGTGTAATTTGAATTAGAGTAATAATTTACTACTAAGTGGAGGCACCGCCAAAGTAAGTTGTTGCAAAGTTTATTTAACCAAGTAGTCATAAAATAAACCAACACCTGCATTATTTGTTTTATTATTATTTATTTTTGAACAGACCCAGGGCCCCATCTTGTGTTATATTTACTAAATTGGGTTGGCTAAATTCAGTATCATAATTAGCACAGAGAAAAGGGGTTACATAAATGGAGGCACCGCTGGGATCAGTTTTGGGTTTTATTTTTGTATTATTGATGCAAGTTTGAATATCTGAGATTAATTTGAAGTAAAGCAGCGCCGCCATGGCTGGCACAGCAGGGACTGAAATGATGGCTGAACTCCGAAATTGGTGTAGAGGGGAAGGAATTGATCTGGCTCATGCAGTAATGCTATCCGGAGTGCCAGAAGAAGCTGATGTGGCACACGTTGAAGAGACAATGGAGATGATCAAAGCTCTTGGTAGAGTCAGAGTAAGAGGGAAAGTATTTAAGCCCAACCAAAATTGCCTCAATGTGTTGTGCGAATGCCGTGAACAAGTAGATTCATCAGTACTCCCTCCTGAAGTCGTCCCCTTGAGTGGAGGTAATGCCTGGAAGATAACTGTAGCCGGTGATGAAACTGAGACAAATGATCCGGATAGTTTCACAGAGAAATTGTCACGATTATTAAAAGAAGAGGGAAAGACTTGGGAGAATATTCAAGCGGTTAAAGCTTCTAACTTAACATTGGGAAATAGCCCTGAGTCTATCATTAGAGCTGTTGGGGAACTGTTAGAAAAAACAGCAAGACCCCTTCCCCTTCCAGAGAGCAGTGCGTATCGCCGTCTTCGAACCCTGTCAGGTGTAAGCCCTACTCCTGTAGGGGAAGAAACTTTAGACAGTTGGAGCAATCAGGCCAGACTCATGATAGAAGAGTGTGACTGCTCAAACAAAGAAAAGAGGAGAAGGATGGTAGAAAGTCTAAAGGGTCCAGCTTTGGAGATAATTCAAGCTGTAAGAATGGCGAATCCAGATGCAAGTCCCATTGAATACATAGAGGCTTTAGAAAGTGTATTTGGAACAGCCGAATCCGGGGAGGATCTGTATTTCGCTTTTCGACTGCTGCATCAGAATCCTGGTGAGCTTCTATCTGCATTTTTGAGAAGAGTGGAGCGATCGCTTACCAAAGTTTTGCAGAAAGGAGGTCTAAATTGCATGTTAGCTGATAAAGCGCGCGTTGAGCAGCTCATCAGAGGGGCTACTGAGTCAGATATTCTGCTGTTGCGGTTAAGACTGAGGGAAAGAAAGAGCCATCCTCCTACCTTTTTGCAGCTCCTTAACGAAATCCATGAGGAGGAAGAACAGGATGTAGCGAGGCACAAGTTCAGTGCGTCAGTGAAGAGACCACATGTTAGAGCTGCGCAGATCAGTCAAGATGTAAATTCAGAACAATCAGAACTTTCTGATTTACGCACTGAAATAAAGGATTTGCAGTTAATGGTAAAAGAGTTGTCTACCCAAGGGCGCTCTACACCAGCTACTTGGGTAAGTAGTAGTAGTGTTACTATGCCAAAGAAACCAGCTAAAGCAGATCAGAATAGTGAAGTGCAAACCTTGAGAAAGCAAGTGAAGGAGCTTCAGACTCAGTTGACCGCTATGGCAGTAAAGTCTGCGAATGAGATGAGAGAACCTAAGGCACAATCTGTTGACACTTCAGATGGTCCATCTATACATGCAAGAAACCTGTCTTTGCAAGATACTGATGACTTCTTTTGTTATCGTTGTGGTCAAGATGGACATATTGCTACCAGATGTAGTGCTGCTGAGAACCCCACAAAAGTGATTCAGAAGTTGCTTCATGTCTTACGAAAGCTCAAAGAAGAAAAGAAATCCACACAGAGTAAGTCAATGAGAAACTGTTATGTGAAGAGGAGCACAGTTGAAACCTTGAAGCTAGAATCTAACATTCCAAAGGGACTAGTAGGGCCGTCATCTACCATAGATATTAAGATTTGTGGTCATCCCTGTGAAGCCCTGCTGGATAGTGGCTCACAAGTCACAATTATTTTTGAGAAGTGGTATTCCAAGCATCTGTCTAATGTACCAATCCATTCAGTTAACGGCCTGGCCATATGGGGACTGAGTGAGTCAAGCTACCCATACAAAGGATATGTTGTGGTAGATCTTGAGTTCCCCAAAGACCTAGGTATTTCAGGGTCTTTATCAGTACTCGCCTTGGTATGTCCAGAACCTCGAAATTCAGACCAAGTTCCAGTTATCATTGGGACAAATGCCTATTTGTTCAAACGGCTAGCTGATCTTTATCAGGAGATACCAGATACCAGGTCTGCTCAATGTCTTAAGCTACAGCCCATAATTTCACAAGCTCTTCTTAAACAGAAACAACTGTCCGTTGTAAATGATGATGCTGTTGGACAGGTGAAATGGTTAGGCCCGGGTCCACTCACTATGGCTCCTAGGAAAGAGTGTTTGGCTACCTGCAAAGTAGAGAAATTTTCGCAGACAGAAAAAGATATCCTACTTGTTGAGGCACCTAGCTCTCCTGCCTTGCCAGCTGGTATGTTAGTACAGTCTTTTGTACTCCCTTCTTCCCGGGTGGATGAGAAAAGGTTCCCTGTTTTGATGCAGAATGAGTCTTTAAAAGAAATCTTCCTGCCTGTGGGCACTGTCCTTGCTCATATGTATTCTACCGATACTGTGACCGTGGCACAAAAGGATGATACGAAGACTGCTGTTCTAGACCACAAGCTTTTCAACTTTGCCAACTCACCCATTTCTGAGGAGTGGAAGAATAGACTGAGTCATAAGCTGCCAGAGCGACAAAATGTTTTTTCCCTTCATGAATGGGACGTAGGTCTGGCTAAAGGTGTAGAACATCAGATCCGGCTCAGTGATATTCGTCCTTTCAGGGAGAGATCACGTCGTTTGATCCCAGCTGACATTGATGACGTACGTCGCCATATTCAAGAGCTAATGGCAGCTGGCATTGTGAAGGAGTCTCGCAGTCCATATGCCTCTCCTATTGTCATAGCACGAAAGAAAAATGGCAGTGTTCGTATGTGCGTGGATTATCGCACGTTAAACAAGCGTACCATTCCGGACCAGTATACGATGCCCCGCATCGAGGATGCCCTAGAGTGCTTATCGGGCAGTAGATGGTTCACTGTCCTCGACCTCCGGAGTGGGTACTACCAAATAGCAATGGCAGAAGAAGACAAGAAGACAGCTTTTATATGTCCCCTTGGGTTTTACCAATTTGAGTGTATGCCGCAAGGCATTACTGGGGCCCCTGCTACGTTTCAGAGGCTTATGGAGAAAGCCGTGGGGGATATGCATCTTCTTCAAGTCATTGTCTATTTGGATGACATAATCGTTTTTGGTAAGAGCTTGGAAGAACACGAAGAACGCCTTCTAAAAGTTCTTGACCGTCTGGAGGAGGTTGGTTTGAAGATTTCCATAGACAAATGCCAGTTTTGTCAACCTCAAGTGAAGTATGTAGGGCATATTGTGTCGGAAGCTGGCATTGCCACAGATCCGGAAAAGGTTGAGGCGGTAAAACACTGGAAGCAGCCCACTGATCTTAAATCTTTGAGATCCTTTCTTGGGTTTTGTGGGTATTACCGCAGATTCATTGCCAATTACTCTGCTATAGTGAGACCATTAACAGAGCTTACAAAAGGTTACCCACCCACACAATGTAACAGAAAACCTGTGACAGACAAGTTAACCGGTTACTTTAAGGAGTCAGAGCCTTTTGGTGAAAGGTGGGATCAAGCATGCTCTGAGGCATTTAGTAGGATACTCAACCATTTGACTAATGCTCCCGTTCTAGCTTTCGCTGACCCAACCAAACCATATATACTACATGTTGATGCGAGCAGAAATGGATTGGGAGCGGTGTTAAATCAGGAACATCCAGAAGGTTTGAGGCCGGTAGCTTTTGCCAGTAGGAAGCTAAGTCCTTCGGAGCAACGGTATCCTGTCCATCAGTTAGAGTTTTTGGCACTTAAATGGTCTGTGGTAGATAAATTCCACGATTTCCTCTATGGCGCCAGATTCACGGTAAGGACAGATAATAATCCTTTGACTTATGTTCTCACAACAGCAAAACTGAATGCCACTGGACATCGTTGGCTTGCTGCTCTGGCAACATATGATTTCACTATCCAATACCGTCCGGGACGGCAAAACATTGATGCTGACCTTTTGTCCAGAAAAGGTTCCACTGAGTCACTGGAGGAGTGGAAGGAAATTCCTTTGTCGGGGATTAAAGCTGTGTGTCAGCAAGTCAATCTGTTGCAGCCACCTGAAGTTTCCTCACGAATGGTAGACCAGCTTGGAGTGTCATCCACCGTTATACCAGATGCATATGCATTTCCCACCCATCTGGAGTCGGGTTCTCTGGAGCATATAACACCTCTGCAGTTGAAGAAAGCCCAAGATCTTGATCCTCTCATAAACCCTGTGAAGAGAGAAATAGAATATGGCGAACTAACTACTTTAAGTACGAGCAGTGATCCTCACTTGTGTCTTCTGCGGCGTGAACGGGCGAAGTTGGTAATAATGGACGGTCTGCTACACAGAGTGACTGAAAAGTCCTCAGGAAAAGAAATCAAGCAGCTTGTCTTACCTAAAAAATACCAACCTATGGTGTTAAGATCTCTTCACGATGAATCCGGCCATCTTGGAGTCGAGAGGACTATTGATCTTGTCAAGGACCGGTTTTACTGGCCTAAAATGAGCTCGGAGATTGAACAATACATTAAAAACTGCGGAAGATGTATTTCCCGGAAGTCATTACCACAGAAATCTCCACTGACTCAGATCACAAGCAATGGTCCATTAGATATTGTATGCATTGATTTCTTGTCCCTAGAATCTGATACAAAGGGAATTGCCAATGTGTTGGTGGTAACTGACCATTTCACTCGGTACGCTCAGGCTTTCCCAACAACAAACCAAAAAGCCATCACTGTAGCCAAGGTATTGTGCGAAAAATACTTTGTGCACTATGGTTTACCAGCCAGAATACATTCCGACCAGGGCACTGATTTTGAGAGTAGATTAATCAAGGAGATATTGTCAATGCTAGGGGTTAGAAAGTCTCATACAACACCTTATCATCCCCAGGGAGATCCCCAACCCGAGCGATTTAATCGTACTCTGTTATCAATGCTCGGAACCCTTGACACTTCCCAGAAGCAGAAATGGAGTCAATACATCAGTCATCTGTATAATTGCACGAAAAATGATGCCACTGGCTACTCAGTCATCTGTATAATTGCACGAAAAATGATGCCACTGGCTACTCCCCTTACTTCCTCATGTTTAGTAGGGAAGCTCGTTTGCCAGTGGATATCTGTTTTGGTACCTCACCTGATGGTGAAAATGAGATCCAATATCAGAGGTACGTAAGTGAGATGAGAAGAGACTTAAGAAAAGCTTATGAACTTGCGTCTGATGCTGCTAACAAGAGTCATCTGAAAAACAAAACAAGATGTGACCAAAGGGTTCGGAATCAATCATTGGAGGAAGGTGATCGGGTGCTAATCCGAAATGTAGGAATAACGGGAAAACATAAACTGAAAGACCGTTGGAAGTCGGTACCTTATGTGATTGTTGAGAAGTTGCCAAACTTACCAGTATACCGTGTCAAGCCTGAACAGGGAGCTGGTGTTATCAAGACCCTTCACAGAGACCATCTGTTACCAATTGGGTACCTAGTTAGGTTGTCTACTTCTGTGGAAAAGGAGAGAGTGGCTGAGAAACCTGTCACCAGAACTCAAACTGCACAAAAGCAGACCAGGAAAAGGAAATCCGATTTGTCCAGGTCAAATGATGATGAACAAGCAGAAAGTTTAGATTCTGAAGTTGACTATACTTACCAAACTCATCGTTTCAATTTGGATGAATTTGAGAAGCAGGAGAACATCCTGAAAGTAGGTGATGGAGCGGTGGATGAGGAGAACGAAGATTTGGAAGAAACAACCTTTTTGGAGGGCTCTGAAATTGAAGTTACCCATCCATTTCCTGATACTGTGGTGGACACAGAGTTAGAAGAAGGAGACGTCCTTGATTCTAGTGCATCAGTAGAGGATGGTGAAGCTTCGGGTTCCCGAGTATCCAGACGAGTTGTGAAGCCAGTCATTCGTTTGACCTATGATGAACCTGGAAAACCCTCAGACATGCCGTTAACTATCAGTCATAGGGGAATGATGATCCAAATCAGTTACTCTGACATTCAGGAGAATTTGAAAAGTACACCGAGAACCCGTGCTACTTGTGCAGTCTGTGCCAAACAAACAAACCTTTCTGATAACAAATAGAAGCACTGATTGATATTGTAGGGTTTGATGAGGACATCAAGACTTTTAGAAGGGGAAGGGTGTAGCCCGGATGGGATTTTATATGCATATAGAAATACAGACCGCAAGGGGTTAATAAGTTTGGTTTTAAGCTACTAACATCCACATGCTTTTATACACCATAACTTGCTTGCACTGAAATACTTGCTTATCTTTATTTTATTGTTTTCTGATTGGGTAAATTCCGACGTTGATTATTCATAAGGGGGTGGGGTTTGGGAGATGTGCCGGTTTTTTGCAGCAATGCATGGTGAAAGTGAAAGGAACTCGCAATCCGCTTAGTTCTTTGAAAAAATATGATAAAGTACACCCAGTTATTATGGATGACCAATCGTTGTGCTTTTCTGGGATGCTTGTCTAATTGTTTGAAGGAAACGGACAGTTGTTTTTTGTGGTTGTGTTCATGTTCGGGGATCATCTCCTCGTCAGTGGGGAAAGATATTCTAGTTAATGATTCGTGGCGTCGAGTATTCTTCACTGGAATCCGGATCTGCTAACTGGTAGCTGATTGAACTTGCAGACTTGTACAGTTGTGGCTGACGTTCGTTTGCAACTGGACATCTTCTCAGGTTGTGAGTACTACCAAGCACGTGCAGTAACTATTGTTTGCTTTAAAAGTGAAGCGGCCTTTGTGTTTTTGGCCACCACGCTCTCAAGCTACGTCACAGGCCTGCAACGATTTATTTTGTTTAATACTGAATGAGAGTTGAATGAATGTGTGGGCCCACTTGATTTATTGTCATTAAGGTTCTACTAGCTTGAAATTTCATTAATCTGATTTGGGTGTAAATTGAATTGAGGATTCATATTGGAATTGTTTAAATTTTGTGTTGTATATTATTATTATTTAACATTTAGGTTTCCTCCTAAATTCAACATATTTGATCACACAAATTGAATACTTTATTTTCATTTCAGTAAATTGTATATAATTACTTCATTCACATTTCTGTGTTTTTTCCCGACAGTTTACCGTTTACACTATCATTTGTGGGTTTAATCTGAAAGTTAAAAAGCATACATTCTTAGTAGTGTAATTTGAATTAGAGTAATAATTTACTACTAAGTGGAAGCACCGCCAAAGTAAGTTGTTGCAAAGTTTATTTAACCAAGTAGTCATAAAATAAACCAACACCTGCATTATTTGTTTTATTATTATTTATTTTAGAACAGACCCAGGGCCCCATCTTGTGTTATATTTACTAAATTGGGTTGGCTAAATTCAGTATCATAATTAGCACAGAGAAAAAGGGGTTACAATTAATAGCCTATGTATTTAATTTATTCAGGACTAAAATACTACCCAGTGTTATTTTCCATTTGATTACTTTATTCAGTTTCTGTATGTGAATACTAGTGTTAGACCTATTCAAAAACTTTTCTCTTTAATTGTCTATATTTGTATCTTTATTCTATTGTATTTATTTGTGCTACTTTTTTCAATTTAATTAAACAATTTAAATCAAGCTTCCTTGTGATGTGTAAATTCTTAACAACAATATTACCCCATTGTAAAAATGCAATGAGCGTAAACATTTAGGCAAGATAAATGTAATAATTTTGTTTGGAAAAAATGCCCCCCCCCCCCCTTTCTCCCCCCCAAACAAAAAAAATCCCCCCATGAGAATCATCTAAGGGGGGATTCCATTAATGTCATAGTTAACTCGCGATTAATCGCAATTATTTTTATCTATTGTCTATTGTATATATGTCTCTTGATTTTCTTTTTGTCCCATTATTTTTCTCATTTTAATGCTCATCAACATGGAAAAGTGGATCGGCTTGCTTTGTGCAAATGTTTTTTATTGAAAACAACATTGACATACACTGTGTTCAATTTCACACTAACATTCTCACTTGGAGCAAATAATCTCTCAATGTAACACTGTCCATTAATAAAAGGGTGAAAGAAATACTGACGAGGTCCTGATATTGACGAGGGGGCGGAGAATTCGCATCAGCTGTGTGTGTGTGTGTGTGCGCTTGGCCATCAAGTGGTATTTCAGACTGGACGCGCTGCGATGATGATAGCTCAGTTCACAACGACAAAACACACAGATCACTTTGGTCTTGTCAATGGAACCATTTGGCAACTTTTTAAAAGTAAACTTTCCATTCAGAATCTTATTGGCATCCATTTCGGCGTCTCGCGCTTGCCATCCACTCAAACCGTAACGTTAACCAACTATTTGGCCGGCTCGCAAGCCCAAACAAGTGTGTGCGGCGCGCCTGTTGTTTTGTTTCCGGTCTAGCTAGATCCGCTTGCGCTTTGGTCGACGAAGCAACAAAACGTCCTCGCGCGGCGCAAGCCATTGAAATGAATGGGTTTCATAGCACAGCGCCGCGCATGCCGCGTCCTGTTGTGACAGCATGTGAAAAAAACTACAAAGTTTGCTAGGCCAAAAAGACCGTTAATCGCGCGATAAAAAAATTTACGCCGTTAAAATGGGTTTGCGTTAACGCCGTTAATAACGCGTTTAACTGACAGCCCTAATATATATATATATATATATATGTTCAATAGGCCTAATATACATTGTAGAAAAAAATGTCCAAGTATCGTTCTACAACGTAAATTATATTACCTTATTTTATTCATAAATTGAAAATATTGAGGGAATACCAGGTAAATGAGTCTTCCGGGTTTTGTCGTCATCCCTGCACCGCTTTATTGTCTGAAACCAGGATTATGCCTGGAGACCAAAGGGTTCAAGAGCTGCATTATTTTAGCCATTTTGCTTCCGCCTTTGTGATAAGGTGAGATGCATCACATATTAGATTTTTTTTTAGCAGAATTTAAATGCAGATCCTGCAGAAACCTTTTAAATGCAGATCAATGTGTGTGATGAAAAAAAATATGGTTTTCGAGATTTGTAATTCAATCAAATATGTGTTTGTGTTATAATAATGCTAAACTAACCGGCGCAGGTCATGTTACTTACATACCCTGAAAGTTACCTCAGTTTTTGGAATGATTGTTGAATGCTTCTGTTTAATTAACTGCAAAGGTACCCGGGTGTGTCGCATAACCTGCTTTCTGAAATACCACCCAGATGAGGATATATATATATCTTAGCGAAGAGAAATTAGAAAATACACATATGACCCAGAGGGATGCATATGGAGAACACTGGGGTGTCCAGCCGCAGGTGGAATATTTCAACCCCAGGGGTGGCAAGATGGCTTGCCAAGGGAAATACGGCTTGCCAAGGGAAAGACACATGCTCAGAGAGACTTACAGTGGAAATACACATGTGGGGGTCGCCCAGAGGGGGGACCATGCACACGGATGCACCTGGCCAACGCGCAGGCAATAGACACTGGCGTCGACATCAGCAGTGCTGGAGGAACTCAGGGCTTGAGGGAAGCTCACCTGAGGAAATATCGCACGTATCCAGTCCGTGGAGTGGAATGGCGAGCAAGCGAAGACACCTGAGCGGGTCCGGTACTAGCTGGTTGAAGCGAGTACATGAGAGGACACAGGCTCCACTCGGAGATTGTAGAATCTGGCGAATGTGTTGGGTGTCGCCCAGCCTGCAGCTCTGCAGATGTCTGTTAGCGAGGCACCATGCGCTAGATCCCAAGAGGACGCCACACTCCGGGTGGAGTGGGCAGTCACACCAAGGGGGCACGGTCGACCTTGCTGCTGGTAAGCCAAAAGCAATGGGTTCCACTATCCAGTGAGACAGCCTTTGCTTGGAAAGAGCCTTCCCTTCAGCTTCCTACCATAACAGACAAAGAGCTGGTCTGAGGTCCTGAAACACTGCGTTCTGTTTACATAGGTGCGGAGAGCACGTACTGGACAGAGCAGTGCCAAGGCTGGGTCTGCCTCCTCCAGGGGCAGCGCTTGCAGGTTCACCACCTGGTCCTGGAAGGTGGTGGTGGGAACCTTGGGCACATATCCAAGCTGGGGTCTCAGGATCACGTGAGAGTTAGCCGGCCTGAACTCCAGGCACGCTTCGTCAACAGAGAATGCGTGCAGGTCCCCTACCCTCTTGATGGAGGCCAGTGCAACCAGCCGAGCTTTCTTCAAAGACAGGAAATTAATCTCCACTGATTGCAGAGGCTCAAAGGGAGCACTCTGCAGGGCAGTTAGAACCACTGAGAGGTACCAAGAGGGAACGAGAGGAGGGCGAGGAGGATTCAGTCTCCTCGCTCCTCTCAGGAACCTGACGATCAGGTCGTGCTTCCCTACAGACTTGGTAAGCGTATCATGGTTCCACTGTATCATGGTAAGCGGCAATAGCGGCAACGTATACTTTGAGGGTGGAGGGAGACAGCCTTCGCCCCAACCCATCTTGAAGGAAGGAAAGCACGACACTAATCGGACACCTCCGGGGGTCTTCTTCAACGCGTATGTGTGTCTCGTGGACGATGTTCTAGCGGAAGTGATGGTAGCCACCATCTCAACAGGTTGTGGGTACTCAAACCTGCCTCGTCCCGTCCAGGAACCACACGTGGAGGTTCCAAAGATCGGGACGAGGGTGCCCCGTCCCTGAGAAAGGAGGTCCTTCCTCAGAGGAATTGGCCAGGGCGGTGCTGTCGTGAGTAGTACAAGTTTGGAGAACCAGGTCCGGGTGGGCCAGTGCGGCGCGACCAGAATGACCTGCCCCTCGTCCTCCCTGACCTTGCACAGGGTCTGCGCAAGAAGGCTCACTGGGAGAAACGCATACTTGCGGCCCCACGGCCAGTTGTGCGCCCATGCATCCGTGCCGATTGTTCCCTCGGTCAGCGAATAATACAGGGTGCAATGGGTCGATTCATGAGAGGCAAACAGATCTATCTGTGCGTCCCCGAACTGGTCCCAAATCAGCTGAACCGACTGGGGATTGGAGTCGCCATTCTCCAGGGAAGCGGCTGAAGCCGTGAGAGCTCGTCGGCTGCACAGTTCAGGGCTCCGGGAATATAAATGGCTCGAAGCGACCTCAGATGCTTCTGACTCCATATGAGGAGGTGGCGGGCGAGTTGCGACATACGGCGGGAGCGTAGACCACCTTGATGGTTGATGTCCGCTACAGTGGCGGTATTGTCTGATCGGACTAGTACATGTTGACCCTTGAGCAACGCCTGGAAGCGGTGCAGAGCAAGACGTACTGCCAGCAACTCGAGGCAATTGACGTGCCATAAGCGCTGGGGTCCTGTCCAGGAGCCCGCGGCAGCATGTCCATTGCACATGGCGCCCCAACCTGTGGTGGAGGCATCTGTTGAGACAACAACATGCCGGGAAGCTCTTGCCAGGGGCACTCCAGCCCATAGAAAACTGAGGTTCGACCACGGGGAGAAGGTCTGACGGCAGGTCGGAGTAACTGGTACTCAGAGGGTGCCGTGTTGCCATGCCCACCTCGGGACTCGGTCGTGAAGCCAGAGCTGATGCGGTCTCATATGAAGCAATCCGAGCGGCGTTGCCGCGGCTGCAGATGCCATATGCCCCAGGAGCCTCTGAAATAGTATCAGTGGAATCGCACTCTTGCCCTTGAATTGTCTCAGGCAAGTCAGCAGTGACTGCGCGCGCTCGCTCGTAAGCTGCGCGGACATGGCGACCGAGTCGATTTCCATACCGAGAAAAGAGATCCTCTGCACGGGGCAGAGTTTGCTCTTCTCCCAGTTGACCCTAAGGCCCAGACGAGCTAGGTGCCGGAGCACTAGGTCCCTGTGTGCGCAAACCTGGTCTCGAAAGTGAGCTAGGATCAGCCAGTCGTCGAGATAGTTCAGGATGCGAACCCCGTGTTCCCGTAGGGGAACAAGGGCTGCCTCGACGACCTTCGTAAAGACGCGAGACGACAGGGCTAGCCCGAACGGGAGAACCGCGTACAGCTATGCCTGCCCCTCGAAAGCAAACTGCAGTAACGGTCTGTGTCGAGGGAAAATGGAGACACACTCACGGCCAGACACACTCGAAGATGCGTTTGGCCTTTTGAACGGCAGCCTGTGAAGGGAGCGGTTCAGGATGCTTAGGTCTAGTGTTAATTTCGTTAACGAAAACTAAACGAAAATATTTTCGTCAACGCACATTTTTCACCGAACGGAAACTAGACGAGACGAGACTAAAATCCCCACTAATAAACAATAACTGGGAGTAAATCAGAAATAATTTTCGTAGACTAATAAAGACGAGACGAAAATGCAGTTCGGTAAATAAAAGACTGGGCTAAAATCTATGGACATTTTAGTTCACGAACAAAGACGAGACGAAAATTACATATTATTATATGATATGGTTTTGTCAAATCCTGTCTCCTCCTCCGCCTCCTCCTCGTCAGCTCTTCCGCCACACACCCACTTTCAAACCTGGAGCGGGCGGGTCGGGCACAGAGTAGCCTACTACACAACACATGGAGCAGACAGGAGCTGGATTCACGGCGAGGCGGCGACAGGTTAAAAGTAAAACGTGCTTTGCACGGGGCTCGGGAGAAAGAGGATGAGAGAAAATGTTGAAATGTGAAATAATTTTAGGAAATGTTAAATATTATCTGCTGACAAAAAAGTAAAAGGTTAAAATGATGTCCTGACTAAAACTAGACTAAAATGTTGACAGTTTTTGTTGACTAAAACTAAACGAATAAAATGATGTTTTCTTGGACTAAAATAAAGACTAAAATGCTCGACTTATAGTCGACTAAAACTAGACTAAATAAAAATGGGATGATGTCGACTAAATGTGATAAAAACTAACAAGCGATGCTGAAACTGGACTAAAACTGAAACTAAATTTAAAAATGGCTGGTAAAATTAACACTACTTAGGTCCAGGATTGGCCGTAACCCACCGGATTTCTTCGGGACAATGAAGTAGGGGCTGTAGAACCCGGACCTCATTTCGGCTGGAAGGACAGTCTCGATCGCACCCTTCGCCAGTAGGGTAGCAACCTCTGCTCTCATGATAGGGACATTGCCACTGACCATGGTCAGGCTCGTAAGTGGCGTGCACTGCCATCCACGCCCTATGGGGGCTCAGAGATGGGATGCAGCTCTTTGGCTCAGAGATGGGATGCAGCTCTTTGGAGAAGAGATTCTCCCCCGGCCCTCCACCGGGGGAAGGAGTGGCCCAGCAACCACTTCCTGAAAGAACTGCAACCCACGTCTGAGCTGCCCGTAACGGGAGCGCCGTATCGGACTGAGGCATCTGAGCCGGCGGCTGGGTGGCAGCAGCTAGCCACGGGGTCAGAACATGTTTGGTAGCCTCACTTCTGGGCGGCCGATAACTGTTGGGCAGAATCCTCGACCGCGCTGCTGAAGAGGCCAGCCTGGGACATGGGGGAGTTGAGGAAGCGGGTTCGCTCAGCCTCGCGCATATCAACCAGGTTAAGCCAGAGATGTCTGACCACGCATGTGGACATCACCTGACCCAGGGAGCGTACGGTCACCTTCGTCGCTCGTAGAGCAAGGTCGGTGACGGCAGGCAGCTCTTGGATGAGCCCTGAATCAGCCCTACCCTCGTGCATGTCATTGAGCACCCAGAAGGATGGAAATAACATGCAGTGAGGCGGCAGCCTGCCCCGCAGTTCTATAGGTATTTGCCACCGGAGTAGACAGAAAACCTACAGGCATTGGAGGGGTGTTTTGGTTCGCCACGCCAGGTGGAGGCACTGTGGGGACACAGATATGTTGCCACAGAACACTCCACGGGGGGAACCCCAGTGTACCCTTGGCCGCGGCCTCTGCGAGGGCAGAGAAGGCAGAAGAGGCCGCTGAGCAGTCGCGAAAAGTCAAAGGAAACTCCCACGATCTCATGACCTCTTCATGCACGTCCGGGTAGAAAGGATTTGGGTTTGCCTCCCCCAAAAACCAATCATCAGCCTTAAGTGCTCGGGACATGGCGGATGGTTTCACACAAGCCCGATACTCGCGGCGGCCCGGGAAAGCATCAGACTCATTATGCTAGCACAACCGAGGATGGCAGCACAGACGAGCCCTCATCTCCAGAGGACTCCAGCTCACCTTGTGATGCGGCGATATATATGATTTCATCAGCCGGGGGACCAAACTCATTCGGAACCGCGCGGGTTGCAATGTAAAAGACGGGGTGTGGACCGAGGACATTTCGTCGGTTTAGTTCCAGACCTGCCGTCTTAGGTCACCCTGGCCACCAGCCGAAGTATTATCTCGCGTGGAGAAAATAGATCGGGGTGTGGATGAGGGGACTCTCACTCTATTGAGCTCATCGAGTCTTGACTGTTACATTGCGATGGTCATGTTCCCGCTGGGAGAACGTGACACATCCACGAAGGCTGTCTGAACGTCATCGAAGCCCAAACACGCCCATCAGCTGAATCTATCAGAATACCGCACTCAGAAATACACGGGCAGATCGTCTTTAGAAAGACGTGCTGCATGCACGCTCTTTTTGTGAGAGAAAAGCTCGCAGCAGTGCTGAAGCGCCCAGGGAGAAACACACACGCTGTTCAGTTCAGCAGGCAGGAATGTGAAACTCGCTGGAACTCGCCATCACACCAACACCGACTGGAAGCTGCTCGTCTAGAAGATTCTCGAAGATAGTCAGAGAATAGCAGGAGTGAAGAGAATTTCTTGGCTCCGAAGCGAAAACATATCTGCATATTGCCGGCGTTCTCCTTTTATACCCATGCGGTGGGGCGGAGTTACGCCATGCAAATTCCGCAGACCCATGGCATTTCCTTGCCATTGGCACGTTTTATTTCTTTCGAAGATGAGAGGCTTCTAAGCGAACCCCATTCGTCGTCATCCGATGTAACTCGGAGTGACAATGAAAGGGAACTACAATTACACATACTCAGACATGTTTCCTCTCACTGTTTCCCCCCTTTTACTTAAACATGTTATGGAGTTTTTTCCATGCCAGTCACCGTTGACTTTTAGGATTTAAAGGAATACATTTCTGAAAAGTGCTTTGAGACAACATGGATTGTGAAAAGTGCTATTATATGCAAATAATGAATTAATTGGTAAATGTAGGATGTACTAACTTTTTCCATACAAGATATGGGCATTTCTGTTTATTTACGCTGTACACATTATTACAAAATGTACATTCGAAGTATCATTTGTAAGTCCTAATATGTTGGGGAAAAACAAATCCACTTTTTATGGTGTGTACAAACATTCACAGCACTTCAATCTTAAATACAATATGTAAATTCAAATTTCACACTGCCTGTACATACTCTTACCACTTCTGCACATTACATTCAATACTAGCAAAAATCTGTATATAGCAGGTATTCTGTACATGTCATTCTGTGTTCTATACATGTTACTATTCTGTGTAGCTGTTGTATTTTATGTGAGTATTGGAAGTTTCAACGTGTTTTTCTCTCTTGCGGTAATTTTAAGAAATGTCACAGTGCAAAATAATAATAATGGTCCTAAAATCATCTTCATTTTCTTTATACAACAATATAGTTTCCTCTTTATTTAATCTTGGGGTGAAACATGTTATTGACAGGTTTTGTGAAATTCACCCAAAAACATGTAAGTTGTGAATTAGACTAGTTCTGTGCTGCATGAACAATATCACACATGAATACTGTTTAATACAGATGACTTTAAAAACAAATTTGCTACTCAATCAATCAAACACAAGCCATCTAGGTGACGGACATCAGTTAAGTCTGTAGAATATAAACTTGGTAAGAGTAAGGGACCATGGAGTTCCCTTCAGTATGATAACTATAAATGTGAAAGATTAACATACAGTACAAATCCTGATATTGTAAGCAGCATATATGAAAATCTAAATAAAACAAAGATCAAACAGATGTGCCAGGTCATTGTTAAAAATCATGAATTTCTATTTCATCACAGTTATGCTTTTCTACTTCAAGACATGAATGGGGTTGATAACCATCCAAGAAAAAAACTAAAAAACCTCGCTCTCACCCTAAATAGAATTTACTCACCCTCATATTCAATTTGTCTTACTTTCTTCCATGAAACACAGAAAATAGAGATGTTTAGCAGATGATTTACCTTGCTTCCCCCCCTTGCAAATAAGATAAAATAAGATCATATAACTGGTGTATCATAAAGGTAGTCCATAACATAAGAGCTACATACAATAGCTTCGTGTGAGGAACAAACCCAACTGTAACAAATATAATTTGGACCCCTTTACTGGGATGTGAAGAATCTTCAAGATGCAACAGCAAATGAGAATTAAGCACTACGAAAGAGGAGAAGATCTGTCAATAACGACTTCAATTTTGGTCCTCACACAAAACGATTATATGGCTTCAGAAAACACTGCATATAGTGCATGAGTAATATGGACAACTTTTATGGCACTTTCTTTTTTTAACTTAGAATAAATCCCCTTCTATTTTTGTAGTATAGTAATGATGATGAGCAGCGTGAATTAACACCTCCTGTGTTTCGCAGAAAAGAGAATGACAACAGAATTTTAATTTATTGGTGGACCACTCCTTTAAAACTCCCCATCTTTTTGAACTGCATTAAAACACCGTGAAAAGAACTCAAAGAAACAAAACTAGACGGTTAACATCAACGTGAAAAGACAATGATGTGTGGTTTGTAAGCGCACAGGAAACACTGCAGGAGTTTAGTGCTGTCCTATGTTTGTAAGTCTCTGAGGTGAGTTGGCAGAATGAGTGGTCTTGCATACTAAAGGTTTCTACTGCTTCCGACAGCTGGGCCAGCTGAGTCCTCCACAGGCAGCGGTCACGATAAAATACAGCACCACCTGAGACGATAAAACCAGAAGAACATCATTTACTAGAATCACTGTCTACTGTATGTCTGGCTCTGGCCTCCTCACATGCAGATAAAGCATTTTATTAAGAAACGTTACAAAATTTTCCACACAGGATGTCAAAAAGTGGCACGAATGATTCCACAGATTTTCGCTAAAAGCCAATGAGCACTACTGAGGACAGGTATTAATACTTAGGACAGGTTTTAATACTGAGGAAAGTATTAATTGCATTCTTTCAATTGCAGTAGAACTACAGCTACAGCTGCCTGTGCTCTAATTTAATAGTTTCATTTAGCAGTTTCAATAAGAAACTGTTGATAGTGGATTACTTGGAAAAAGTATATTCAATATTTGAGCCTCCACAGTATTTGACCATGTATGTTGTAATAATATAACTCTTTGTACTGGACATTCATTTACACAGTTTAGGGACAAGTTGTAGCAAAAATGTAATACAGTAATATGTACATTTTTTGGTATTATAATCTATTTTGAATGTATGTATAGCTTGTTTATAGTTATCTCGGTCCATTAAAATGAATGCATTGCAGCTTCCTAAACATTGCTGTTCTTGCGTAATTTGACCTGCATGGCAGAGCAAGATCATAACAACAGCTCAAACAGTGGCATGTCAGTGGCAGAAGAAAAAGTGAAAAAAGTTGACAGAAGTATCATTACATATCAGTCTTTCTAAGGTTTATTTAGTGCAGGGCTGGGCAAGTTCGGTCCTAGAGAGCCGCTGTCCTGCAGAGTTCAGCTGAAAAAACCCTCACCTGCCTGTAGCCTCAGGGTACGTTTACACGACAACGATTTGTTTAAAACAGAAGTTTTTCCTTTGAGTTTTTCACGTACAGACGACATCATTGTCAAAACAATCGCCATTCACACGGATCCGCGTATTCTGCTGCCAGGCCATTAGATGCCGATGAAACCCTATAGACTGAACACGTAATATGTGTGTGCATGACGTCATCGTCTTCAGAGATTCGCGTTTTTGTTGTTTACACGGAGACCGTTTAAAAAAAAACTTGCACCCAAAAAGCCGTTGTCTTGTAAACGAACGTCCAAAACGCATAAAAGGTTTTACGATTTTAGTTGAAAACGGTGTTGTGTAAACAGACCCTTATCCCTTATTTACACTGCACGCGTCTGGGGCGCGTTATGGCTCCGACGAGGTTTTGTTCTGTCCTCCACACGGTGCCAACTCACACCACGAGCATTTCAGAAGCGAAGCGACTGGATGCACGAGACCATGTGAATTGCCTGCCCGACGTGTTTTTTCTTGATTTTGGGGTTTCTACCTTACAGTCCATGGTTTTTACCAAGGATATATTTGTGTGCAATACAATGGAGTCTGCACAGGGTGTTCATTTTGAAATTGACAGTGTTTTTTTACTTTTATTTTGTATTTACTGTGCGATGTGGTTTGTCTGTCGCAAATAGACTCAGCGCCTATGTTTAGCGAAACAGCGCAGAGAGCCGCTTCTGGGCCGCTTCTGAAACGTGCCGTGTCCCGGTTGGTGTAAACACAAGCATCGACTAGAGTGGGCGCGATCAGCTCCGGTAGCCGTGTCGCAGCCACAACGTGCCGCAGACGCATGCGTCTATAAATAAGGGGTTAGTGTAATAATTTTTTTCCCGGGTCACTGTAAATAAGGGGTTAGTGATCCTGAAGACATTGATTAGCTTGTTCAGGTGTGTAGTGTGGAGAACATGTCTTGATTATTTTGAACTCGATTTTTTTTCTGTTTTATTGCATTAAACATTTTAGAATTAATTTGGTTTAAATGGCGAGAAAATCAGTCTTCTACAAAATTTCAGAAGAAAAAAAATACAGATTGAGATATAGGACCAGATTTACTAAACAGGGCAAATTAGCTTAAGAGTGCAACTCCATAAAAGCACTGATGGGAGTGTAAAGTTCTGCTCGTGATCTACTGATGCAAATTAAAGAACACAGACGCAGCCGGACTAATTTCATAACAACCAACACAATTTACCAAGAGCAGCGCAAAATAGCGTCCGGTTTAAGAAATGCTTTTTTAGTGCGGTAAATAATGGCGCAAAAAATAGACGAGCCTTAGTAAATCACCTTGCATGATTCATTTAAATATTATCCTCCCATAAATGTTGCGCCTGAAAGGGACACTCCTACAAATGCATGTGCAATAAGGTCAGCCGCAGAAATAACTGTGTCCACGCCTTTTCAGTGCTAATTTTACACTTCTTGTCTTTAGTAAATCCTGACATTAGTTTTTCAACGCCAAAAGAGGGTTTAGTAAATGTGACTATATAGTTATTGCTGTGACGCTCTTGGGCTTGTCCATTACTGCAGTGAGACGTACTGACAATAAACCTACAGTCCGCTCCAGAACTTACCAGCACGACTATTACGACAATGACTGTTAACTTCATGTTCTTCATACACATGGCGTGGGCCAGGTTACGGCTTGTTGTTTTAAAGGTGACAGACTGCACAGACAAGAGAAACTTTCATCAGCATACATATTATACAGTGACATAAACAAATATGTTTCAAACGAGACATAAAACCAAAACTCACAGAATCCATCAGGTTCTCGGTTTTATCGATGAGCAGTTCGAGCCTCTCTCCTCTCTGAGCTACGAGATCTACAGTAGCACAATGCAGCACATATTCACTCAAACGTTCACTGACATTTATAAAAGTGATTAAAGTGACTCAGTCTCACCAATGTTCCGGACCATAATGCCTTTCAAGTCGTCTACGTGCATCTGTGTTTCCGTCAGCCTGTCTGAGCCTTTGGGATCTGAGTGATGTTTCTAAGAATAACAGCAAAACACAAATATTGTTCTGGGCATAGCTACTCAAAAATGAGAATTATTTTGAGATCTACATAAGACTGAGAAATGCATAGAATGACATGAGGGTGAGTAAATGATGACACATTTATTTTAATAAGTCATTTCTATTTTACACAACAGTTTTTGGCCATGGTAGTGTTATATGAAACATATATATCAATTATATGTTTATCTCTGTAAAGCTGCTTTGAAACAATCCATTGTTAAAAGCGCTATATAAATGAAGATGACTTGACTTGACTAGTGTTGGATTAATTTTAGGCTGAGGGTAACTTCAATTGACACGTTTGACATTTTTCCCATAAAACTAATGTAAATGTTTAACACAGTGTTTCCCAGACTATCCAAAGCATTTAAATATGAGGTGTGTGATTGGCTGTCTGTTTCTAAGCATCTAGTCATAACGTTAGCTTTGTTTCTATGCAAAGTTGCAAATTGAACGAAATTGTAATATCGCATAAAACATTTGCGAATAAAGCACCGTTTCCATCCAGCAAATCGAAGAAGAACAACAAATTTTCTGATAAACTGGTAAATATCACTAAGAAAAGTAGGAGAAGTCGCTGTATATAATAATTTTCGTATATAATAAATGACTTCTGTATCAGAGAGTGCAGGCGAAATGCATTGACCGTGTTATCTTCCTTTCGGAGGCAGATGCTGCAGTTTGGGAACGTGGTCGTGTAAGGGAGTTCTGGGAGGGAATTAAACCGAACCCTTTTGATGACAGAGTTTGTTGAGGTAAACTGAACCAAAACAGCATTTCAGATGCTGTGCAACGAGACCGGTCCGATGGTTAGTCCAGTTATGTCGTCCCATCGCGCAAAGCCACGTGATTTCTTTGATGTGCATCAAGGAATTTATTCGGTAAATGTGTTCCATCGTAATTAATGCGCATGTTTTCTTATCGGATTTTTTTTTTTTATCTGACTCAAACGAGCGCATTTTATGAATTTATGCGCATCTTGGCATTTTCATCCAGCAGTTTTTGATGCGATATCCCAAAATGAGCCTAAAAATAGGTACATGGAAACATAGCTATTCTAACATTCTAACATCTATCTTTTTACACTGCACATGCTTGGCACCATGGGTAAAAAGCGTGATAACCCTGCTTTACTAGTGTGAACCGTTCCTCTACCCAGGGTTAAAAATGTGGTTTAGAGCGACGTAACCCGGGGTTAAGTGGGTTCACTAAGTGGGCCGGGTTCTGCAGTATGGCTAGTCAAAGTCTTTCTGTGTGAGACTATTAATTGAATGATACTGTCTTTTCCGTCTGTCAGGTAAAATAACATTTGATACACAATATTTAGCATGGGATTGCAGGTTTTGTTTTAATCATTCTCACAAACTCTGCATTTATAATGCAGGAAATTGACTACTGGATCAAATGTACATAGGTTTGTTGGCTGTGCTTAGACACTAATAATCAGCTGCTCAATGCAAAATGTAAGTCAATTTGATTTGCAAAATATGCAACTGATTTAAAAAGCTAAAGATTACATGTTTTTTGTATGAAATGAAATGTTTATCATTGCACACAATATTTACATTTTACATTTTTACATTTAGCTGACGCTTTTTTTCAAAGCGACTTACAATTGCTATATATGTCAGAGGTCACACGCCTCTGGAGCAACTAGGGGTTAAGTGTCTTGCTCAGGGATTGGTGTCTCACAGTGGATTCGAACCCGGGTCTCTCACACCAAAGGCATGTGTCTTATCCACTGCGCCATCACCAACCCATAAGCCATTTAGTATGTGCACCATCTATTTACAGCACTCATTGAAGCTAAGCTTTTCCAAACACACAGTGTACACTACAGTCTCCGGGCTCATGGCGTCCTTAAACACCACATTTGTATGAAAAACCACTGTATGGCCAACTGAGATTTCACTATGGAGATAAAGGTTATGATAATGATTTTTTTACAGCACACTTTTTATATTAGCACTGTTTGCATTTGGGATCTGAAAAAGTGCTTAGACCCAGAAACAAACGGATTAGCAAAGACATTTGACACACCATTGTGCCTTTGAGCAAGACATTTACAGTGTATATTAGCACCGTATGCATTTGGGAACTGAATAAGTGTTTAGACCCGAAAACAAACGGATTAGCAAAGACATTTGACACACCATTGTGCCTTTGAGCAAGACATTGACGGTACCTACACACTAAAGGATGTTCTGGCGGAGAGTTTGATAAATAGGAATTAGGAGTAAAATACATTTCGAGGGTGTTTGAAATCAAACAGAAAAACAGCGAAGTGTATTTCCCAGAGCACAACTGGACCTGACTCATTGGTCAATGCCTATGTCGTTTTGTAGCAATTTCCAATTTCAAATAGGAATATCCTCAATTTTCTTGTGATTGTGGCTGAAGAGTCACTTTGTTTCCACTTGTATATCAGTGTCACTGAAGCCGGGTTACTCCAGGTTTCTTTTGTTTACTGAAAATTCAAAGTGTCTGCTAAATGCATACTTGGATATTTTTTTTTTCATAGGATACACTTCTCTCTAATTATTACTTAACACAGTCATGTGAAAAGTATTGAATAAGATCTAAAAGCAAAAGCTCAACACCATCACATGCCTCTTAATTCTAAACCTACATGACCCATATCAACAGTAGTGTAGTTCAGAGCAGGGTTTCTCAACTGGTTGCAAGACCTTTCTGAGCGGGTCGAGGAGTGTGTAGTCGAAGAAACAACAACCATAAAAAACTTAATTCTAAATGATTTTCTGATGCGAAACTTTTATTTTGAAAGACGACCATGACAAAGTTGTTGACTCTTCTGTCAGACGCAGTTTAAGTGAAGAAATGCATTGTACCAAAGTCCTTTTAGGCAAGTCATGCCACTCGGCCTCCATCTTGGCAACGCCTCCGGGCAGCTATTTCGGACTAACAAGACCAGGCTCCTATCTAAATGAATGGGCAGAGACTCAGAACTGCACTTTCACTGGCCACCGGGACATAAAAACTGCATGTATACAAACACTAATAAAATATGATAAAAATCGCTGAAAAAGTTTGATGACTTTGCCCCAAAATAAGGTTTAAAACACCTTTTTCCCCACAGGTTATACTTTTACTGCGCATGCGCAAGGGTTCTCTCGCTCTCTGTCGTGCGCGCGCTACTGCTCGCTCGCTTTAGATTCCGGGAGATTTGAACTAATTTGCGGTCATCAGGGAGCCGCTATCAATCTGCGGGAGACTCCCGGAACTTCCGGGAGACTTGGGATGTCTGATATTTACACAACTAACACATATCAAATCTGCCGCCTTTTCAAACAGTAACATATTTTCCGCTGTCGCAAACCTCAACTGTGCGCATGCGTCGGTGGAACCAGACGATAGGCTTAAATGTTTTCCGGCTTGACTGTTAAAAGCAGACGATTGGCTTTCCAGCGGGAGGGGCGGGGCATGTGCATACAACCGCCATCTTTGGCGTTACGGGTTTTCCCTATATAGTTGTATTAAGGATTGAGGAAGTGGCATGTCTCTATATAAATAGTCTCTGATTGTACTGATTCAGTATCAGTACTCAGATGAGATGACATGTTGTCCAGCTATATGTCAGTGTCATTATGCTAATGTTATTTTTCATAACTTGTTACAAAATAAAAAGTCTCTCACCTCAGAAAAACAAACTTTTCCATCTTGTCAGACATTATAGTGCGCACGCTGTATATCAATTCACTATATATAAAAAAGCAAAATTACGAACATCAACGTGCAACGTCTTAGTTACTAAGTCATGAAATTACCAAAAAGTATCAATATATTATGTAGCTGGTACGTCACGGGTTTGCAGGCCGTTATGATGTTCATCCTATTCATCAGGATGTTTTATGGAAATCAGGATGGTAATGTTAGTATTGTGTATTTACCATGGTTACTTTACTTTCTGTAGCCTTAAAGGGGACATAATTATTATCATCCCAGAATGTGTCTGAAGTTTCAACTCAAAATACCCCACACATCATTTATTATAGCATGTCCAATTTGCCCCTATTTGGGTGTTAGCAAAAATACGCACTTTTTGTGCGTGTAAATTTAAATGCAAATGAGCTGCTGCTCTCCGCCCCCTTTCCAGAAGAGGGCGGAGCCTTTACAGTTTGTGCTTCGGATTCTCCGGCAACAGCAAAACTGGAGAATCTCACGCAGCCAAAATGTCAGAAACTGTCATATTGTCAAAGCATATTTTTTACCGGCCAAAATAATAAACAGCCTTTTTGTGTCACATATACATTAATTTATACATAGGCTATATTTAAACATTTTTGTCATTATATTTCTGTTCTATTATTTTCCATTTTTACTTTTATTTACACACATATTACATAATTTACACACATTAAAATAATATTTTTGTGGTGGTACCTATGAAAATAGTTCTGTACAAATGAAATGTATTAATGTATATTTAATAAAATATATGCAATAATAATATATTATAAATAATTATTTAAAAAAATATTTAGTTTTACTCTGCCTATTTTTTTCCTCTGACTGATCCGATGAGTAACTGAAGGGCTGGAAATATCAGTTGTTTTAGCTATTCATTAAAATGAATCTGTTCAAAGGAGTCATTAGTTCCCGAATTGTACGTGTCATTATCGGATGTGTAGCCTTCGCGTTGTGTGATTATCCCGGCAGCTAGGACATTCCACAAGGTTTGTGTCAACACAGAAAACATTTAATCACTGGATAGACTTTTCCATTTATTTAAAGTGTGATTTAAGCATTTTTGAGCGTGACATGGTTGTTGGTTCCAGAAGGGTCTGAGTATTTCACAATCTGCTCAGTTACTGGGATTTTCACGCACAACCAATTCTAGGGTTTACAAAGAATGGTGTGAAAAGGGAAAAACATCCAGTATGCGGCAGTCCTGTGGGCGAAAATGCCTTGTTGATGCTAGAGGTCAGAGGAGAATGGGCCGAGTGATTCAAGCTGATAGAAGAGCAACTTTGACTGAAATAACCACTCGTTACAACCGAGGTATGCAGCAAAGCATTTGTGAAGCCACAACACGCACAACCTTGAGGCGGATGGGCTACAACAGCAGAAGACCCCACCGGGTACCACTCATCTCCACTACAAATAGGAAAAAGAGGCTACAATTTGCAAGAGCTCACTAAAATTGGAAAGTTGAAGACTGGAAAAATGTTGCCTGGTCTGATGAGTCTCGATTTCTGTTCAGACATTCAGATGGTAGAGTCAGAATTTGGCGTAAACAGAATGAGAACATGGATCCATCATGCCTTGTTACCACTGTGCAGGCTGGTGGTGGTGGTGTAATGGTGTGGGGGATGTTTTCTTGGCACACTTTAGGCCCCTTAGTGCCAATTGGGCATCGTTTAAATGCCACGGCCTACCTGAGCATTGTTTCTGACCATGTCCATCCCTTTATGGCCACCATGTACCCATCCTCTGATGGCTACTTCCAGCAGGATAATGCACCATGTCACAAAGCTCGAATCATTTCAAATTGGTTTCTTGATCATGACAATGAGTTCACTGTACTAAAATGGCCCCCACAGTCACCAGATCTCAACCCAATAGAGCATCTTTGGGATGTGGTGGAACGGGAGCTTCGTGCCCTGGATGTGCATCCCACAAATCTCCATCAACTGCAAGATGCTATCCTAACAATATGGGCCAACATTTCTAAAGAATGCTTTCAGCACCTTGTTGAATCAATGCCACGTAGAATTAAGGCAGTTCTGAAGGCGAAAGGGGGTCAAACACAGTATTAGTATGGTGTTCCTAATTATCCTTTAGGTGAGTGTATATACCTGTTTTTATGTTGATAAATGGAGTATCTTATAGCGATTTCGGACAATGAAAATAGTGTCAATACCGTAAAAATGGATTGGTCAGTACTTACTAAGGAGGATCTTTTAGCTTTTTATATTGGTACAGATAGATCCTTGAGTAAGATTTATTTACCTAAGGATGAGTTATGGATGAGAGTTATGTAGACAGCATTATTGTAATCGTTTTAATTGTGTGCAAAATTATATAATATTGACCACATTGAAAATAATGATACGATAATGATTATGTCACATGAGGTGTAACAAGCTATAAGCAAATTGTCTGACAACAAAGCAAGTGGCCTAGATCATATTTCTGCTGAACATCTTCAATATGGTAGTAAGAGGTTAGCTCCCCTTTTAGCTCTCTGTTTCTCTGGTTTTATGATTCATGGTGTGTTACCAGATTCAATGTTGTCTATTTTGTTAGTACCAGTTGTTAAGGATAAAGCCGGAATGGTGGGTAGCTTAGATAATTACAGGCCCATAGCTGTAGCCAGTATTTTGTCTAAAGTATTAGAGAAAATTTAGCTGGATAGGATAAATGTGTTCATCAATTCTACAGATAGCCAGTTTGGTTTTAAAGCTAAACACGGCACCGATCTATGCATCTATGCCTTGAAGGAATAGTAGAGATAAAACTAATCAGTTTTGATGTGTTTTAGTGATGCATCTAAAGGTTTTGATCGGGTTAACCATGTAAAGTTATTTGTAAAAATGAGACAAAGAGGGGTGCCAGAATATATTGTGGAAACACTGGTACTTTTGTATTTTTGTAACATATTGATGTATATATATATATATATATATATATATATATATATATATATATATATATATATATATATATATATATATATGTGTGTGTGTTTTTTGTTTGTTTGTTTGTTTGTTGGTTATGTGTTTAAAAACTGGACCCTGCGTTTGTAATAAAAGGTTTGATTGAATAAAACAGCTTTAACTGAATTCATTTTTGCTACACATTTGCTTTTCTGCTGTTATCTGTTAGGTAAATAGCGTTCGTCAGCTCCAGTTTGTATCCAGCCTCTCACGGAGGCTTCAGATGCCCCAACACCTGCGATGAGATGACTAAACGCCTGTGAAGAGACGACTCGACGCCGGCGATATGTTATGCCCTAAATTAATACATGATTAACTAACTGTATTTTTCTATGTACATTTCTGAAATGCACTTTCTGTAAAGCTGCTTTGAAACAATATGTATTGTGAAAAGCGCTATACAAATAAATTTGAATTGAATTGAACATTTAATCATTTCGATAGCCTCCAGATCAGGCTTTCTGAGTAAGCTGGTTGACAGAAGCCGTGTACTTCAGATCACCATGAGAATGGCGACAAAAGCTTTTAGCAAATCCATTCTTTATGCTAAGAAATCACATAAGAGGTAACAGTTCTCAAACTGTACAGTTAAAGTACACATTTGAAGTATGGCTCTGTTTATCTGTTTACTACTGTATATGTAGGATGTTTTTGTGAAATACTGACACTTTTGAGGGTGGTTCTTAGAGCTTTTCAGAGGGAAGAGTTTGGTAACACTGTTGATCAGCTAAACCTCATTTTGTGTCTTACCACACAGACAAACATAAAAGAGTATGAACAGGCAATTGTGTTTATAAATACGGCAGACGCACGTACCATTTGTGCAGCCAGCGTGCTGGAAAACTCACTGTTCATGGCGTAGGGCAGCGCGGTCTGAGCTCGCGAGCCGTAGGTGGTCTGAAATCTCTTCTTCACCTCATTGAGGAAGCCGAACGCACGGGAGCGCTCAAACTCCTGCAAGAGAGACGGACAGCTCAGTATATGAGTGGAGCCTCAGAGGAACAGAGCTCACGAGGCAGACACTTACGTCATCAGTGATGCACAGATAGACGATCCTCTCGTGGCAGATGTAGTGGAAGAGATAGCTGGGAAACAACAGAAGCGACAAACATCAGAACAGACAAACGTCACTAAACATTCACAGGCACAATATCAGTCGTACCTGCCGTGAGAATACGTGAGTTTGTTGTTTTCCGATGGGATCTTGGCCAGAATCTGTTCAGTCACCTCCAGAAAGTTGCCAGAGAAGCACGCATGTTTAGCCAAAACGGTCGATCCTCGAGCCACCACCGCAAACAGGATAGCCATCACCGCAAATAAACCTGATCCAACACTGAACGGTTCACAAACAAACACATGTGAGACAATTCACACGAGATAGGCTACTGTAGAGGTGAAAAAGGCATTTCTAAGAGTGCTTCTGTTTCAATACTACACATTTCATCAATGTTTACATTTTATAATACGGTATACCTCCGTATATTGGTGAATTATGCTTTGCAATGATAGGAAGTGTCAGCATCAAAGGACCAATAACAAAAAAGCCCATTATCCCAGTGGGAATTTTTGTTCACCACCTGTCAAGTGCTGTGCCCACTCAGACTGAAGAGAAACGTGGATTTTGACTGCAAAATTCCTCCCAAAAATATTTTATCTTAAAAAAAAATTTGTAGGTTAAATATGATCATTGCTGTAAATTTGTGGCCTTTGGGTGAAAAATCATTATTCTGAATCCATGGTGGCTCATGGCAACAAAAGGTTTGTCACCACAAGACTACCAAATAATTTGATCATTTTGGGAGATACTTATCATACATCCACTTAAATGTAAAATCTATGCGAAAATGTCAAATTGTGCCAGTCACATGCTTGAGTACAGCAGTGTTGAGAGGTGTTGTAGAAAGCTGATGGTTCAAATCTTCATGTAAAACATAGAATACATGGAACACTAAATTCATGCAGGAGTCAGGACTTGACAATCATAATTCAAAAGAATACAATTGGCAGTTTGATATTCTAAATCTGAATACTAAACGAAAATTACAGAGAAAATAAATTGACTCGATTGCAAATAAAACATTATGCCAAACTACTCGGGGTGTGTTTTACACAGTAAAACTATTTTATTTGTTTGATTTATCTATTACATTATTAAATCATTATAAAGTGTCTCTCTGGCGCTTGGAGTTTATTATAATACGCCTAACGTTATGTGTTTTTCATAGGATCTTTGTCTTTTCCCCTCTGTGTTTACTTAGAATAATATGTTACTGTTCAAGCCTGTCTTCGTGATGGAAAGTCTAGTTCATTCTGGATGTGTTTTGACATTTGTAACTACTAGTGCAGTAACGTATATGAATTCATTCGAAAACATTAACGTTAGTGCGATTTCATTTATTGTTACATTAACCTAACATATGTGTAACATCTGCCTTCGTGAGCTTTTAGTTTATCTGACTTAAAATCTATCGGACATAGTTAATGAAATGCATGTGTAAATTTCAAATGTCATATGTGGAAAAGTGGGTCTTTTTTTTCACCAGCTGAAGTTAGTAACCGAACTACACTGAGAGCTGCCGTCAATCATCGGTCTACTTATTAGGAAATCAAAAAGATGAGAAATCATAAAGTACCATTTCCAGCATGAGATTAGTCTGATAAGAAATGACTGTGGATTAGATAAGAAGATCTAATGACATGATCAACCAATCGATCATCTTTTGTGTAAGTTAACGTTACCTGGTATTCTGATGATCACACAGCCGCTCGCGCTCCGCTCTTTGATGTCTTTAAAAGGAAGTGGCCATAAACAGAACTTTCATTGCCTGACAAACATGGTTGAAATCATAAAACATGATACTATTAAAAATAACAGCAGTCTACGTAAATACAGGAATGAACAAACGTCACTGTTTTCCGTGATAGTCACAAACGTGCGACCACGAAAAGATTTCCGCGTTGCGTCACACACGCGCGACAGAGTTCTTTAAAGGTATAGCTCACCCAAAAATAAAAATTCTGTCATCATGCACTCACCCTCAAGTTGTTCCAAACCTGAATGAATTTCTGCTGAACACAAATGAAGATATTTTGAAGAATGTCTGTATCCAAACAGTTGATGGGCCCAACTGACTTGCATAGTATTTTTTTTTCTATTCACCTTATTGCGCTCCGCCCACTTTTAAAACTTTGCTCTTCCGCATTGATTTTGTCATCCGACTTCCGCTAAACTGACACGACACATCCAGTCGCTAGTTCAGTAGTAAGAAGATTGTTTATAGCTAGCTATATAACTTTAGCGAAATGACAAATAACGTTAATGCCGTAAATGTTTTAAATTGGGAGCACGAAGGAAACTTTGTACGATGATCAGATGGTCTCATGTCCCATCCATTGTCATCGTTAACGGGGGTAGACAATAAGAAGAAGTGGCCAGAGGTAACCTATGGGGACGTATTTAATTACTTTGTCCTGTCAGAAGGAGTTGAAGGAGCAGCAAGGAAAAATTATAAAAGGACTAAGGCCTACCAATATTTACATAGAGGGAAAATAGGTTGTGTACTGTTACACAGTGAGGGTGATGTGTTTGTGACTTATACACAGCTGATGATGTGATGACCATCTGCAGGATAAGTATCTTGTCAAATCTCGTAACTATACAGTAGAGTAAGGTAAGGGAATGGAGTCCAGTTAAGTACAGTGAATAGTTCTGCAAGTTGAAAAAATATGAAAAAATTGATCAGAAAATCTATTTTCTTGTGAAAATGTTTATCAAAAGATATAGTAAATCAGAGCTCAACAATGAGGATGGTCCGCCAGCCCTATGGGTCAGTGCTGGATAGTCTCCATTCTTGAATTTATTTGATCAAGTCACATTTTTTATGTCTTGCAAACTTAAACATTTGCTTCCCCTACGAAGTGGACCTTCGACGCCGCTTCATGGCGTTGATGCTATGGGAACAACTACTGCGTGAGCCGGTGTCTAAATACGGCAATCTGATTGGTGGAACATATGAACATGGGGACACAGAGACCATTAATAGACATCAGAAAAAATCTCAGCAACATCACCAGGCTTAGACCCTCATTGTCACAATCAGGCACTGAAATCTTAATTCAGGCCTTTGTCACGTCACGTCTGGATTACTGTAACTCCCTTCTCATCGGTATCCCTTCTAAGCTGACAAACAGACTCCAACTTGTTCAAAACTCTGCTGCTCGAATCCTCACTGGTACCAGAACATCTGAACGCATCACACCTATTGGTGCACTACTGTATTGAATTTAAGACCCTCCTCATCACCTACAAAGCACTCCATAATCTAAAGGAGTTATGTCCCTGCAGGCTCCCTCCGCTCTTCCTCGACTGGCCTTCTTGTCACCCCCACATTCCGCCTCTCCACCATGGGGGCCAGGGCCTTCAGTTGCTCTGCACCAAGACTTTGGAATGCCCTCCCCTCGCACATTTGACAGGCAGACACAGTCAGTTCATTTAAAAAAAAGATTAAAGACCTACCTTTTTAAGAAAGCTTTTAATCTTTAAATCTACAGAGTAGGCTACTACATTGCCACAGTAAAAAAAGTGCTTCATCAGCTTCTTTGTCTTTAGAAGCCGCATGTTTGTTCAGCGTGTATCTGTTCTTGTGTTGTGTGTCAGGATTTAGAAAAAAGCACCAAAAGCACAAAAAGCTGGTTTGTAAAGCCCTATGAAATCCGTTTTATTTTTCCCCACATTCTGGACTCCCATTTTAATGGTTGAATAACATTTTAGTAATCAAAAACATGTGTAATTAATTGAAATCATGAAACGTATACAATTTAACAATAATTTATTACAATTTTAAAATAAATTACATTTTAAGGGCACTATGAAATGTTTTTTTTTTGTATGGTTTAAATTGTAATGACCAAATTATTTAAAATGTAGGCCTAATAATTTAAGCAAAACTTTCTTCAAAGGTTAAAGGTACAATAAGAATTTTGTAATAAAATACCCAAAAATCACTTGCACAGTGTGATATATTTCCTGCAGTTGTGTACTTACAATATCCCAAAAGTCTCCAAAGATTTTTTATTTCAGAGAAATTCCAATTTTAAATAAGTGGCCGACCCGGAAAAAAATGTCGCCTGTCAATGACGCAATATCCGCGCTATCCTCGGTTTCCGTTCATACTGCCATAGCCATGACGTAACCATGGCGACAGACGTGGACAACTGTGTAGTGTGTAACGTTTAGCGGCGCGCAGTTCTTGTTTCTTTCAAACATAGACCATGGCAAGCAGACTTTAGGACAAACAAGGAGAACTAAAATCAGGATCAATATCAGCGTGGCGTTTTTGAGATGCCGAGAGATCCACGTCCGCGACTAACTTGGTCTTGACAGAGCTTCACGAGTCACGACTTGACAGCTTTATTAGACAGGTGAGCAAATGTACATAAAACAAATCAATGTTATATAACGTTAGCTCAACATGATGAAATGTTAGAATATGGTCAGTAGTATGTTATTCTAATGTTGATCTAGCTTAACGTTACTGCTAGTTTCGTATAGCAAACGAACTAACACGTAGTATAACTTTCAACACACATTTAAATGCCGTTTAGTGTGACAGTGTAACGTTAGACCACGTGAAGCAGCGCTGCGTTACCTCACAAGTTTAATACGTCAAATAAACTGACCTGTGTGAGTAATCCAGCACTTGCGGGTAGTTCGGTAGAATGAAATGTCCTTATTCCTTTATATCCGCGGGACTCGCGTGTGATATCTGTCTCTTTAGCAATCGCGACCTGCTTCACACCACTGTAATGTTAAAAAACATGAATGTTTGCACTCATCCATAAACATTATTAGATCCATCAGCTTGACAGCAAGTCCCATCATTCAGCTCGTCACTGCGTCATCAACCTACGCCTTTGTTATTGTTGGAAACTGCGCCCTCTTGTGGCGAAAAAAAACCTACATATTGTGCCTTTAAACCAACCTTTTATTTTGACAGGTTGCCATGTAGACCTTTGAGTCTCTGTGTTTTTTTGATATGACGATAGTTTTTCTCAAATCAAGCTAAAATGCTGCTAAAGTGACTCTCAGAACGGCTGTGTAGATGAAGTGCATGCATTAATGTCCTCATATAGGCTGAAAATATCGCGTGCGTGCTTTAGTGTGTGTTGTGTGTGGTAAATGAATCCGCGCGTCTGAGCCATTCATTCACTGAGACGCAGAACATGCATGATTCCTTTTTATATAGTCTTTATGCATCAGTGATACTTAGCAGTTGTATTTCCGATTTGAGCTTGAGCTTTAGAAATGCTTGGGTAAATGTAGCTTGTGTGGACGCTACCGCACTACTTAATAAAAAAAAGAGCTTTGCTACTGAAAAGCTATTTGATTCAGAAAACAGCAACGCTACCACCACGCTACTGAGAAATATAGTTAAACTAGTAGCGTCACTACTAGTAGCGTCACTACTTTTAGCGACGCTACTGCCCAACACTGGGTCTTGTCACAATGTTTCATTGTGACAAGTTCAGCTAGCGCAACTCCGATCCCGCTTGGCTCTCTTCCGAGAGGTATGAGAGTAAAGACAGGCATCAGTAGGCAAAACGTCAGTTGGTGACGTTCAAGGAGTTGATCCCTCAATCTGGCCAGGAGCCCATGGCGTCAACCAGGGGCGTCACTAGGATTTTCATTTTAGGGGGGCTAAGCTCCCAATGAGGGTATGATTTTTTTTTTTAATATAAAAAAGGTAACACTTTAGTTTAGGATCTAATGCTCACTATTAACCAGTTTCAATACCATGCAAAGGCAGGGTTTTATAATCACTGAAGCCCCCCTAAAAAGGGCCTAGCGACGCCCCCTGGCGTCAACTTTAGCCGGGCTTGACCAGGGCGGGCATTAGGAGAGAGGAACAAAAAGTGTGGCCACTCAAGACCCCCTCGTAAAGAAAGGGGGGCCAGGGTGTTCCCTCAATCATGGCTGCCTATAGGGGGGGATCGGATTTAAAAAATAAAATAAAAATAAGACATCACTCTGCCCAGGTCATCCCACGGGCTATCCACTCTATCTTCGCTCTTCAGTCACTCTTCCTCCTCGTCAGTTCGATTGGTCCCTGCAAGTTGTCTGTTTCAGGGCCCAGAGCAGGCAGATTCTATAGAAAAAATGATTCCTCTGTCAGCCTTTGTGGCAGCGTGGCAACCAGTGGCGTGCACAGACCTCCTCAGGGGCAGGGGCGGAGGGACCAAAAAGGGCAATAAACTTTTTTTTTTCTATTCTTTCTTTCCTTGGCATTCTAAGAAAATATGTTGATACAATTAGAATGCATAACACATCAAATGAAAATAGGTAAATGATGATAATATTACTAAATATTATTTACTTTACCAAACAAAACAGTGAGAATCAAGAAGGTAATTATGGAAACTTAATTTTTAGTTTTGTTGATGTTGTAAATTTAATGTATGTATAATATGTATGAAAGTGTTAGCTATCATGAATCAGTAACACTTTACAATAAGGTTTCATTAGTTAAATTAGTTAACATTAGCTAATAATGAACTGCACTTACAGCATTTATTAATATTAATTAATTTCAGCATTTACTAAAACATTAAAATCAAAAGTTGTATTTGTTATCATTAGTTAATGCACCGACTGTGACATAACATGAATAAACAATTAACAGTTGTATTATCAACTAAAATGAACAAATACAGTAACAAATGTGTTGCTCATGGTTAGTTCATGTTAGTTCATACATGAAAAATGGACAAATGAATCTTATTGTAAAGCGTTACAATGAAATCAAAGATATAAATTCCTGAGAATTTAGAGTTGGACATGGACTTAAGATTTCATTTAACTAGATGTATTTCCCCAAGCTAATAATACTTGCTATGGCCTTGGATAAAAACGAATTACATTGTCACTCAGAATGCATCTGAAATCGAGATATACTTTTATTATAGTTAATTAAGTATAACGCGCATGCTGCTGCAACTTTTAGAGTAGCATGGTAGGATAAATGTAATTTTCCATATTAGCTTTAACATTACCTGCTGCTCGACTCGCGCGAACAGCTGCGTAGTGCGTACCAGAACCATTTTGTTTGTATTATTATTGTTAGTGGCAAGGGTGTGTAAGTGTATTGTTATTTATTATAATATTTATAATAATTATTATTATTATCAGAATTATCAGAAAAGGGCACAATACATTTTGAGACAAAAGGGGCAGGGGCTTGAGCACTACTTTGATCCTTTCGTTACAGGCTGGTGGTCGCCAACTTGCTGCAGGAACCCCAGGTTAGAGGGCTTCAGGCTGACATTTTCGCTGTAAGCACACAGGTAGGTATGCAGGTACTACTTCTCTTCAAGTGTCAACAGAGGGCTTACGGTTGGAGGCTTTACTGCAGGGCAGACAGGTAAGTATGCAGGTACGTACTTCTCTTCCAGTGTCAAGCAGGCGTACGGTTGAAGGTTTTACTGCAAAGCAGACAAGTAAGTGTGCAGGTACGTGCTTCTCTTCACTGACAGGGTCAACAAACACCGGGCTCACCGCAGGGGAGGTTTCATTGCAAACAGACAGATAAGTATGCAAGTACGTACTTCTCTTCATGCATCAACAGAGGGCTTACAGCTGGAAGTTTTACTGCAAAGCAGCCAGGTCAGTGTGCAGGTACGTGCTTCTCTTCACTGACAGAGTCAACAAACACAGGGCTCACCGCAGGAGAGGTTTCACTGCTAAACAGACAGATAAGTGTAGGTACGTACTTCTCTTCAAGTGTCCAGCAGTAGATTTACGGTTGGAGATTTTACTGCAAAGCAGACAGGTAAGTATGCAGGTATGTGCTTCTCTTCACTGACAGGGTCAACAGACACCGGGCGCGCCGCAGGGGAGGTTTTACTGTAAACAGACAGATAAGTATGCAAGTACGTACTTCTCTTCAAGTGTCAAGCAGAAGGCGTACGGTTGAAGGTTTTACTGCAAAGCAGACAAGTAAGTGTGCAGGTACGTGCTTCTCTTCACTGACAGGGTCAACAGACACCGGGCCCACCGCAGGGGAGGTTTCACTGCAAACAGACAGATAAGTATGCAAGTACTTCTCTTCATGCATCAACAGAGGGCTTACAGCTGGAAGTTTTACTGCAAAGCAGCCAGGTCAGTGTGCAGATACGTGCTTCTCTTCACTGACAGAGTCAACAAACACAGGGCACACCTCACATCAAATTCAAGGCGCTGATGCTTGCCTTCAGAACAACCACTTGCGCTGCACCCCTATACCTAGACTCATTACTTCAGTCTATGTGCCCTCCAGAAGCTTGCATTCTGCAAGTGAACAGCACCTAGTGGTGCCATCTCAAAGACACACAAAATCGCTTCCATGGACCTTTACCTGGACTGTTCCCTGCTGGTGGAATGATCTGCCTAGCTCAACCCGAGTTGCTGAGTCCTAAGCCATTTTCAAAAAAAAGGCTGAAGACATCTTTTTCTGCATTACTTGACCCATTAATACTAATACTCTAACAGGTTACATGTACACAACACTCTAACATGTACAACTTGCTTAACATGTTATATGGGATAATAAAATAGGACTTACGGGAAAATCATATTGAAATATTTATCAATATATTCTTGCAAGTGTTTGACCAATTGCTTGTTCAGATCTAGGATTACATCCCAATTTTTCGACCAGTAGCATCCACAGTTCTTGCACAAAGCTTGAAGGATTGTATAGAATCCTCTTTTATCCATATTCTGACAAAACCAAAAATACCAATGCCATAAAAAGGGCAAGAAAATGATGATTCATTTTGCACAACATAAAAAAACCATTGCTTTTGTGGAAGCAACACATAATTGCACTGATTCATCTACTCCTTTTGAGAGACACTGCTCCAGATCACTATAAATTCTGTCAAAACGACTGTCCAATTCATTCAGTGCCTTCATTAGGTTTTTCTCTAATTCCATGTAGATTTAACTTTTGTCTCAACCTGAAACACATCCACACAACAGCAGTGAATTACAGGATAATGTTGGCACATTCTGAAGATGTGAAATATAATATGAATATCATGTGCATGTAAAATATCAGCAATTCCGACTCATACCGTTTTCTTGTCTGTATCCAGCAGCTGGACACTCTGGATCAAGGACAAAACTCTCTTTGCTTCATCAACATAATCTCTGGTCGGTTCTCTGTTAATGTTCTTGTTAAGAATCCTCAGGTCATCCTGCAGCTTTGGGATTTCTAAAGAAGTGTGTGATTTTGGTCAGTCCTTTAAATGCATTGCTTGTAAAATAACTTTAGATGATGCGATTCATTTTTTGAATAATGAATAATGTGGTAGTTTGGTAAACTGGATAGTTCACCTGTTTCACTAGGTTCCAGATTTAAATTATGGTCGAAGAAGGCATTGGAACTTACAGTGAAGACATTCAGAAAATGATCATCAGTGCTGAATCTTTTCTAAAAAAAAAAGTTTTATTTTCTAAATATATATATATATATATGTATGTATATCAAATTTAAGAAAATATCTTGATTTCTGAATTTTCAAACTTTTCTCTTGTCTTTGCATGTTCATTTCTATGAAGTATGCATACTTTTTTCTGATCATTATAAGAATGATAAAACAGGTTTTCAGTTTACGCAACCATGTCTCATATCACTAAAACGTCAGGGTTCTAACTCTCACTTTAACGGTACCTCTTAAAGTGTTATTTTACTTAAATTAAGTACAACGATAAAGTTTTAAAATGATCCAGTACAGATAATAGCCTTCTCATTATTTATTTTAATTTTTTTAATATTCTATTGATGTAATATTATGCCTTACTAGACAGAACTCACTAAATGTTATTTTAAGGCTATCAATGTTATTATAGAAATGTTTGTATAGAGTGGTAAAAGTCAAAATGGTCAATAAATTTGAAGTTAAGGCATTTTGCCTTTGTATGACTCATTATTGTTTTGCAGATAATGCAAAGGCAGAATACAGGTCAAAGGTCAAGTTTGAGCTCAATCTTTTTTAATGTAGATAAATATATTCATTATGACAACTACTTGGATTTTCAGTGTCCTACCTATCATACAATTGGCTGGACAACAAAAAAAACTTTAAAGTCATTTTTCTCAGTTTCACACTCTGGTGAGTTAACCCTCTGGGGTCTGAGGTGTTTTTGGGGCCATTGGGATGTTCTGATATGCCCTTACATTTGTGCTTTTTTCAGTTATTTATAAACATGTTAATGGCAAAGGTGTAAATTCACTCTATATAGCACAAACTGGGCTACCATCATTTCTAAGCAACATGGATGTACATGTTTGTATTTTTAAGAGAATAATGTTTATGCGTGGTTATTGGAAAAAATAAAAATGAAAGTTGTTGAAATAAGGCCACAAAACACATATTGATTATTTCTTCACAAGACTTTTGAAAATTGTATCACATAGCCTAGAATATTTGCTCCAAAACTATGTGAGAATCATCCTGACTACTCATTCAGATAAGACAATAAAGTATTTTTACATTTTTAATGACGTGTTTTGTGTCAGAAAGCTTTATGCGAGGAGGCATGATCTCTCATTAGTATGTATGCATTTCACACCTGAGAAAGACAAAGACCCTCCCATAATGGCCCTATTAGGTGCTATCAGGCCATATCATTATAAGGAGCCTTGCACAAAGAATGAGGAGATTTAAAAAAGAATGGCTTTTAGATTGTTTGGATTTATTTACAACACAACATAATCCAAAGATACACACATACCTGTCAACATAGTACATAGTACATAGAAACATAGTGTATACCTGTCATTTCCAAGGTGTTTGATTTTTCATTTTACCATGTTCATGTACAGAGACTGTTGAATGTTGAAGTCAGCAGGACTCAGTGGCATCTCTCCCTGTAAAAAATGAAATAAAAAAAATAAACACCTTTGAACATGCTGATATCAAGAGAAACAATATGGCTGCACGACTTTGGGCATGCATTGTAGAAAAAATTGCTTTTTAATTATATATATACACACACACACACACACACACACACACACACACACACACACACACACACACACACACACACACAGTGCTTAGAATAAGTGAACACACCCATGCTAAAGTTGACTACCCTTCACAATATAGACATGGTTTTATTTCAGTTAGCCTAACTGAACATTTATACATAAATAATATATTGTATTTAGACAGTATCACATATTTTACCGGAGGCTGAAATATATTTCACTAAATCATTATAACCTAAGCAGTTATTCGCAAACAAAATAAATTACGCATAAGGCAGTATTTTAGCATGAAAATCAGTGTCATAAACTAATCTCAAAACTGAGTGAAATATATGTAGTAGGCTAATATCACATTTAAAAAGTTTACACGAGCGTATAGGGATATTGTGACTGTGAGGTAATCTTTCCTATGTCAAAAGCTAGCCAAAACTAGGCAAAAATATAGTCTGAAAATTCATTTGAGCTCTATAATCAGAAAAGGAATTATATAACACTAAACAACTTACTCCAAACTTGTATCGGCGGGGTCAATTCGCTCTTCAAAATGCTGCCGTTGGTCGTCAGAGTTTCAAATTCCTCTGAGGAAAAGGTGAATCCTCGCTGTCCAGAATCATCTGAAGGGCTTCTTCACCGGAGTAGCGTGCCATCCTCAAAACGCGATGAACTATCAGTGAATCTCATGAAGAATCTTTGTGTTTTTATGGCATTGATTGGGGGCGTGTGCGCGATCACCTGAACTATTTACATGTGAACAGCGCTGGGGGCGTGGCGACCTCAACTCATTAAAAATAATGAGGGGAGAAAGAAAAAATTGACCTCTCCTTGGTTTCAAACGGATTGCATAAACTGAGAATATTTGTTTTTTTATATAAATTACTTCATTTAAAAGAAGAGAATTCAAGCTTCATAAAGAAAAATCTCTCGTGCCTGTGTGACAAGTAATCGCGGAGTTACAGTTAATCTTAGGACGCGTTTCAGAATGGACTTCACTGACAGAGAGAACGCAGAACTCGCATCATGTTTGTTTTTCTTTATTTGGTGAAAAGCACAACACTTTGTTTGAGTATCCACAAAATATCCAAGTATTTTGTGGATTTGTTTGAGTATCCACAAAAAAAAAAGAAACTTAACAGGATCTAATGATGTATAACACTTATATGTAAGATCAAAATCAACCGAGTATTTTGAGTCTCTTTTGCACTGATAAGAAAAAAAGTGAGCAGATCACGCCGGCGTGATTGCCGACCCCAGAGGGTTAAGGTATTTTGCCTTTGTAGGGCAGTATAGTTCCCTCTGTCATATTCCTCATTGATATTCCCAGGGGAGGGTCTTTGTCTCTTCAGATGTGAACTTCAGCATTATTCATGATGTTTCGCGCCCCCAAGCATACAGCCATTCTGACAATTAGTGCCTTACCAAAGTTAAATGACTATATTGTTTTGTGTGGAGGAGTGATCAGGATGGTTTTCACATTGTTTTAAAGACAAAGCTCTAGGCAACAATATCCAGTTTTGAAAAGCCTTGTGAACAAATGTTTACTATGTGTTATATGGCATTATTTAATTGACTTAAAGTTTATATATATATATATATATATATATATATATATATGTATATATATATATATATATATATATATATATATATATATATATAAAATATTTAAAAAAAATTATTTAAATAAAAAAAACATTTTTTTTAAACCAGACATAAACGTCATTTTCTCAAAACTACAAACTTTTATGTACATGTTGCTCACATATTACTGTAGCCCTGTTTGTGCTGAATACAGTGTAATCAGACTTAGCCATTAATATGTTTTTAAGCAACTGAAAAAAAAATCAGGTTAATTAACAGGTTAATATCTCAACCAATTTTTGTATAATTAATCATCAAAATGTCTTATATGAAATCATGAACTTGTTCAGATGCTCCCTGCCATCAGGGGCGGAGTGGGACCCAAAAATCTACCGGGAAATTTCGTAGACCACCGGCCCTCGTCGCCGGCAGGACCGGATTAAGAGTTCAGAGGCCCCTGGGCACAATGTCTTGTAGGCCCTCTCTTAGGCAGGCCAAATGTATATTTTGTCCAAGGACATTTTAATATGGCATGTACAGTTTTACTGTCTTAAAAGGAACTTTGTTGTACTATGCTGGAGTAAAGTTCATAAAAGGTTGTTCTTTCACATAGGAATTTGTAAAACTATGTTGGGTGGACCTCTGTCCCTCTATAGGGGGGTTCGGGGGCATGCTCACCCGCAAGAAAATTTTGTACATTTTAAGGTTAAATGCATCAATCTGGTGCTCTTTGAGAGATCAAAATTAAGAGCTTCAACCCATGAACTGCTCCTTGAACAAAGAAAAAGCATTGATTTGTACCTAGACATTAAAGAGGGCTCAAACAGATTTTTAGTTATGAGAGTCTCAGTCTATTACATTATCAATGGTGTTTTAAGATGCCAAACAATTAATAATGTAATAATGATTTATATAATTATTCATATGACGTAAAATCCATATAGCCTATAAATGTAGGCTACTGTATAAATTAAAATAAATATTTCAAAAGTATATTTTAGCCTACATTACACGAGTAGGCCTATAGGAAAATTAAAATACTTTTGTCCTAATTTCTTCAATTGCCAGAAATAAACCCTTGAGCTTTTATTTAGGAGAAAACACCAGATCACCATGCTGATCGCGTGAGCAAAGAGCGAACTTTTCTTTCAATCACTCAGCACAAACAGAATGCCTATACGTCTTGTGCTGTTTTATAAAGGCACAAAGCCATATCATGGTTTCGATTTTAGTTAGTTGGCAAAATATAACGCTAGAGACCTTTATGGTATAGGCGGTACATTTTACATCTCATATGAGTTGGGAAAAGGGAGAAGAGAGAGTTCGGGGCAAAAGGCGGAATAGAACTCGGGTCGAACGCGTCAAAACCTGCTTTCCAGTTTTTCACGCCCTACGACCTACGCCACTGTAGCTACATCGTGTCGGGCGTCTTTTGAGATGTATATAGCTTCAGACCCGCAGCACCACCAGTTTCAGAACCCCAGCGCCAGAACCGGAAGTGAGGGAGGGGCGGAATTACCAGTATTGACAATGACACAAGCATGGTTATTTTTTGCAAGTATTTAAAAATATTTAAAATTGTTGCATCTTTTAAATAATATTTAGGGTATGTTTTTATTACACAGTGAGTCTATAGGAATACCAGACTTACATTTCACTGCTCGTTGTATGAACTATAACTGGTATGTGACAAATAAAGAGCAAGACAGCGCTCGTGTTGTTTGAAGACTTGAGAGTGCGCGCGCGCGGCCGGGGCACTCTCTCTCTCTCTCTGCTCGTTAAGCGCCCTGTCATGCGCAGCAGTCATTCTATACATCATTCACCGATCAAAATAGGCTTTGGCGGGACACAAATTTGCTTTGGTGGACGATCTGACGGGTTTTAGAAGAGTAAATACAATCTGAAACTAAAAAACAGACCCGACCTCTATTTGAGACCGGCCTTTATTTACCCAAACCTGCAGCCACCAGGCGTGTAAAAGAGACAATCGTCTATTTGGAGTAGGGGGAGGCTGCAGACCAGGGGCTCGTTCTTCGTACGTCGCTAACTCAGTTAGCTGGATTTGATTGTTGGCGATTTGGTATGATCTTGGATTGTTTGGTTCTTCGAAGCTCATCCTAGACTTGCTGTCATAGCAACAGGTGCGCAAGCTTGAACCTGCTCGCGAGCAGGCTTATTTCATGTAAACAGGATTAGATCGCGGCTTTATAAGCGGAGGTTATACGAGAAGTCTTTTAACGCAGCGCGATAGTGTACTTTTTGAGAGATATAATTTTTCTCATGACTCAGTCGTGAGGATGTCGTTTACATCAATTATTTTTTGGAAACGCACATTAAATGTTCGACTCGTCGGAGTCGGCCTTTAATAACAGCACAAACTGTGTGCAATGTCCTGATATTATTTGCGAGTGGCTCTTTCCTATAAACTATTGGGGATGCGGAGAACTTGATAAGTGCTGTCATTCACAAAGTTTACCCTGGCGCTCAAGCAGTTTTTAGGGTGTTTTTTGTGGCATTGCCAAGCCAGTTTAGACCCAAGGTTGTAGGATATAGCAGGGTTTTTTTTTTTTTTACCAACGCAGGTATATTATAAATTTTAAAGAAGATCATGCAATCTTGAACATGCCGATTAATGACACAGATATGTCCCTCAGGCTTCACTAATGTGATTGGTCAATAGACTGCACACATGTACCCATCAAGGCCTCCGTGATCCCCCTTTCTGTTCACAAAATCCCCTTCATAATGTAAATGTGCAGCCAAGTTACTATTACAATTCTTAACATTCCAGATTAGTAATATTAGGCCTATATCAAATTTAAAAAAAGGCAGTTGACAGACTAAAATCTCTAGATGGTGTGTGACTGTTCCATATCACAAATGTGGAAGCACAGAGATTCACATTTATGCACATTACTTGAAAATGGTAAGGAAACATAAATATCAAGCTCACTGTATTACATACACAGTTACAATGCAGCTCTAGCCAGGACAAGGTCACACAATGAAATGAACTTTGGCCAACTAAAGGGAAGATTTCAGTGTCTGAAAAGCCTGAGGGTTGCACTTGACAGGGCCTGTGACATTACATGTGCCATATTACACAACATTTCCACCATCAGCAAAAACATGAAACATTTCAATAAATGTTTAATAAAAGACAAGACAAATATGCTTAGTTCTTTGATTTTTTTATTTATTTAAATTGTTCTTTGTAAAGAAAAGCCAGTGATCAAGTCATATTTTGCCTGCAGATGCAAGGTCAGCAATAGTACTCTGTGTGAAATAATATATTAGCACTTACTCTGAAGTTCATTTGAAGCAACTCTATCTCTAACTCTATAGTGCCAGTTTTGTTTCTTTAAGTTGTCAAGTTCCCCCCCTCTATTACTCTATTCTACTCTACTCTATACTCTATTTTCTAGGGGCAGGGGGGCTTGGGTTAAACCTGTCAACACAAGCCTTATGCAACAAAAAATAAAAGGGAAATGATACACTGCCCACCTCTGTATAACTGCTTTGTGCAGACTCTTCTGTAGGCCTTTCTGTAGATGTGGACTCCTGCAACACATATTGCATTCAGAAATAATAGGTACTCAAGTGTAAATTAAGTAAAGTTATTTAAAGATACTTTTTTCAAAAGACAGTCATCTGAGAGAGTTTCTTCACTGTCCTGTGCATTGGGGGGGAGGGGGAGGAGGAGGGGGGGGGGGGATGGGCATTAGAAAGTGTTGTACTTTCTTCCCTTTTGATGTAAAGTTTGGAAAAGTCCACTTACTGCACATGCTTCAGCCACTTGCTTGGGAACAGATAAAAGTGTTGGTGTTTAAAACTGCACAAAAGAGGAAAACACAATTTCATTACAATGAAGTACACTGGGGGGAAATGTGATCAATAACTCATGGCAACAGATTTTTTTTACATTAACTAGGCTACAGTTTCACGCATGCACACTTTCACAAGTAAGCAATTCATCACTAGGCCTACTCAAGACTGGACCAGCCATTGGGATTATAGGCCTATAGCAGCAAAAAAATATTTTACAGTGTAAGATCATTTAAAGTTCATTTACCAGTAATGAAGGAGTTGCTGCTACTGGTCCCTGCTGTGTGTCTGAGGAAGAGCTGAACCCAGGACGGGTCGGTTCACATTTAACCCAAGGGCCAGCTCTTCTGCCGGGGTATAATGTGGGGGTGCAGGACCACCACCTGTTTGTTTTTCTTTTCTTTTTTTTTCTCAGCCTTTTTCTTGGTTGCTTTTATAAACAACCAAACATTTATTAACAGTGCCTTTTTAAAAGAGATTATAGTAGCCTGTAGTACAAATTGCCATTATGTAGAATATTCTAGGACTTCACTTTTACTTGTTCCCATGTTCTAGTAGTGGGTGGTGACTGACATTACAATGAACAAAGTTATTAATTATTTAGAAATTATTAAAATAAAAAATATATATACTGTAATAAGTGATAAAAACATCTAAATGGTCACTACAAACTTAATTAGCTACTTTTTGCCAGCCCACTCTCCCGGCTTTTGCACATTTTAGGTGAAAACTTGTAATTAAGTTTTCAAATTCAGCATGTCCTTCAAGCAATAACTCTTGCTCTGCTGCAGAGTAAAACTGAGCGCGCTCTTTGGACACGGTGAGCAGCCAATAGCAGCGTTGCTGATCAATGTTTCTACTATCGATACATATCCCCTTTTAACCCAGCGCATGCACGCGCAATTATCTCAGATAACTCAATCCAGCTATACTAATCATAAACAACAGGAGTGTTCGAAGAACCTAATTAGCCGGATCATGATTAGCACGATGATATCATCTTGGATGTCTCATTTGATCTCGGATGTTGTAAGCAACGTACGAAGAACGAGCCCCTGGGGCCTGTTCTTCGTACGTCGCTAACTCAGTTAGCTGGATTTGATTGTTGGCGATTTGGCATGATCTTGGATTGTTTGGTTCTTCGAAGCTCATCCTAGACTTGCTGTCATAGCAACAGGTGCGCAAGCTTGAACCTGCTCGCGAGCAGGCTTATTTCATGTAAACAGGATTAGATCGCGGCTTTATAAGCGGAGGTGATACGAGAAGTCTTTTAACGCAGCGCGATAGTGTACTTTTTGAGAGATATAATTTTTCTCATGACTCGTGAGGATGTCGTTTACATCAATTATTTTTTGGAAACGCACATTAAATGTTCGACTCGTCGGAGTAGGCCTTTAATAACAGCACAAACTGTGTGCATTGTCCTAATATTATTTGCGAGTGGCTCTTTCCTTTAAACTATGGGGATGCGGAGAACTTGATAAGTGCTGTCATTCACAAAGTTTACCCTGGCGCTCAAGCAGTTTTTAGGGTGTTTTTTGTGGCATTTCCAAGCCAGTTCAGACCCAAGGTTGTAGGATATAGCAGGGTTTTTTTTTTACCAACGCAGGTATATTATACATTTTAATGAAGATCATGCAATCATGAACATGCCGATTAATATGACACAGAAATGTCCCCCAGGCTTCACTTAATGTGATTGGTCAATAGACTGCACACATGTACCCATCAAGCCCTCTATGAAGGGGATTTTGTGAACAGAAAGGGGGACCACAATGTAAATGTGCAGCCAAGTTACTATTACAATTCTTAATATTCCAGATTAGTAATATTAGGCCTATATCAAATTTAAAAAAAGGCAGTTGACAGACTAAAATCTCTAGATGGTGTGTGACTGTTCCATATCACAAATGTGGAAGCACAGAGATTCACATTTATGCACATTACTTGAAAATGGTAAGGAAACATATAAATATCAAGCTCACTGTATTACATACACAGTTACAATGCAGCTCTAGCTAGGACAAGGTCACACAATGAAATGAACTTTGGCCAACTAAAGGGAAGATTTCAGTGTCTGAAAAGCCTGAGGGTTGCACTTCACAGGGCCTGTGACATTACATGTGCCATATTACACAACATTTCCACCATCAGCAAAAACATGAAACATTTCAATAAATGTTTAATAAAAGACAAGACAAATATGCTTAGTTCTTTGATTTTTTTATTTATATTGTTCTTTGTAAAGAAAAGCCAGTGATCAAGTCATATTTTACCTGCAATAAGAGATACTATGCAAGGTCAGCAATAGTACCCTGTGTGAAATAATATATTAGCACTTACTCTGAAGTTCCTTTGAAGCAACTCTATCTCTAACTCTATAGTGCCAGTTTTTTTTCTTTAAGTTGTCCCCCCCAAAATACTCTATTTTCTAGGGTCAGGGGGGCTTGGGTTAAACCTATCAACACAAGCCTTATGCAACAAAAAATAAAAGGAAAATTATACACTGCCCACCTCTGTATAACTGCTTTGTGCAGACTCTTCTGTAGGCCTTTCTGTAGATGTGGACTCCTGCAACACATATTGCATTCAGAAATAATAGGTACTCAAGTGTAAATTAAGTAAAGTTATTTAAAGATACTTTTTTCAAAAGACAGTCATCTGAGAGAGTTTCTTCACTGTCCTGTGCATTGGGGGGAGGGATGGGCATTAGAAAGTGTTGTACTTTCTTCCCTTTTGATGTAAAGTTTGGAAAAGTCCACTTACTGCACATGCTTCAGCCACTTGCTTGGGAACAGATAAAAGTGTTGGTGTTTAAAACTGCAAAAAAGAGGAAAACACAATTTCATTACAATGAAGTACACTGGGGGAAATGTGATCAATAACTCATGGCAACAGATTTTTTTTTACATTAACTAGGCTACATGTAGTTTCACGCATGCACACTTTCACAAGTAAGCAATTCATCACTAGGCCTACTCAAGACTGGACCAGCCATTGGGATTATAGGCCTATAGTGCAGCAAAAAATTATTTTACAGTGTAAGATCATTTAAAGTTCATTTACCAGTAATGAAGGAGTTGCTGCTACTGGTCCCTGCTGTGTGTCTGAGGAAGAGCTGAACCCAGGACGGGTCGGTTCACATTTAACCCAAGGGCCAGCTCTTCTGCCGGGGTATAATGTGGGGGTGCAGGACCACCTCCTGTTTGTTTTTCTTTTCTTTTTTTTTTCTCAGCCTTTTTCTTGGTTGCTTTTATAAACAACCAACTATTTATTAACAGTGCCTTTTTAAAAGAGATTATAGTAGGCCTAGCCTATAGTACAAATTGCCATTATGTAGAATATTCTAGTACTTCACTTTTACTTGTTCCCATGTTCTAGTAGTGGGTGGTGACTGACATTACAATGAACAAAGTTATTAATTATTTAGAAATGATTAAAATAAAAATATATATACTGTAATGAGTGATAAAAACATCTAAATGGTCACTACAAACTTAATTAGCTACTTTTTGCCAGCCCTCTACTGGCTTTTGCACATTTTAGGTGAAAACTTGTAATTAAGTTTTCAAATTCAGCATGTCCTTCAAGCAATAACTCTTGCTCTGCTGCAGAGTAAAACTGAGCGCGCTCTTTGGACACGGTGAGCAGCCAATAGCAGCGTTGCTGATCAATGTTTCTACTATCGATACATATCCCCTTTTAACCCAGCGCATGCACGCGCAATTATCTCAGATAACTCAATCCAGCTATACTAATCATAAACAACAGGAGTGTTCGAAGAACCTAATTAGCCGGATCATGATTAGCACGGTGATATCATCTTGGATGTCTCATTTGATCTCGGATATTTTAAGCAACGTACGAAGAACGAGCCCCTGGAGCCGGTAGATACACGCCCCTGGCAGTTTTACGCCCCTGACAGTTTTAAGCCCCTGTTGTTCCTGATGCGTCCAGTAGGGGGAGGCTGTACAGCAACACGATTTCTTTTTTAATTAATTCATTATTTTTGTATTGCAAACAAAGGATACAGACATTAACAGTGAGAAGAGAAAAAAACAAAAAAAAAAACAAGGGGGACATAAAAAGACATTGAATTAGGCTACACAAATCAATACAATGTTACATTTTGTCACTATAAAAAATTAAAAGTTCTTTACAAGAGACTCAAGGATATTATTTGTTTTAGAAACCTTTGAATTTAAAGGTTTTGCCATTTTCTTAAAAGAAGAAAAAAGGAACTTTATATCAGAGGACAATATTCTTAAATCAGGATCATTGAATGGTTCTGTCTTTATGAAGATGAAACTTGCCCAGAAGACAAAGTAATAATACTGTATAATCAAGATTAATATCGTTAGATTGAAAATCTGACAAAAAAAAAGATAGATTCTGTCATTTGTATGTTAAATAATCTTGTAAACTCTAAAAAGTTGTTGTTTAGCAATGATGCAACATTTATTATTTATAAACGATTAGCTCGATAGAGCTATAGGGTAGGTAGATATCAATTAATTTCTATATAGCAATGGATGGGTCTATAATTTATTTCTAAAGACAAAAAGTTCTTGACGGTCATGTTTATGTTCTATCTGGCTTAAACTTAGCTGCCCCTAGTCTTCTCACTTTAAAATTCATTTTCTTTTAAAGTTTCTTTTGTTGCCTGTCTTTAGCTTGCGTGAGATTCTGGTAAGATCCTGTTAACTCCTTGCATTAAAACATAGCCTACTCCACATGGTTTCTGGGGGCAACACACAAAAGACACATTTATAATAGGCATGTATATATGCATGTAAATCTCTCTCTCCAAGTAAAGAGATGAACTGCACACTCACTCAAATATTTTGATTATTTTTATCATGTCATACATGATAAAACCCACATTAAAAACTTTTCCCATATGGTTTGAATGTAGATTCTTTTAGCTGTTTCATCTAATTTATATCTTAATAAACATTTTTTTCTTAAAATAGCTTACTGGTCTGAACTAAAATGTAGGGTATGTGCACCTAATGTGGGTTTTATCATACTCTGTCTTTACCAAATTATTTTTAACTTGCATTTCATAAAGGTGTGCTTTAGCTACTTAAGGGAATGAAAATCTCTCTCTCTCTCAACTTATAAACACCCATCTCTTTTCTTAAGACTTACAAAATAAACGACTTACAGAGACATGGACATGTTTTTAATGTCATTATCAATTTTCTCTGCACAGTCCATCATCAGTGACCAAAATAAATCAAAGTGGCTTGACAGTTTTTCCACTATTGTTCCACCAACAAGTGCTTGTGCCGTTGTACTTTGAAGATCAGGAGCAAATTGATGCAATCCACACTCACCTGACATCAATTCTGGGCAACACACACACACACACACACACAATCAAATCACCATGGATGTCCTTTTTAATTTTTTTAATGTTTAATTTTTTTTATCAGTGTGCGGGAGCCCTTTGACAGGAGGATAGAAAAATAGTTAAAGAAGAGTGGCAAACCATAGGGGAGTCATCATAATTCATAAATGGTGTTAATACATTTTTTTTTTTGTGAACAACAATATTGTCTCTTTCTTCTAAATGGCCCTTGGAATTTTAGAAAAGGGATAAATTGTGTTTGTCTTCATAAAATGCTGTGTAGGACACTGTTTTGTAGCTGTATGACGACCAATAGAGAATAGTAGGCTATAGCAGATATTTCATAGAGGATCCATATGATTACATGGTACATATCTAATGGGCTAAATTTGGTTAATATCTAAATGTAACTTTATAAAAATTCACAACGACATCTACTGTATATTAAAACCTACGGTGAATACTAGGCCTATAACTGCAGTAGGTCATATCATTACTTGTTATAACACATCGTTGATCCAATGTGTATTTTTAATTTTTCAATTCACAAAAACAAATAGTCTTCTGTGGGCTGAGTGAAGAGAGTGAAGCCCAACTGAATATCTGTATTTTAATCCGTGCAGATCTACACTGTAACGTTTATATTTAAATTAATAAAAAACAGAAAATTGTCAAGTCTATGGACGGGTTATTAATGTGTACGCGTCGATTTAATCTATTTAATTGTTATTTCGCAGTATATCCCCCTACTGGACGCATCAGGAACAACAGGGGCTTAAAAGTGTCAGGGACGTAAAACTGCCAGGGGCGTAAAACTGCCGGCTCCAGGTCTGCAGCCTCCCCATATAGTCTATTTGGGACTCGGCTATTTGAAGTTTTACGGTACATTTTTATTGTTTCTTTTAAAACAATGCCGAATTTTCTCTCTTTTTAAGATTTTTGACATTATTTTACATAAAGAAAAATGCATGCTGCACATGTTCTTGTGAAATAAAGTATATTTTATATAAAATGACCATAAGTTTCAAGCATTATTTTTCACCCTCATGATCAGGAAGTAACTCTCATAATACAATGAAACGGATAACCATATACAATTATATTACACAAAATCAAAGTTTTAAAATGCTTATTGCACTATACCTTAATGTATCATTATAATAAGTATAAAGTATGACGTTTCGTGTGTAATAATGCCGTTTCGTGTCTATGCAAATTACGCTCCAAAACGTTAGGTAGTGTTACTCGGTTAAGAACCCCTCACTTTCGGTCCTGGCGCTGGTGTTAGAACGTAAGCTCCGCCTCTTACTTCCGGTTCTGGCGCTGGGGTTCTGAAACTGGTGGTGCTGCGGGTCTGCAGCTGGATACTATAGCGTCTTTTTGCTAAAAAGACAGGCACTTAGTGCAAATATACGCTCCGTTTTCGAAAATGTAAAAAAAACTCCACAGCTCGCTTAGCTGGTCACTTTGCTTCTAACATGCTGGCCCCATATACAATTTCTTTAGAAACTTTGGCTATAGTCTTTAAATTTAAAAATATGGTGTAATTTCAATATGACGCAGTTAGACAAGTACACTGCGCTCCCTAATCTCATACGTTATCTCATGACATCACGGTTTTCTACAGAGAGACTATATATATATATATAAATGAACGAAATTAAAAACTTTTTTTACAACAGAAGTGAACCATCACTGAACTTACTTAAGCTGGACTATCACATTATTTTCTACTAGATCTGCCTTACAGTAAAAACAAACGTTGTTACATTATTGTCCGGTTATCTCTGCAAAGCTGCTTTGAAACAATCTGTATTGTAAAAAATTGCTAGTCCTATATAAATAAAAGGTGACTTTAATAAAGCAAAGTTTTCATGAATTTTGTGTAATCACATAAAAAAGGAAAACAAAGGTTTCAGCTCTAGTCTTCTGTGTCTCCTCTCTAGTCTCCCATATTTGTTCTGAGTGATTCCCTTTATCCTGATGAATAATTAATATCCTGATTGGATTGGACAATGACCCTATCCATAGAGCACTCAATGGATTGAGGAGTATAAAAATGTAAATAATATACTGTAGCATTCACAGTCACCAGATCTCAGCCCAATTGAACACCTATGGGAGGTTTTGAAGTGACGTGTTAGTGCTCTCCACCTCCATTGTCAAAACACCAAATAAGGGAATATCTTTGCTTTCCACAACATTGTCAAAACACCAAATGAGTAGACGTCATTTGGAAGAATGGACTTCCATCCCTCCAGTTCGGTTCCAGAGACTAGTACAGTGCTGTGAAAATGTATTTACCCTTATCATGATTTCTTTTTTCTTTTTCTTTTATATTTCATAATATAGTGTTATAGATCTTCAAATGAAATACAACAACAAAATAACAAAGGCAACCAGAGTAAATACATAGTTTTTTATGCAAAAAAAGTTATCTTACACATACTAACCACGTGAAAAATGAATTCCCCTCTTAAACTTAAAATCTGGCATTGCCATCTTTAGTGGCAATAGTTGCAACCAAATGCATCTCATAACTGGAGATGTTTTCGTTCAGCCACATTGGAGGGTTTTTGAGCATGAATTGCCTGTTTAAAGTCCTGCCACAGCATCTAAATTGGGTACAAGTCCGGACTTTGACTAGCCCACAAAGGTTGAGCCATTCAGAAGTTGACTTACTTTAAATTTTTATCATTTTCTTTCTGCTTAATCCAGTTGCACTTGAGCTTCCAACTTGTTTCCCTCACTTATTGCAAGTTGTCCAGGTCCTAAAGCAGCAAGCATCCCACTCCAGTATACTGCCAGCACCATGCTTGTACCGTAAGTATGATATTCTTTTCATGTAAACTGGTGTGTGGTTTGCGCCAGATGCAACAGGACCCCTATGTCCCAAACAGTTCCAATTTTGAATCACTAGTCTCCCAAAAGGTTTGATGATCATCAGCAGGGCAGGTGTGTGTCTATAGGCAAACTAGGTAGCCCCCTAGGGCATCAACACAGTCAGGGCGGCAAGAAAGAGATTTAATTTAGAATTTAGTTTATTTATTTTTTGGACATTTGTCTGGATTACTGCACTTATATCAACAAGTTAGTACCCCATGTTGTTCCAACCCCGTAAGACTTTCGTTCATCTTCGGAACACAAATTAAAGGCACAATATGTAAGATTTTTTCGCCACAAGAGGACGCAGTTTACAATAACAAAGGCGTAGGTTGATGACGCAGTGATGAGCTGAATGATGGGACTTGCTGTCAAGCTGATGGATCTAATAATGTTTATGGATGAGTGCAAACATTCATGTTTTTTAACATTACAGTGGTATTAAGCAGGTCGCGATTGCTAAAGAGACAGATATCACACGCGAGTCCCGCGGTATATAAAGGAATAAGGACATTTAATTCTACCAAACTACCCGCAAGTGCTGGATTACTCACACAGGTCAGTTTATTAGACGAATTAAACTTGTGAGGTAATGCAGCGCTGCTTCACTTAGTCTAAAATTACACTATCACACTAAACGGCATTTAAATGTGTGTTGAAAGTTATAATGTTATACTACGTGTTAGTTCGTTTGCTATAGGAATCTAGTGTAACCGGTGCCTCGCGACACCAGTTATAAAAGCACTTGTCTGCGTTGTGTAGAAAGACACGGGACAACAGGCGGCGGTTTCACTGGATTTACTCTGTCTGATATACAAAACATAAAAGAGCAGTCTCTGAGTAAATCGCCCTTATTGCTCTCTTTAGTGCATTAACAATGCCAAGAGGAAGAAAAGAGAAAACATACCTGATATACAAGACATAAAAGAGCAGTCTCTGAGTAAATCGCCCTTATTGCTCTCTTTAGTGCATTGACAATGCCAAGAGGAAGAAAAGAGAAAACATACCTGATATACAAAACATAAAAGAGCAGTCTCTGAGTAAATCGCCCTTATTGCTCTATAAAACAAATGAGATGTACACTCAATCACCATGTGCTTTCCTCTCTACATATATAGACCAAAGTCAAAATATAACTTAAATAGGGTAAAATGATCAAAATAACCACACAGATAAGTAAAATATCTCAATAGACATAAATTGCAGTGAAGATTTAGACACAAAAGCAACAATTAAAATAAAGATTAATTAAGATTGACAGGAGCCAAAAAATATCTCACCTCTTTAGTGCATTAACAATGCCAAGAGGAAGAGGAGGAGACAAAACAGGAAATTGTGTAGCTCATGATGACATCACAGCAATTAAAGGGGAAAACGCTCATTTCTCAGGCAAGTATACCAGATATATATGAAAATAAACCATTTTGTGTAAATTATAATAAACAATACATACATTTCAACAGTACACTTTCTGTACCTGTTACACTAGCAGTAAGCTAGATTAACATTAGAATAACATACTGATCATATTCTAACATTTCATCATGTTGAGCTAACGTTATATAACATTGATTTGTTTTATGCACATTTGCTCACCTGTCTAATAAAGCTGTCAAGTCGTGACTCGTGAAGCTCTGTCAAGTCCAAGTTAGTCGCGGACATGGAGCTCTCGGCATCTCAAAAACGCCACGCTGATATTGATCCTGATTTTAGTTCTCCTTGTTTGTCCCAAAGTCTGCTTGCCATGGTCTATGTTTGAAAGAAACAAGAACAGCGTGCCGCTAAATGTTACGCACTACGCAGTTGTCCACGTCTGTCGCCATGGTTACGTCATGGCTATGGCAGTATGAACGGAAACCGAGGATAGCGCGGATATTGCGTCATTGACAGGCGGCATTTTTCCGGGACGGCCACTTATTTAAAATTGGAATTTCTCTGAAATAAAAAATCTTTGGAGACTTTTGGGATATTGTAAGTACACAACTGCAGGAAATATATCACACTGTGCAAGTGATTTTTGGATATTTTGTTAAAAAATTCTTACATGTTGTACCTTTAAGATATTTTTGATTAAATCTAAGAGCTGGATCACTCCTCCATAGGCTTCTATTGTAATTGAAACTTGCCGACCCAAAAGTTAGTAAAAACATCATTAAAATAGTCCAAAGGGACCTTTTGCGAAACAGCTGCAATTGTTGCATTTCGAAATATAAGTGTAGCTTAAAGGTGCAATGTGTAAAAATGTTGAGTATCTATTAACCCTCTGGGGACGGCAAACGCACCGGTGCGTTTTGTCAGATTTTTTTCACATAGCAGAAAAATAGACTTAAACTACTCCATCATTTCTGGTCATACAGAGTTAAGACATATTAAAAAATAAACTGTTAAATGTCTACTTTTTTATGTGCCCACCTACAATCGAAATAAAATATTGTGCTTTAGTAAAATAAAGAAAATAAACAGGGTGTGCGTTCTGCTTCTCTGTGTCCGTGAACTTTTTTTCGTGAGCACGTCTCTAAACTTAAACAAAACTCAGCGAATACTATTCACCCAGACATGAGCAATATATGTTTATGATAATTTAAGTTTGTACTTTTAAATGATCTAATTTAAAACTAAAATAAATATTCTCTGTTTATGTAATCTATATAAAAAGAGAGAGGTGTCAGCTGTTCTCATTATCGTTCTCGCATCTCATTATTCCGCTAATGTGACACGCCCACGGAGAGCGCGCGCTATTCAAACGCTAATGATCTGAAGCAACACATTGAGACGTGTAAACGCCCCCATAAACTCGGTAAACACACTATATTTAGTCAGATTAATGTACTGTCGTCTTGCGCGGCTGTGAGGAATAATCCTGGGACATTTACCTACCTCAGAACAAGTGCTGGTTTATTTTCACTTCGAGGAGCGAGCTGGGCTGTAAGTGTTTTTATTCTTGTGCTTTGTTCTAATCGCGATATATAATAACGTTAGTGTCTGTAAACACAAAAATAGGCTACTATTTAAATTTGAATCATGTTTCTCTGTGTGTGTGTGTGTGTGACTAGTTTTGAATAGATTATAAAGTTTTAACTCTAAAATAGACATCAAATAAGCTTTTGTTAGCAGTTTCTGCTCATATGTTAAATATATAGTTTGTTTTGTCAATAAACTAATCAACTAAGATGTTATAGTGTTTTTTCCAAAGCAAGCTATATCAAAATAATGAATCCTTAACTTTAAAATATGTATGATAAAATGTATTGGCCTACTAAGACATTTATGGAAAAAGACAATTTTCTTTTCAAGATGTTTCCAACTCTAACTTTGAACCAATTCTGTAGAATGGCCCATATAACCTAATTGAACAGGATTTGTTTCCAGGTATGACTAAAAATGTGCTTTTGACTTTCATTTATATATATATATATATATATATATATATATATATATATATATATATATACATATATATATATATATGTATGTATGTACGTGTGTGTGTGTGTGTATATTGTCCTTGCATTATTTCTCGTGTGACACACCTGAATGAAAGGTTTATTAATATGCGGGTCTTATTCTTTGTCTTCTCAACCACCTAATTATTCACAATGGGGTTGGGCCGTTCACGCCCATTCGCATATTGCCTTGCCTAACAAAAAATGTTTTTCACAATTTAAAAGAATCTATTGTGTTATGTGAATGATTAGACAGGATGATTTTCAGATCATTTTGAAGCAAAAACTCTAGGCCACAACTTCCATTAGTCAAAAGTCTTGTGGACACATATTTAGTATGTGTTTTGTGGCTTTATTTCAGAAACTTTAATTTTTAGTTTTTTCAATAACCATGCATAATCAATTATCTCTCAAAAATACAAACATGTACATACATGTTGCTCACATATTATGGTAGCCCTGTTTGTGCTAAATAATTTCACCTGTGAGTGTAATTTCACCTGTGCCATTAATATGTTTATAAGCAACTGAAAAAAGCACAAATGTCAGGGCATGTCAAAACATCTCAAGGACCCCAAAAACACCTTGGTCCCCAGAGGGTTAACAGAAATGCAATATGACATCCATAACTATGTTTTCAGTGGTGTATAAAGAACTTACTTAATAAACCGTAAAGTTTTTATTACCTTAGAATGAGACATTTAAATCTACATAACCGTGGGCACCCCCTTCTATGAAGGTCGACATATTGTGACGTCATGTTTCTACCGTAGCCGACAGCGAACAAACAGCACTACAGAGCGCGTTCCGTCACTACCTTGAAAGAGAAGCAGCAGAAAGCTAGAAGCTAGCCATTGACACCGTGAGTAGTGACTTTTCCCTTGTCACTGGTGTAAAATATGTAGTAGGATTGTTTCATGTAACTTAGTTCTTCTCCCTCGCTGTGTTATGGCTTTGCTATGTGGGGATAAATGAGCTGGTTATGTTCGTGAGACAGCTGATTAGTACTCTTGTCATTGACCGTAAAACAGTATCTTACAGGAATCACCAACCCGTCGATGGTTTAATTTTAAAATGGAAGCATTTTAAGTCGATCGCGAAGAGTTTTCAAAATCAGAGAAAAAAAGCCTATTGTGTGTAGTAAATGGTGCCTAGGGGATGCGGAGGCGGGCGCGCTGTTACAATCATGTCATTTTTTGCCGCGCGCACCTTTGGGCTCATGCGGACACGTTGAGTTTAAACAAGGCTTTACGCTTTAACCAGCTCAGCCACAGTAACAGCTCATATTAGCCAGCTAAACTTTTACTACCCTGTTAGAAAAAAATATATAGTTGCATAGTTTCATGTGGTTCTTCCCCCTCGCTGTATTGATTTGATCAGCGAAAAAGTGAAGGAATGAGTTGCAGAGATCCGGAGTAGAGGTAAGGAGGGTGTTGGTCCGAAGCTTGATGAGGTTGTTCAATGTGGAGAAGAGGGTTCTGGGGTTTAGACAGGGGTTGGTGAAGATGGTGGAGAAGTAGGCAGATTTGGCGGCAATGAGAACATCTTTGTAGGCAATGAGGTGGAGTTTATAGGCTTCATGGTGGACTATGAGAGATGATTTTTTTGTCAGGCGTTCAAGTTGGCGGCCAGTTTGTTTCATTTTCCGGAGTGCAGGTGTGTACCAAGGTGACGAGTTGTTAAAAGTGACAGTTTTTGTTTTGAGGGGGGCCAAAGTGTTAAGGGAGGTACACAAAGCGGAGTTGAGGTGGTTTGTGAGATCATCAGGTGAGGTGAGGGTTGAGTCCATGTGGAGAGTGGTGGAGAGCAGGTCAGAGAGATGATGGGGATCAATTGATTTAAGGTTGCGGAAGGTGATTTCTCTGAGGAGGCGGGGGCGGGGGGTTGGAGACGGAATGGTGAACCGTATCAGTTTGTGATCAGAGAGGGGAAAGAAGCATGGATGGAGGTTGAGCACTGGTTGGTTAGTGGAGCAGACCAGGTTGACGATGTGTTCTTTTTCATTAGTGGGTAATGTGACATGTTGGGTGAGAGTAAAGTTGTCCAATAAAATTGTGAATTCTGATGACAGCTTGCAGGTGGAGGAGTCTAGGTGGATGTTTAAGTCACCGAGTAGTAGCAGACGTGGAGAGAGAGATGAGGCTAGTGTGAGGAGTTCAGTTAAATCAGAGAGGAAGGAGGGATTTAGTTTAGGTGGCCGGTAAATGAGGATAACTGTCATGGAGGAAAGAGCCTTGAAGACGATATATTCAAATGATGATACTGAAGGGAGGGGGAGTTCAGTGATCCGGAAGTTCTGATTATAAATAACGCCGAGGCCACCTCCACGACGGGAGGGGCGGGGTTTGCAGATGTAATTGTAGCCAGTGGGGGATGCTTGGTTGAGGGAGAAGAAGTCATTGGGTTGTTGCCAAGTTGAGCAGAAGGAAATCCAGCGTGTTGTCAAGGATTAGTTCATGGAGGGCAGGGGCTTTATTGTTAAGCGATCGGGTGTTGAGGAGGGCAAAGTTGGCATGGTGAGAGGCATGGCTTGGTATGGCTTACTCTGGCTATTCTCTGCTGTCTCAGACAACGATATGTTTGTCCCGTTTTAGCCACCGTAGCTTCTTCGAAAGGGAGGGGTGAGCAGTGGGCTGAGCCCTTAGTGCAAACTCGCAACCGAACCGCTACATGTCACTAAAAATCACACACTGCACCTTTAGATATATGTGATATGTGATATATAGAGTGATTAGATATATAAAAAAATAGAATAGAACAAACTTTTAGAATTAACTGAAAAAATAATAAAACACAATTAATACAACAGAATCGGTTAAATTTAACGAAGATGTCCGACTCTAGAGATACACCAAGATTCCTGACTTGATTTTTAGTTGTTAGACCCCTAGCGTCAAGGTATGCATTCACCTTGAGAACTTCATCTTTGTTTCCAAACGCTATGACTTCAGTTTTGTCTTTGTTTAACTGAAGAAAGTTTTGGCACATCCAACTGTTTACTTCATCAATGCATTGGCACAGGGAGTCAATGGGGCTGTAGTCGTTAGGCGATAGGGCTAAGTAGAGCTGTGTGTCGTCTGCATAGCTGTGGTAAGAGATGCGGCTCTTTCTCATTATTTGGCTCATTGGGAGCATATACAGGTTGAATAGGAGTGGTGCAAGAATTGAGCCTTGAGGGACTCCGCAAGTCATGGATGTCCACTCAGACTTATGGTCTCCTATTCTCACATAATAACCTCTCCCTTCTAAGTATGACCTGAACCATTTTAGGACTATCCCAGAAAGCCCCACCCATTTTTCCAGCCTGTCAAGAAGAATGTTGTGATCGACAGTGTCAAATGCAGCACTGAGGTCGAGTAGTACCAGTACTGATAATTTGCCTGTATCAGTATTTAAGCGAATATCGTTTATTATCTTTATGAGCGCTGTCTCTGTGCTGTGATGCGATCGGAAACCAGTTTGAAAATTGTCAAAGTATCCATTCAAGCTTAAGAATTTGTTCAGCTGATTGAAGACAACTTTTTCAATGATCTTGCCTATGAAAGGAAGATTTGAGATCGGTCTATAGTTGCTTAAGATGGTCTTATCCAGATTTCTCTTTTTCAGGAGGGGCTTGACAACTGCAGTTTTCAGGGAGTTTGGAAAACGTCTCGGTTACGTATGTAACCCTAGTTCCCTGATAGGGAACGAGACGCTGCGTCAAACGCTGCGGGAACGCCCCTGCGTTGTGCGTCATGAAGCACGTATGGAATCAGCCCAATGGAGAGATGGAACGTCATAGGCGGGTGACGTCATCGACCAGGAAACTATAAAGCACCCCAAAAACACAAGCGCATCAGCTTCTGATAGGCTTGAAGGAGCGCTTAACGGGAATGCCGGGAGTATGGCAGAACGACGCAGCGTCTCGTTCCCTATCAGGGAACTAGGGTTACATACGTAACCGAGACGTTCCCTTTCAAGGGAACTTCGAGCTGCGTCAAACGCTGTGGGAACGCGAATACCCACGTCGCCATAGGACCAAGTGACCGTCATGTGAGAACTAGCGCACAGAGGACGAGAGCACCTGTGCCCCAGGGGTAGAACTTAAGTCTAGGTCATAGAACCTAACAAAAGTACGCGGTGAAGACCATCCAGCCGCATCACAGACATCACTCAGGGAAACCCCCGACAATAAAGCTTTGGAAGCAGCCATACTCCTAGTAGAGTGGGCTCGAACAGCCAAAGGTGAAGGCTGACCAGCCGACTCATAAGCAAGTGAGATAGCCTCAACCACCCACTTGCTCATTCTCTGTTTAGACGCAGGACACCCTTTCCTGGGTGGCCCGAAACATACAAATAGTTGTTCTGATTTTCTCCACAGTGCAGCTCTGTGGACATAAGCGTCTATCGCCCTAACAGGGCAGAGTAAATTAAGTTTTTCCTAGTCCAATGACATAAATGGAGGAGGACAGAAAGCCTGCAGAACCGTAGGTCTACCAACATTAGTAGGGACCTTGGGAACGTACCCTGGTCTAGGATGCAGAAAAGCCTTAACCATGCCAGGCGAAAATTCCAGGCACGAGGGTGCCACCGACAGAGCCTGCAAATCTCCAATTCTTTTTAATGAGGAGATAGCAAGTAAAAAGATAGTTTTAAAAGTGAGAAACTTCTCAGGAACTTCTTCGATAGGTTCAAAAGGAGCTAGGGAAAGAACTTCCAATACAATGGCCAGATCCCAGGTCGGCACCCTCGTACGAACCGCTGGCCTCAGCCTCAAAGTGCCACGGAGGAAACGAGTTATAAGCGGGTGTCTCCCAAGAGAAACTCCACTGAAAGGGACGTGGTAAGCAGCTAGTGCCGCCACATACACCTTTAGTGTGGAGGGGGATAACCCTGTGGAGAAGCGTTCCTGCAGGAATTCCAGCACTGCACCCACTGGGCAGTTAACTGGGTCCTGCAGGTGTTCTCCACACCAAGAAGTGAAAAGTTTCCACTTCAAGGCATAAAGCTTCCTCGTAGATGGAGCTCTGGAGTGAAGAATGGTCTCAACAACCTCGGTTGAGAGACCAGACTCTATGAGCTGGGCCCCCTCAGAGGCCAAGCCCACAGTTTCCACAATTCTGGGCGGGGGTGACATATCGTGCCGCCCTCCTGAGAGAGTAGATCCCTCCTGACCGGGAGTTCCAAAGGAGAGCCGTCCAGGAGAGAAATCAGGTCCGTGAACTAGGGCTGGGCGATATGGCCTAAAAAAATATCACGATAATTTTTTTATATCAGTCTATATCGATAATTATCACGATAAATGTCAAATCTTTATTTCTTTCAAGTTTAAAGGCAGATTTTTGCTCCTAAGTAAAAGTTGTAGAAACCAGAGCGTTAATTGTGGTTTTAAACTACTCTTTATTGTCAGAACATATCACGACAAACACTTGCCAAACATATATTTCTTAGTTTCTGCATGTGCTAATGGGGGATGTTGTTTCAAGTCTTGAAACAGGTTTCTGTTGCCTGACTTTGGCACGTATCTTCAGCAGTTTACAGTGCAGGCTGCAATATTAATATTACATGTTTTATCTCGAAATGCATATTTGACAGTGAGTTGACAGTAAATCTGCATCCTAACTCAAGCTAATACTACTATGTTAAATTGATGTTAATTCTATTCTATCATTACGTTCATCTATTTAAAAAAAATTAACAACCACATTTTTATTTGGTAAATGTAACATTCTGACTGTTTGAGTTTTATTCAAATTACCATTGGTTATCCAGTATCATGCATTTAGATCATGATAACCACAGATAAAACAAAGCATAGCCTATAGCACCTCACTATCATGGCAATATGTAACTTTATGGTTTCTATGGTATTTGTATGAAAAACTGTCGCCTAAATACATTATTAAATACTGTAATTATATTCCATTAGTTCTTTAATACATTGTCTACATTAATAATATAATACAATTCAATAGCCTACTATATCCCACATTTCATGGTGCAGTTAATATTACTAGGCTAACGTTACAGTAAATCCATGGTAAATGGATTCAGTATCAATTCAGATTCTGACTGTATCGTTGCGTACAGTGTTTCTCCTGTTTGTCAGCACTGTTTCATCTGCCTTTAAACTGGTTTAAATCACCGAGTCATTAGTGTTCTTCGCTGAATTCAAGCGCTTCTCACTGGATGTCGTGACCGAAGCCGATCAGAGTAAACGCATCTGCTCCAGTGAGCTCGCGCGCGCTGCCGTTTGGACTTTGAGCCGAGCGGATAAACAGTCCGTGAGGCGTGCGTGGTTCAAATGAGTTTCGTTCCGCTTTTGGCGCATAAACATTATCGAACATTTATCGAACTCTTGATATCGTTTTATCGAGAAAAATGATATCGCGATAATTATCGTTATCGTTTTATCGCCCAGCCCTACCGTGAACCATACTCGGGCCGGCCAAAACGGGGCTACTAATAGTAGGCTGACCCCGTCCCGGCGAACCCTCTCCAGAACTCCTGCTAGCTGAGCAATCGGGGGAAAAGCGTACAGGCGTGACCTCGGCCACGGCTGCACCATAGCATCCAACCCCAGAGGGGCTGGAAGACTGATGGAGAACCACAGATGACAATGCGTGGTCTCCTTGGAAGCGAATAGGTCCACCTCGGCGCGCCCGAAACTCAACCAAAGGAGCTCCACCACCTCGGGGTGGAGTCTCCATTCCCCCCGCCTCGGCCCCTGCCTCGACAGGAAGTCCGCTACCACATTTAAATACCCGGGAAGATACATTGCTCTCAGTGATAGTAGCTTCCCCTGGGACCACAGGAGGATCTGACGGGCCAACTTGTAAAGCCGGCGAGACCGCAGGCCCCCCTGATGATTTATATAAGAGACCACCGACGTGTTGTCTGATTGAACTAACACATGATGGCCTCTCAGGTCTGTTAGGAAGTGTTTCAGAGCCTGAAACACAGCCAACATCTCTAGACAATTTATATGCCACGATAGATGATGGTCCTGCCACAGACCTTGGGCTGGGCGACCACTCATGACCACCCCCCACCCTGTGAGGGAAGCATCCGTCGTTAGCGTTATGCGACGACAAAGAGCCCCCAGCACAGGACCTTTGGATAGGAACTAAGTTTCTCTCCACATGACCAGAGCACGAAGGCAGCGCCGCGTGACTTTGAACGTGCGGAGCGGATTTCCCCTCGGGGAGAATCCCTTGGTCCTGAGCCACCACTGTAACGGTCTCATGTACAACAGGCCGCAAGGTATAACGTTGGATGCTGCTGCCATCAGACCCAACAGTCTCTGAAACTGCTTCACAGTGAGTAGCTGGCCTAGCTTTACTTGTTTCACAGCTGAGAGAATCGAAGCGATGCGGGTCGGAGAGAGTCCCGCCCGCATCGAGACCGAATCCCAAACGACACCCAGAAAAGTGGTCTTCTGGGAAGGAGATAAAACACTTTTCTTTGCGTTCAGCCTCAACCACAACTTTCTGATGTGAGCGAGGACGACATCTCGATGCTGAACCGCCATCTGCTCCGTCTGAGCTAAAATCAACCAATCGTTGATGTAATTGAGAGTACGAATGCCCTGAAGCCTCAGAGGCACTAGTGCTGCATCCATGCATTTCGTGAAAGTGCAGGGTGATAAAGCTAGGCCAAACGGAAGAACTCTGTACTGGTACGCCTCGCCCCCGAAGGCGAACCTCAGGAACTTCCTGTGTTGTGGAAGGATGGAAATGTGGAAGTATGCGACCTTTAGATCTATCGTGACAAACCAGTCCTCGGATCTGATTTGAGACACGATCTGCTTGATAGTGAGTATCTTGAATTTTAGCTTCCCTACTGAGCGATTCAATAGGCGCAGGTCTAAAATTGGACGCAACCCCCCATTCTTTGGAACGATGAAGTATCGGCTGTAATAACCTGACTCCAAACTGGGAGGAGGAACCCGTTCTATAGCCTCCTTTTGAAGGAGCGTTTTCACTTCTTGTTCCATTACCAGAGCCTGCTCGGGGCCCATCACTGTGTGCAGAACCCCTCTGAATTTTGGTGGATGACACCTGAACTGGATAGCATAACCCTTTTCCACTGTCTGCAGGACCCAATGAGATATTCTTGGAAGGCTTTTCCACTCTGCCAGAAAATCTACTAAGGGTACCAGTCTCTCGAGACTGGCCTCTGGTGTAACTTGAGCAGCAAACACAGCGCCCTGTAACAGCGCACCGGCAGGGAACGACTGGTTTAAATGCTCTGAGACCCTCCTCAGAGTCATTAGTTTGACACAACCATAAATGTCTCTCTGCGGCCACCAGGGCTGCCATAGATCGACCAATCAGTTTGGCCGATTCCCTGGTGGCACGCAGAGATAAATCAGCAGACTGACGCAATTCTCGAACCACGTCAGTGGAAACCTCCTCACTCTCGCTCACATCCCTTAGCAGGTCAGCCTGGTATGCCTGCAAAATAGACATGGTATGCAGACATGACGCAGCCTGACCTGCCGCCGAATACGCTTTACCCACCAACCCCGAAGTATTTCTCAACGGCTTGGTGGGTAATGCAGGTGCCCTAAGCGATGACGCCGCCTCGGAAGAGAGATAGCTTGCGAGCGTCTCTTCTACCCTCGGCATAGCGCCATAACCATGAGCTCTAGCCCCCCCAATATTGGAATATGTTGAAGTCTGGGGACTAAAAACTCTACATGAAACCGGTTTCTTCCACGATTTCGACACCTCGGTGTGGAGATCGTTAAAGAACGGCAGGCACCTGCGTGGAGGCTGAACTCGTGACGGCAAAAATCTCTCATCCAACTTAGATTTTAAGACTCCTGTCTAGTCACTGGCCATTCAATGCTGAGTTTTTCTACAGCTCTAGTTAAAACCTCCATAAGCTCGTCACTTTCGAATCCTCCACATCTCCCGCAATACTAACAACATCCAGCTCCTCGGAGCTGGATAATCGCAGTACTGGTGCCTCAGCCCGAGCGGAAGAAACCGCAGCGCGTGCTTCCGAACCCGGGACTGAGGCACTGGATCTCACAGGTGAAGGGAGAGATAAGGCAGCGCCCGTCTCTAACCCCGCTGAGAGATCCATCTGCGATCCCCACGTTAAGCGCCGCCGCTCTGCCTCGGCAGAAGCGGGACCCGAACCGCGGGGAGCGCGCACCGAACCGCCCTCCTCAAAGAGCGCCCAGCGGGAGCGGAGCGTCCTCAAAGGCAGGACCTCGCAATGCTCAGAATCAGCTCCCTCGAGAGCTGACTGGGCATGCTGCACTCCCAAACAAACAATGCAAAGAACATGTGTATCCGCACCCGTTAGATAGCGCGAGCAGGGAGGAACACATTTCTTAAACTGCTGTTCGTTCGCCATTTCTCTCAATATATATATGATAAATTGTTTGTGTGGTGCAGAGTATGTAGGACAGACAATATTCACACAGGGACAGATTCACATAAAGCGCGACTGAAAGCACAGAAGCTGATGCGCTTGTGTTTTTGGGGTGCTTTATAGTTTCCTGGTCGATGACGTCACCCGCCTATGACGTTCCATCTCTCCATTGGGCTGATTCCATACGTGCTTCATGACGCACAACACAGGGGCGTTCCCGCAGCGTTTGACGCAGCTCGAAGTTCCCTTGAAAGGGAACTCCCAGAGAGAAGTGAGGGATTTACCACTTCTAGGAGATCTGCTTCTAAGCTGTTTAATGCACTTTTGAAAAAAGATGTGGGAAGTGCGTCAAGGGCGCACGTTGATGTTTTAAGGTGCTGTACGGTTTCTTCCAAAATTGTGCCTTCAATTTCTTCGAAAACAGACATAGTAACTACTTTCTCAGGTTGTGGTCTGATCTGTCTGACCCCAGAGCAACTCAAGGATGTGCTGATCACCTTTCTGATATTATTGATTTTCTCAGAGAAGAAAGAAGCAAACTCACTACACTTGCCGTCTGAGAGCATTTCACTGGGAATCTGGCTTGGGGGGTTTGTCAGTCTCTCTACAGTAGCAAAAAGAGTGTGTGTGTTGTTTAAGTTGCTGTTTATAATATTCAAGAAGAAAGTCTGTCTAGCTTTGCCTAGTTCAATATTAAAAGCATGGATGCTGTCTTTGTAGATGTTATAATGGACTACAAGTTTTGTCTTCCGCCACATGCGCTTTGCTCTTCTGCATTGTCTTTTCATATTTTGCACAGCTGTTGAGTTTCTCCAAGGTGCTTTTTGTCAATCACTATTCTTCCTGACTTTCACAGGAGCAATATCATCAATTACACTTTTAACTTTTGAGTTAAAATAATCAAGTAGAAAATCAACAGAGTCAGCAAATATGCTTGGTTCTAAAGATATAGCCTTCATAAATAGCACACTATTGTTCTCATTTAAGCATCTCTTCTTGACAGACACAGATCTAGCTTCAATGGCAGGAGAGATCAATATATCAAAAAAAATACAGAAATGATCAGACAGTGCTACATCCTTAATAACAATCGATGAGATGTTTAAACCCTTACTGATAAGTAAATCTAAAGTGTGTCGACTATTGTGTGTGGGACCATGTACATGCTGAGTCAGATCAAATGTTTTTAAAACAGTTTTGATTTCTTTTGCCATATTGTTTTCTGCATTATCTATGTGAATGTTAAAATCTCTAGCAATGGCAAAACAGTCAAACTCTGAGGAAATTGTTGATAGCAGTTCTGTAAAGTCAGCAAAGGTTGGAGAGTATTTTGGAGGCCTGTAAATAATGATAAGTAAAATATGTGGAGCACCTTTTAACACAATACCCAGATATTCGAAAGACGGGTAATTCCCAAATGATATTTGCTTACATTCATAGACATCTTTAAAAAGAGCAGCTAAGCCCCCACCTTTCTTACCCGCTCTGCAGACACTCAGAAAAGTAAAGTTAGGAGGGGATGTTTCTTTGAGGACTGTTCCACTGCAGTTGTCTTCTAACCAAGTTTCATTTAGAAACATAAAGTCCAGTTTGTATGTGGTTATTAAATCGTTGACTAGAAGTGATTTATTTTTAGTGAGCGAATGTTTAAAAGTGCTAACTTAACAGTCTTACTTTTTGTCCCCACAGCAATCTTAGTTTGGCGTGTAATAGGCACCAGATAAGATGGGTTTGCTGTACGGCTTTTGAAGGCCTTAGATTTTCTATCATGTAATTGAACAGCAATAGAGAAAGATTTAGGAACACTAGGTTCCCGCTTGTTTTGTAAACATTTAAGAAAGTTACTGTTATCATAGCGGGGACCCGACACATATCACTGAGAGCTGGTATCAGTTGTTTTTGGTTCACCTCGAGCATATGGAGGAGGGTGTGGACCCTGGCGCTGTGGCAGAGGCCAAAGAGCTCTCACATGAGGAGGGGGAGGAGGAGGGGCTGGGCCCGCAGGCTTTGGTGGTTGTGGGGCCTGCCGTTTTTTGGTTGACATCTGGGGGCTTGCAAAAGAGTGGGATAGTTTGGTTCCAGCATACACCAGTTTTTCCATTTTCTCTGAGAAGCACAGGAGTGGAGATGCTGGAGAGAGGGATAACGTGTCTGGGGAGAGGGGCTGTTGCTCTGGTGTTATCGGAGGCTGTAATATGATGTCCTGGTTTCCCTCGCTGTTTTCCAGAAAGTTGTCCTTGGTAGCTGAATCTTGGAGCAGTTCTAATATGTCCCGGTCTGTCTGTGGTGAGCTCTGTGGGCAGGGCTCTGCTGTGATTGTTTCCGTGAGCAGAAGTTGTTGTGGCTGCATGGTGTTATCGTTGTCCTTGTGTGATATGTCAACCGCATGTCCATTCAGGTGCTGAAGTGAAGTCCTGTGGTGATTTATACTGTGTCCAGGTGTGTGTGTGCCATTCAGGTTGAGTAGATTGTCACACACTGCAGAATGATGATTGAGGGAGAAGTAGATATTGTCCTTTAGCACTCTTGAACCAAGTTTGTTTGGGTGGAGCCCATCCTGTTGAAACAGTTGCCTCTGACTCCAGAAAAGTTGTCAATGATGTTCACTCCTTTTATATTGCAGGTTTTTTGCAGCCATGTGTTGAGCCCAAGCAACCGTGAAAACCTGTTTGTTCCTCTTGCAGGGAGTGGTCCACTGATCAATGTCTGAACTTTCCGTCTTTTAAGTGTTTCAAAAAAATCTTTAGGAGTTCTGACTGCTCTTTATGAATATCATTTTTCCCCACATGAATGATGAGTCGATTTTATGTTTCATCAGAATGTTCTGAAGTTCCCTATTTACATCAGAAGTCGTTGCTTGTGGAAGGCAGCAAGGCTTGTAATGTTTCTGATTATGGAGTCACCCACTATCAGAGTCCTGTGCTCGCCTGCGCTCTGAGCTGAGTGCCGCTGTCTGCTCCACCTTGAGCGCCAGTTAGCAGTGTTAGCTACTGGCTGATTCAGTCTGTGTTCGATCACATTCAGGGATTCCTCATTCATTAATACTTCAAATCTGTCCTCAAGATCTATAGGCGGTGGTAGGAGACCAGTGTTTGCAATCCTTGTCAGAGCCGTATCTGGGGTAGAGGATGCTACTGCAGCAATATGTGATGCTCGTGACAATCTGATGTCTCGAGTGCCTTTGGGTCTCGCTCCCTGTTTGTGCCATCGATTTGTAAGTCGATCGGCTTGTTTCTCTACACTCAGTATGGCCTGTATTGGAGCACTAGATTCATGGGACTCACCGGCTGTATGCTGAAGCTCTGTTGTGTGTTCCGTCTGGTTTGGTGGTGCCACAAGTAACTTTGTTTCAAGAACTGCAATCCTTTGTAAAAGTCTCTGGCAGTTAGTGCAGCAAGTAGATTCCAGAAGAGGCATTTTCTCTTATCCTTTAGAATGTAGGCAGTTGTCCCTGGAATGTAAGCTTTCAGTGGGAAGCTGGTCGGAGAAAAGAATTCTGCTTTTTTTTAGTAATCAAGCGTTTGAGCACTGTGCTGATTTGCTGAAGTTAAAATTAGGTGATAAAAGGAGATAAAATATAAAAATATAAACAAGCTTACTTTTTTCGGGTGTGGACAGAGTGTTTCACTCTCTCTCTCAGACGACATTCTTCTCAGAGTAGCTGCTGCGTCTTCTTGTTTGATGGGTGTCAGCGGGTGCAATACAGCCACCTGAGAGGTCAACCAGGTACTCGCGCTGGAGTATTTACGTGTCATGTTATCATAACAGTCCTATTCATTTTAAACATCGTGGTTATCGCCAATACCGGTATATTGCAACACTCTAATTTAACACGATGTCGATATTTCATGCTTTGAATATCACGATTATCGTCAACACCAGTATATTGCGACACCTCTACTTCCAATTATAATACTGCATACAACCTGTATTTAGTAAATCTGCCTGGCAATTGTTGAGCAGTCATGAACAAGGAATTGTGATTGGTTAACATTTCAAGCTCCGCCCTGCTATGCTGGGTGTGTTTGTGTTTTTTAAGAGTGCAGCGGGAGATGCTGATATACGAAATATTCAGAGCGCCAAGAAAATAAGCAGCATAAACTCAGCGAAATTGTTTTGTTGGTTGAAATGGTTTGTGTATGATTTGGAAAAAAAGAGCATATGCATGGGAAAGAGGTGCAGAAGATTTTTTTTATTTTCATTCCCTGTTGATTTCAGGAACGAAAGAACATTCATTGAATCTCGGCCAGGTTTTTGGTTTTCCTTGAATTCTCTCTTCCGGATGGAAGATGGCGAGCCACCCAGCTTGATTTTGGTGATCTTGAGGTGATCTTCATTTGTGCAGTATGATCCTTGCCGTCCAGCAATGTGGTAGGAGTGTACATAAACTTACAACCCATGAATTTCATCTGCCAGTAAAATTTCCTATGATTTTAAATCCAAATGGAAATTTTACTTATGTATTTTGAGAAACTGATCTGAGCTCAGCAACGTGAATTTGAGTGGACAGAACTGGTGATCCTTGATGACTTATTAAGTCATATACATACACTGATAATGCACCCACACACTTGTTTATTTCAATTGTTGTTAAATTAATACAAGTTGTAATTCTGTATGCAAATCTTTGTTGTCGTGATTTCAACTTTCTTAAGGTGAATTATTTTTTATTTGGGGTAACTGTATATTCTTTCAAACTAACCTAGTGTGTACTTACCCATACTGGGGTTACAAAAGAAAAAAATAAATATGTAAAAGTACATTTTAAACTGAATAGAAAAAAACGTTTAAAACAGAAAAGAAAAGAACAAATTAGTGTTTAAGGATATAGTTTTCGCCCTGGAGCGTCGGTCAGAACGCAGGACAGGAGGCAGGAATCAGTTTAAACACTTTACAGAACTTTCTTCGGCAGCACAGACATACATAGACAGCAACGATGCCACACTTTTAAATTACAGGTGCAGATGGAGTAGTTGCCTCTCAGCTTAGGAAATGGTGGGTTTACACACCTACACTCAAGTACAAATAGGCTTTTTAATATTGTAGGCAACAGTATTCTTTGGGGAGCAGCGCGATCACTGATCAGGATTTGAACACGGCCCCTTACACTAAAATAAAAACAAAATAATACACCACAATACCATTATATCTCACAGTCAGTTAAAAAAATTAGGTGCAATGATGCTGATTATTTTTATTATTATGGAATGAAATGAATGAGAGTGCTTCTCTCTTGTGTGCACGGACACACTGAGTATTGCAGCTAAATTAAAGGGGACCTACAGTTGGTAGTCAACCAGAATGCCTGTTACCGCCACGTTAGCTGGCGCGACAAAAAAAAAAACAGTCACATTTCGAAGGCGTTCGCAAATTGATGGCCAGGTGGCGCAAAGGGACATTTTGCAAAGCAGTTGCGATTGTTATATTTTGAAACTTAAGTGGGGCTAAAGTCAACTAACAGCATGGATGAAATATTATAACTACGGTAATTTCCAAATAAGCCTTCAACGAACATGAAAAAAAAAATAAAAAAATAAAAAGAGCTTTTGACATTTGCTGTACAATAAGATTTGGTGGAGTTGAAACTGTGTGTTATAAAGTAATAATTTTATTATTAAATAAAGAAATAAAATTTGGTTAATGTTGTTTAAACAAACGATACATACATAATATAGACTATTATTTGAACGAACAGTGAACTATTATAAATCTCAGTTTGTAGGCTATCTGTTTATTAAAATAAACACACAGCACAAGGTCTTGTAAAAAAAACTTCCATTATTTCAACAAGAATTCAACAAGAATGAGACTGATTAAATATGAAAAAATAAAATAAACAAACAAAACCAAATAGAACAAACTTTTAGAAAAAATAATACACATTTTTTTAAACATGCCAATTAGGCTACAACAGAATTTGTTAAATTCAATGAAGGCAAAAATTAAATATGTAAAAGTACATTTTAAACAGAATAGATCAAACTTTTAGAACAGAAAAATATAATCAAAATATTAAACATAGAGATGACAACAATATAGCCTATGTTTCATATTGTAGACGTTGGTGGGTAACAGAAGCCTATTCCTCGGGGTAGCAGCGCGATAAAAAACAAACAAACAAAAAATACAACAAAAGACCATCATATCTCGCAGTCAGTGAAAATAAATTAGGTGCAATGACGCTGATTATATTTACTATTCTTGTTCTGATTCAAGTTTACTTCTCACTTTATATTGTTTTGTGTAGTTTTTTTTTTGTTCTGGCGCCCCCTGTGGTAGTTCACTAGAAATATAAGTAATCACATTTCATGCACTCAGCTTCTCCTCGATCTTTGGATGCCATCCTTTGTTTTGCGTTTGCAAAATCATCATCTGTAAGTTAATACTTCATTACATAATGCTTGATGATATATATTTGCATATATTTGTGATTTAAAGCTTTGATTTAATGCTATTTTTGTGATAGCCTTTAGCTATTAGCCTAGCCTTTCTTTGATATAGCATTCAATGTGTTGATTCCATTCTACTTTGATGTGATAACTTCACTATATGAGTCAATTAAATTGATGACACTGATTTAATTTGAGGTATTTTCAGATGAGAGTTTCAGAACTACATAAATGTTCTTTAATGATCATTTCAACGGAAGTGAGTCAATTAAACCTAACTTTAGCTGTAAAATAACATTATTCAGGAACCGCTATAAAACCAAACCAATCTCGGTTACCTTAAATTATATTAAGTTTATCTCTGTAAAGCTGCTTTGAAACAATAATAATAATACATTTTATTTGTGGGCGCCTTTCATAGCACTCAAGGACACCTTACAGATTAAAACAGTTATATTTATTTCAAGGAGGCAATACAGTAAAAAACAAAACAAGACACAATGTAAATATTAAGAAAAAATAAAATAAAAATAATAGAATATAGAATAAAGAAAAAAGAAATAAAGAAAAGTGGTATTGTCAATGAGTAAAGCAAAGTTTGGACATTTTGCTAAGGTGGATTTGGAGCCAACAAGGAGAATTTCAGTTTTATTACCGTTAAGTTTAAGAAAGTTTTGAGTAAACCAAGTTTTAACTTCGTCTAAGCAGTCAGTTAGAGTAGACGGAGGGAGCAAAGATGTATGTTTGGTGGACAAGTAAAGCTGGGTGTCATCAGCGTAGCAGTGAAATTGGAAATTATATTACCTGAAAATAGAACCAAGGGGAAGTAGATAAATTATAAAAACGAGGGGACCCAGGACTGATCCCTTGGGAACACCACTGGTGACTGAGGAGGGTTGTGATCGAACATTTTTAAGTTGTACAAACTGAGTGCGGCCAGACAGATATGATTTGGAGGAAACGCATACAGATGCAAAAAGGCATGAGCCTATGTCAATTCCATCAGACATACCACCTATCAACCCACCAGAATACCAAATGGAGGTCTGTGCACCTAAGTGGAAAGAGGTAGAGCAGGCTGTGAGAAAGGCAAGGGCTTCATCATCTCCAGGGCCTAATGGAGTTCCGTACAGAGTGTACAAGAGTGCTTCAGGAGTTCTGCGAATTCTGTGGAAATTGATAAAAGTGGCATGGGAAAAACAGGTTGTACCTAGAGCATGGCGCAGAGCAGGTGGAGTCTTTATACCTAAAGAAAAAGATGCTACAAGCATCAGTCAGTTTCGTCCTATTTCACTATTAAACGCTGAAGGTAAGATTTTCTTCAGCATTATTGCCCAGAGATTGTCCACCTACCTATTAAAGAATGGCTTCATTGACACTTCAGTTCAAAAAGCAGGCATTCCAGGGTTCTCAGGATGCCTAGAACACAACAATGTTATCTGGCAACGAATTCAGTCAGCTAAAAAGGAGAGGAAGGAGCTCCATGTGACATTCTTGGATTTGGCTAATGCATATGGTTCAGTGCCACATGAGCTTCTTTGGGCAGCATTTTATTTTTTCAGACTACCAATGTCAATAACTAATTTAGTGAAAGCCTATTTTGGAGATTTGAAATTTAGTTTCTTAACTCCAAAATTCAGCACCGCATGGCAATGCTTAGAGGTTGGAATAATGGCAGGATGCACCATTTCTCCACTGGCTTTTACCATGGCAATGGAAGTAATCATTAGGGCATCAAGATGGGTAGTAGGAGGAGAGCGCTTGGCTTCTGGGATGTGACTACCACCGATCAGAGCATACATGGATGACATGACAACCATGACTACAACAGTAGCCTGCACTAATCGGTTATTGGGGAAGTTAACAGATAATATTGAATGGGCACGAATGCAATTTAAGCCCTCTAAATCAAGGAGCATCTTGATAGTTAAAGGAAAGGTAGTATATAAAACATTCTTTATTAATGGTGAGGCAATACCAACAGTTTCTGAGAAGCCAGTGAAGAGTCTTGGGAGATGGTACGATGGGGATCTAAAGGACACAGTTCGAGTGGGAGAAGTTAGACGACAAGCAGTGGAAGGGCTGAAGAGCATAAACAACTGTGCTCTACCAGGCAAACTAAAACTCTGGTGCTTTCAGTTTGGTCTACTGCCAAGGTTGCTGTGGCCACTGACTGTGTACGAGGTTTCTTTGACAACAGTGGATAAGCTGGAAGCGTTAATAAGTTCATACATCAGGAAATGGTTGGGAGTTCCACGCTGCCTCAGCAGAGTGGGACTTGATAGTAAAGGAGTATTGCAGCTGCCAGTCTTGGCTTTAACCGAGGAGTTTAAGTGTGACAAGGTCAGACTGGAAATGACATTAGTAGAGTCATAAGACAAATGTGTAAGGGAGGCAGCCCCTGTGTTAAAAACTGGTAGAAAGTGGTCAGCAAAGAAATCTGTAGTAGAGGCAAAGGCTGACCTTCAAATTGGGGATAGGGACAGGTGGGACAGGTACAGCATGGAAGAGGGGGTTTTGGGCTCAGTTTAGCTCCTCCTAAATGGCACAAGGCAGGCCCAGCTCAAAGGAGGAAGCTGGTAGTCAACGAGGTGCGAAAGCAGGAGGAGAGGATGAGATGTATAAAGGCCATTTCCCAGGCCAAGCAGGGAGAGTGGATGAGATGGGAGAGTGTGGAACAACGCAAAATGGGCTGGCAAGACCTTTGGTCAATGGAAGAGAGTAGGATCAGTTTCCTTATTAGGCCAACATATGTTGTTCTCCCATCACCGCAGAACCTAAACCTCTGGGTAGGAGAGGATCCCTCTTGTCCTTTGTGTTCATTACCTGCCACATTAAGGCACATTTTGACAGGATGTAAGATGGCTCTTAGCCAAGGTCGGTTTACTTGGCGCCATGACCAAGTATTGCGATGTTTGGCTTTAGCATTGAAAGGCAAACGTAGTATGACCAATAAGTTGCCGCCTGTTCTAGCAAAACATTACACGCAGAAGACAATATTCCTCCGCCCAGGCGAGCAACCACCAAGAAAAGGTGCTAATACCAATTCTCGCCCAGGACAACTGGAAGGTGCTGGGGACTGGAAGATGCTGGCTGATCTTGATCAACGGCTTATTTTTCCACCTGAGATTGCCTCCACTAACCTACAACCAGATATTGTTTTGTGGTCTGGATCAGCACGCATTGTTCAACTGATAGAGTTAACAGTGCCATGGGAGGATGCGGTAGATGAGGCATATGAGAGGAAGAAACTGGGGTATGCTCATCTGGCCACTGAAGCAGAACAGCGAGGATGGAGAGTCCAGGTTTATCCAGTGGAAGTGGGTTGTCGAGGTTTTGTGGCACACTCTACAACCCGGTTCCTCAGAGACGTCGGATTCAGTGGCCAAGAGTTGCGTCGCACAGTAAAGAACTTATCTGAAGCAGCAGAAAGGAGCAGCAACTGGCTGTGGTTGAGACGGAAAGATTCTAGCTGGCTGTGTACAGGCCGCCACGCTACGGTTTCGTAGAATTCTTGAAAACTTGAAGAGTCTGTTGGTTTATTTGTATAGGTTGTATAGTATTTACAGTCATTACTTTCCTGTGTATATTGCGTGAATGACGGGTGGTTGGGCAAATATTGTGTTTTGCGGTAGGTAGTATGCCATACGGAACTGTTGCCACTGAAACGTCATATTAACGCACCAGTGGGACTCGACAGCCTTAGTCAAACGGGTTGGCGCGTATGGTTGGGTTGCGGAAAGATTGTGAGATTGTGGTTAGGTCTCAGCAGCAGGAGGGATGTAGAGGTCAGTAAGCTGGGCTGAGTTGAGTGGGGGACGGAGGGGGGTGACTCTGGGACGCCAGAGTCACTGTCGAGCCCTCTTGAGGAAGGTGCCCACTTGAAGACCCTAGAGATGTCCCCGACTTGGCTCAATCCAGATGGTTGTAGTGCTGGTCCACTAGGGAGACCACACTGTAGTTGCAGCCATTGTGTGTGCTGACGCGCCAAGTACACTGCAGTCGTTAACGCCGGACAGAAGCGGAGTCACACCACCATATGGAAAGAAGCGTAAATGGGTGAAGCATAGTTTACTGTAAAGCTACGTCTTAGTGTTGCTTATCTTTGCGAAAGCCGAGTACAAATCAGCATGAAGTTTTAACATCTACTCTCGTGTAATGGAAATCATGATGTGAAGCAGTCTACATTGTTAAAAGCACTATATAAATGAGGATGACTTAACTTGACTTGACTTTAGCCATTGTATTATTGTTCTGATTATTGTTTATTTGCTGTTATTTACAGTTTTACTCCTAATTCATAATGTGCCTGGCATCTTAAACGGCAAAGACTAAGATGAATCCTGACTCATCTGTACTTTATGGATGGAGTTTGGCTGGCTGTTAACCCTCTGAGGTCGGCTATCGCGCCGGCGCGATAGTCTCGCTTTTTTCTTATCAGTGCAAAAGAAACTCAAAATACTCTGTTGATTTTGATCTAACATATTAAGTGTTGTACATCATTCGATCCTGATAAGTGTCTATTTTTTTGTGGATACGGACACATATTTAGTATGTGTTTTGTGGCCTTATTTCAGACACTTTAAGTTTTCGTTTTTTCAATAACCATGCATAAGCAATATTCTCTCAAAAATACAAACATGTAAATAATTGTTGCTAAGATATTACGGTAGCCCAGTTTGTGCTATATTGAGTGAATTCACACCTTTGCCATTAACATGTTTATAAATAACTGAAAAAGCACAAATGTCAGAGCATGTCAGAACACCTCAAGGACCCCAAAAACCCTTAGACCTCAGAGGGTTAAATTGCATCTGTACATGCAAGGAGAACAGTACAATTCTATTGAGGAATGAGAATGAAGAGCGCTTCTCTTTTGTGTGAGCGAACACACTGACTGCTGGACAACCGAACTTCTCGGCTTTCTTGTAAATACGTGGTTGAGTGATAGAATTTAGGTTCCCTTCGCTTTGCGTGATGATGTCTTGAAGCACATGTAAAACCAGTCCAATGGTGTGGTGGAATATTAGAGACAGGTGACATCACGAACCAGGAAACTATATATATTTAACAGGTGGGGACACACACATTCTTTGTGTAGCTTGTTTGGGTGAGGAGCATGCACAGTCAGCGTTCGAGGGTGCTGGCTGTGAGCAATGTGATGTGCTTCCTATGCGGACGCTCCGATCCCGCCTGCCGTTCTTTCGCGAGGACGCTCAGGCTCACGTTCCTCGGGCTCTAGTCCCGGCAGCAGCGATCACAGTCATGGGGTTCGCACATGGATTTATCAGCGGAGTTAGAGACGGGCCCAGCCTTATCTCTGCCTTCACCTGATAGATCCAGTGCCTTCTCTCAGGGTTTGGAAGCACACATTGCGGTTCCTTCCGGCCTGGTGGAGGCACAGACACTGCAAGTATCTAGTTCTGAGGAACTGGACGTTGTCTGTATCAATGCAAGAGATACTGAGGATTCGCCACCTCAGTCTCATGCATTAGAAGAGCTGGTTGAGGTTGTGACAGGAGCGGTTGAAAGACTAAGCATTGACTGGCCAGCTGACAAACAATACGTTCGTTCTAAGAGTAAGCTGGACGAACATTTCCTGCCTTCAAGATCACAACCTCAGCGCTTATGCCTACCGTTTCACTGAGGTGTCGAGATCGTGGGAGAAACCGGTTTCATATAGAGTGTGCAGTGCACAAACATCTAACTACTCCTCTATATTTAACCCTCTGAGGTCTAAGGGTTTTTGGGGTCCTTGAGGTGTTCTGACATGCTCTGACATTTGTGCTTTTTTCAGTTATTTATAAACATGTTAATGGCAAAGGTGTAAATTCACTCAATATAGCACAAACTGGGCTACCGTAATTTCTGAGCAACAATTATGAAACATGTTTGTATTTTTGAGAGAATATTGCTTATGCATGGTTATTGAAAAAACTAAAACTTAAAGTGTCTGAAATAAGGCCACAAAACACATACTAAATATGTGTCCACAAGACTTTTGACTAATGAGTGTTGTTGCCTAGAATTTTTGCTTCAAAATGATCTGAAAATCATCCTGCCTAATCATTTACACAAACACATACACTGATTTAAATTTTATTAGACACCTTTTGTTTGGAAAGGCAATATGCGTGGAGGCGTGTTCACACCTGAGAAGACAAAGGCCGGATAATGTGCCGCATAATGAGCTGCATATTAATTAATTAATTAGCATATTAATTAATTAGAAATTATCTATATAGCCTATACATATTTTACAATTAGAAATTGTAACCAATTACAAATAGGTTACAATTACAACAACAATTACAATTTTAACAATATTTCAAGTGTATTTCTTTGTAAAAAGTATACATTTTATCATACGTATTAAAAAAAGGTAAGGATTCATTAGTTTGAATATTGGAACAAACACTATAATAACATCTTAGTTGATAATTCAATATACCTACTTTATTTTTGACAAAACATCATACTATAGTATATTTAACTATGAGCAGAAATTGGTGAACAAAAGCGTACCTATTTAATGTGACAGTAGTCTTTTTTTACAGTCAAAACTTTATAATCTATCCAAAACTAATCACAAAATCGTGTCTAAACATTCATATTTAGTCTGTAATATATTGTGTATGATATATTAGTATATACATGTGAATTTGCAGCTTGTTGCTTATACAGACATTTTATTTCAACATATTTCAGTCTATTTTTACTCATCTTAGTAGGCTATAGCAATATAGTTTGTATGTGTTCATGTAAACATAACGTTTACTAATGTAGGTGCGAGAGTGAATGAATGGCACAGACACGCGCTGTATAACTGTAGTAAACAATGCACGCGCGCCTATGTCATTCACTCATCATTTAGCCTACACACAGACACGCAATTCATATTTAAACAGTCTTTTTGCGGTTTACAGTCCGACGCTATTCAATATCACGATTAGAACAAAGCACTAGAATAAATGACTTACTACATCAGCTGGATCCGTTGCTCCTCGAAATGAAACTACCAGCACTTCTGGTACATTTTCCAGGGTTAGATAGTATTATTCCTCACAGCGAAAGGATACGCTGTGTACACAGCTGTACAAGTTACTTACTAAACACGATGTGTTTTATAATCCAGCTGGTGGGCGTTGGCATGTTTGAACGGCTTGTCTAAGATCATTTGCGTTTGAATAGCGCGCGCTCTCCGTGGGCGTGGCACATTAACGCGTAATTGGGTATAATGAGCTGGAAAGAAAAATACTGACATCTCTCTCTTTTCATGCAGATTACATAAGCTGAGAATATTTGTTTTTTTATATAAATTAATTCATTTAAAAGAAGAGAGTTCAAGCTTCATTATGGAAAAACACTCGTGCCTGTATGACAAGTATTCGCGGAATTAAAGTTAATCTTAGGACGCGTTTCAGAATGGACTTCACTGACAGAGAGAAGGCAGAACGCGTATCATGTTTGTTTTTCTTTATTTGGCGAAAAGCACAACACTTTGTTTTTATTGTGAGTATCCACAAAAAAATAGACACTTATCAGGATCTAATGATGTACAACACTTAATATGTAAGATCAAAATCAACAGAGTATTTTGAGTTTCTTTTGCACTGATAAGAAAAAAGCGAGACTATCGCGCCGGCGCGATAGCTGACCTCAGAGGGTTAACTATAAAGAGCACGGTTAGGGGAGATGCCAAAAGTGGAAGAGAGCTATCTCTCCCCCGAAGCGGCATCTTCCCTAAAGGCCCCCGGCATTACCCACTAAGCCAGTCAGAATTACATCTTCTCTAGTGGTTAAAGCTTACTCAGCCGCTGGTCAGGCTGCAGCATACCTTCACTCTATGTCGCTGCTGCAGGCCTACCAAGCTGAGATGGTAGGACACATGGAATTGGCCCTGACATAGTTTGCGAACTACGTCGAGCCAGAGATTTATCTCTCAGGGCCACCAAGGAGACGGCTAAATCCATCGGCCGCTCTATGGCAGCCCTGGTGGCCACTGAGAGGCATCTCTGGCTCAATCTCAGTAATATAAAGGAAAAGGACATGAACTTCCTCATGGATGCACCCGTCACCTTCTGGCCTCTTTGGCGACGCTGTAAATTCAGTCACCGAGAGGTTCCAGGAGGCAGCCAAACAGGCGGCTGCTTTCCAGAAGCTCCTGGGGACACGGAGGGCTCTCTCAGCCGCAGTCTTCAAAGGGTAAGACGGATCTGAGGACCGTCATTATTTCTAAGAAGGCTGCGGGGAAGAGGTCCTGACGCCAGTGAGGGCAGTCCCCGCCGAAGGAAAGCGGTCAACACCTCTTTATAAGGTGCCCGTCTCCCTTCGGTGCCCTCAGGGGTTCGTTCTGCCAACCCTGCTACCTCGTGTGGTTCAGAGCGCAGCGATCTCTGGCGAGCACATATCTCAAGGACCACCCAGAAATGTATTGGCCTTGGGATGGCTGCTCCATTACAGGGCATCGGGCTGATTGCACAACATAAACCAGAGGCCAGTCTCGAGAGGCTGGTACCACTAGTAGAATTTTCGGCAGCGTGGAAGCTACTGCCAAATGTTTCTCGTTGGGTCCTGCAGACCATAGAAAAAGGGTATCAAATACAGTTCGGGTCTCGCCCACCCAGATTTGGATGGTGGTGGGCCCCGAGCAGGTTCTGGTAATGGAACAAGAAGTGAAAAACCCTTTTAGAGAAAGGGGCCATAGAATATGTACCTCCCTCCAACAGGGAAACTGGTATTTACAGACAGTATTTCTTAGTTCCAAAGAAGGATGGGGGGTTGCGTCCCATTTTGGATCTTCGAGTGCTGAAAGAGCCCGTTATACAACTAAAGTTAAAAATGTTAACACTGAGACAAATCGTGCCACAGATCAGATCCGAGGACTGGTTTGTCACGATAGATCTCAAGGAAGCATACTTCCACATTTCCATCCCTCCATATCACAGGAAGTTCCTGAGGTTCGCTTTTGGGGTCAAAGCTAACTAATATTGAGTTCTTCCGTTCGGCCTAGCATTATCACCCTGCACTTTCACGAAATGCGTGGATGCAGCTTTGGCGCCCATGCGCCTGCAGGGTATTCGTATCATGAACTACATTGACGTTTGTTTGATTCTAGATCAGTCGCATCAGTTAGCGGTTCGGCATCAAGATGCCGTTCTCGGCCACATGAAAGAGTTGGGGTTATGGCTAAACGCCAAAAAGAGTGTGCTTTCTCCACTTCAGAGGACCACCTTTCTAGGTGTGATTTGGGACTCAATGTCAATGCAGGCATGCCTGTCACCGGCACACATAGAGTCCATCCTTTTGGCTGTGAAAAGAATAAAGCTAGGCCAGTCACTCACTGTCAAACAGTTTCAGAGACTGTTGGGTCTGATGGCAGCAGCGTCCATCGTGATACCTTTTGGATGTTGTACATGAGACCCCTGCAGTGGTGGCTCAGGACCAAAGGGTTTTCCAGGGTTACGCGGTGATGCTTACATGCCCTGGTTATGTGGAAGAAACCTTGGTTCCTGTCCCAGGGTCCCGTGCTGGGAGCTTCTTGTCGTTGCAAGATGCTAACAACAGATGCCTCTCTAGCGGGCTGGGGAGCGATCCTAGAAGGGCGCTCAACTGAGGGTCTGTGGAGAGACCATCATCTCTTATGGCACATCAATCGTCTGTAACCTCGGTTCCTTGAAGAGGCCATTTCTCCTTCATGCCTGTCAGCGACTACTTCAGACTTTTACGAAGCTGGCACGCTCTGTTTTCGAGCAGGCTTTATAGTTTCCTGGTTCGTGACGTCACCCACCTCAGACGTTCCGCCACACCATTGGACTGATTTTACATGAGCTTCAAGACATCATTACGCAAAGCGTTCTCATAGCGTCAATCTCGATGCAACGCACATTCTCTCTTCAGCAAAACGGAGTCGTAACTGAGGCGTTTCAATTATTTAGATGACGCGGGTTCATCAATCCCGAACAAACATGGGCTACTGTATTTTTTTATTATTATTAATGCAGAGAGATTTGGCTAGTTCTAAAATATGTTACACCATATCGGTTTTTTTTTTTTTTGCTTATATTTATAAAATAAAATGACCATGCATTTTAATTTTACTCTAAGGAACAAATATTATCCAACAGAATGACTGAATTAACATTTGTATAATAATTGCAATCATAATTTGAAAAGCAATTCTGTTAAAAACAGAAAAAATTTTTTATGGGGTTCCCTATACAGAAATAGTTTTTAAACACATGGTTGTAAGCAAGGTGTGATTTGCCAGGGGGGATGGGGATTTCCATTTAGTCTAAATATCCCTGCTTCTGCTAAAGTATTTAATTGTATTTAATTGTATTATATTTAACAGTACACAGCAAAGCTGCAATTTCTTTGGCAATACTAATTTAAAATGTCGCAAGAATAAGATTCTGTATTTCTCATTTGGCATCGCAAAGGGAAACGCTAAACTCAGCTTTTTTAAAATAAATAAACTGTCCTGACTCTTTATTTAAACCTTGAAATGTACGATGGGGTTTTAAACTGAATTAATTTTAGTGTTCTTTTAAATTTTCATTGTTTTTTTTTTTATTTTGAAAGCAATACTATTTAGTTAGTCTGTTATTTTTTGTAGCCAAGTCAACAAAATCAGTCTTTTTTCTGATTTGTTCAATGTATGGATCTGTTTTGAAAATTTTCTTTCGTTGCTATGGCCGGGTAACTCTGTCAATCGTCTCAATTTCATGAATGATTCACAAAACAATAATTTAGCAGATTAAAGACAAGCTTTAACATCTTAATTTTCTGGTGTGATCGTCTGACAATCTGCCTTAAACAGAACCTTCAGAGTTTGTCTTCTGTGCAGCGCAACAGAGGCTCTACTGGAATGTAGCAAATTTATGTTGTAATGTGCCATTATTAACTAAACAAAATGCTTGACTTTAATAATCTGTTACCTATTTAAGCATCTAGAACGGTAAAACTCTGTCGGCCAACATCAGTTAACGGCATGTAGGCTATAATGTTACCGTCTAAACGCCTATTAACCCTCTGGGGTCTAAGGTGTTTTTGGGGTCCTTGAGATGTTTTGACATGCCCTGACATTTGTGCTTTTTTCAGTTGCTTATAAACATATTAATGGCAAAGGTGTCATTACACTCTATTCAGCACAAACAGGACTACCATAATATGTGAGCAAAATGTATGTACATGTTTGTATTTTTGAGAGAATAATGTTTATGCATGGTTATTGAAAACACTAAAAACTAAAGTTCTGAAATAAGGCTACAAAACATATAATATTTCTTAATATTTCTTAAGTCTGTATGACCATAAATAACAGTATTTTAAGTCTATTTTGCTGCTATGTGAAAAAAAATCCAGCAAACGTGCCGGTGCGTTTGTCGACCCCAGAGGGTCAAAACCACTACTAAGAGTTGTGCATGCGCAAGTGACAGGACAAAATTAAGAACCTTAATGTTCTTCTGGGTTAGTAATGGTTTTTGTCAAGGGCACAGATCAATGGATGCCATTTCTGGCCAGTGTATTTCAGATAGTGGACTCATAAGCACTGACATTTATTGATGCAAGAGTGGCTTGCAGTTACTTCGATGTTGTCCCTCTGTGTTTTGTAAATTATTGGAAGAGTCATAGTTTGCCTTTGGAGAAATTTTGGATGATCAGCCACTTCTGGGAAGGCTTGCTACTGTGCAAAGTTTTTTTTTTACATTTGGAGATAATGGCTCCATTATGGTTCTTTGGAGTCCAAGAGCCTTTGAAATAGCTTTGTAACCCTTCACAGACTGATGTATTTCAATTACTCTCTTCCTCATCATTTCTGATTTATTTTTCACATTTGGCAATGTTTGTTCCTAGCTTTTGCCTCAAAATCTCAAAATGTTTATCAGTGTATAGTGAAATGTCATCTGTAAACTGCAGGAGCTTGACAGAAATGTACTATATCAAAATATATTTTGCATTATTTTACACTGTCCTCAAGTCTTTCCACACATTTTAAAACAAGGTTAAAACATAGAACACTACAGCTTTGAAAAGACATTGTTGCACTGAAGAAACTGTGGACATATCATAAGTCAGTTTCTCATTTGTTTTTGTTCAGTCTGACGAGAGAAACTGAAGAATCAGGATAGACACCAAGTCCACCATAGAGGGGTTCAGTGAATGTGGTGTTGAATGTGTGTAAGTGTGTGAGTGTGTGTGTGTCAGAAACGCTGTAGAAGGACAGAGTGCCAGCTGACCAGTCCATATATACTCCTACTCTATTAGAGGGAGGTGAGGGGCGAGGAATGTAATTGTTCTTATTGTTGTGCCAGGCACTAAATCTGTCATAGGAGTAGTCCAGACTCCAAGACTTCTCGTTGCATCCAAACACACAGTCATCATTCTCTCCTTTTCTGCTGATTCCTTTATATGCTACTGATATAAAAGCACCCTTCCCGCTCAATTCAGCCTCCCAGTAACAGCGTCCAGTTAGACACTCCTGACATAGAACCTGAGAACATTTATCAAATCTCTCTGAATGATAAGGATATGGCTGATTTTCTTTCATATATGTCACCTTTGTGTTCTCTTCAGACAACAAGAAACGAGTATCTGCTGTGTTTGGATCCAGTGTGAGATCCCAGGCATCTGAACACAAGAACAGCAATTAGAACCTAAAACTTCATGTGGATGTGTGTCTGTAAAAAAGGAATAAATAAAGAGTACCTACATTTCTGCAGCCCTGGTGTGATTCTAAGGTGATCATTGTGCTCCAGACTATAGGAACACACATAATGAAAGAAATGGGTCATGATTAGTTAATTGAGTCTATCTATCTATCTATCTATCTATCTATCTATCAACACATGCAAAAAAAAATTGCAGAGAAATTGCTAGTTTGGAAAACTGCATAAAAAAAAGCAAGAGCAGACTTAAAATTATGTAATTAATGACTCGCCCTCATGTCGTTCCAAGCCCGTAAGACCTCCGTTCATCTTTGGAACACATTTTAAGATATTTTTTCTCCCTCAGACTGTGAACGAAGCTCTTTCGCACCAGATAACTCGTCAGCAGCGTCTTACGTCACCAGCGTCACTGAACGCGGCGTGACAACAGAACCGGAAGAGAATACAATGCTGAATAAAGTCGTAGTTTTTGTTATTTTTGGACCTAAATGTATTTTCGATGCTTCAAAAAAACGTGTATACATTTTCAATGGAGGGAGTATCTCTCGTACTGCGTAATAGCTTACGCTATGGGGAACACAATGCAACACGCCGTGCGTACAGGGATCCAGCACCAAAGTCCCCGGGGGCCGAAGCCCAGGGGCCCATATAGTGCATAATCACCATAAACTCACATAGAGTGGGGGAAGAGAGGCTGGAAGCATCATTCCTAATAAAATAGCACCCTGAGGGGCTAATCATGTGACAATTAAACGCGCAGCCAGGGTGAAAGCTTTCTGCCTGATCTGGGTGGCCATACATGTGTCCTCATGGGGCTGAAGTAAACTCAGTATCTGGGCCGCACAGCGGGGCAGATAGCACTGAATTCTGTACCGCCAAAAGCTTAGCCTGCAAGGCGGGTACCTCCAGGTTATAGTACTTTATAAATGTAGACGGTGAGGCCCAGCCCGCGGCCGTACAGATATCTTGCAGGGTAACCCCGCTGGACCATGCCCACGAAGAGGCCACGCCTCTCGTAAAGTACGCTCTGACACCCAAGGGGCACTGCAGGCCCTTTGCCGCGTAAGCGAGCGCAATGGCATCTACTATCCTTCTGGATAGGCTCTGCTTTGAGGCGGCAAGTCCCTTGGAACGCCCGACAAACAAAACGAAAAGCTGCTCAGTCTGTCTGAAACCAGACAAGCGCGACACATAAGCTCTTAACGCCCTGACAGGGCAAAGGAGACTCGCGTCTTCTTCCTCATTGAGAACCGGAAGGGCAGACAGGGAAATTACCTGGGCCCTAAACGGTGTATTGAAGGATTTTGGCACATACCCGTGCTTTGGTTTGAGAATGACTTTCGATTGTTCCTGGACAGTCTGTCTGGTCCCACATTCAGGTGACCAGGCACGTGCGCTGCTCTTAGTGAGAGCAGGTTGTGCTGACCCCAGACCAGGAGGCGTTCCGTCAGCCTGTGAAGGTTTCGTGACCTGACGCCGCCCTGGCGATTTATGTATGCCACCACTGACATGTTGTCCGACCGGACCAAGACGTGGTGGCCAGCTACTTGGGGACAAAAGTGCCGTAGCGCTTTGTCGACTGCTATCATTTCCAAGCAGTTTATGTGAAGGAGCTTTTCCCGTTCTGACCACAGGCCAGCTAGCGGTCTGCCCTCGAGCAGCGCTCCCCACCCCGAGGTGGAGGCGTCCGTAGACACCACCCTCACACTCGAAGCGGTCCCCAGACTCACACCTGACTGATACCAGTCGGCTATTTTCCAAGGTTTCAGAGCTGAAACGCACTGTAGGTCGACCCTGAGGCGAAACAGACCCGCTGTCCATGCCCTGGGCGGAACCCGCGCTTTCAGCCACATCTGCAGTGGGCGCATGCGAAGCAGACCCAACTGGAGTACAGAGGCTGCTGAGGCCATCAGACCCAGCATTTTTTTAAACCTTTTGAGCGGAACTATAGAGCCGTGGCAGAAGGATTTCGCGACGTGCTGAATATTTTGTCCGTGCTCTGGTGACAGGCGTGCCATCATGGATAGCGAGTCTAACACTGTTCCCAGAAAGGAAATTTTCTGACTGGGAGACAGTGAGCTTTTCGCCCAATTGACTGTGAGGCCCAGCCTCTCGAGGTGCTCGAGTAAGGCGGCCCTGTGTTCTATGAGCTCTGATCGTGATCGAGCTAGAATCAGCCAATCGTCCAAGTAGTTCAGGACTCGCATGCCCTGAAGCCTCAGGGGTGCGAGCGCTGCATCCATGCACTTCGTGAATGTACGAGGTGCTAGAGACAGGCCGAACGGCAGGACTGTGTATTGATATGCCTGGCCCTCGAAAGCGAATCTCAAGAATCACCTGTGATGGGACGCTATTTGTATTTGGAAATAGGCGTCTTTCAGATCTATTGACATAAACCAGTCCCCGTGGCGCACTTGCGCGAGGATTTTCCTGGTCGTAAGCATTCTGAACTGGCGCTTCACAAGCGCTCTGTTCAGCTGTCGCAGATCTAAAATGGGTCTGAGACCCCCACCTTTTTTCGGTACCAGAAAATATCTGCTGTATAGGCCCCCTTCGCTCTGAGCCCGAGATAAAGGTTCTATAGCCCCTTTGCTCAGTAGTTTCGCTATCTCGGCGCGAAGTAGATGAGACACTTCGTTTTTCACCGTAGTTTCGACACGCGCCGTATGACGGCGAGGGCGCCGAGCGAACTGTAGCGAATAGCCTCTCTTTATAGTGTTCAGCACCCATTCTGATACCTCGGGAAGCTTTGACCACACATCTGTGTGAATAGCTAGAGGTAGAATGAAATCCGGGCTCTGGCCGCGGCGAAACGGCAGCTCGAGAGCCCTGGTATACTGGGAACACAACACCGTGTTTACAGCGTTCGAGGCGGGGGGCGTGCTGATCACAGCGGGCAGCTTCTCTATGGCAGATTGTGCAGAGAAAGTGACCGGGCCGGATCCCGTAGGATTCGGTGTGTTTGTGAGAGACTGTGGGCGCGGGACTGCGGGCACATCTACACTGAAAACACTGTCGGTTAGAGCCGACTGAATGTGTGTTGGTTTCGTTTTTACAGAGACCAAGGGACACGCAGCGTGTAGTGTAAGCGGGCATTGTGACATGGGCGCGTTCACTACATTGCATGCACAATCGACCTGAATCGATTTTATTTGTGCTAGCCCTGCACCGTGGCAGGCTGTGTCTGGGTGTGGGAATGGGCACTGGGGCGTGGGCATTCTTACAACACTCATAACACCATCGGCCGTGGCCGGAACACCAGAAAATGCACTCTTTATTTGATTTATCTGGGTAGCCGTAAAAACAGCTTTTGTGCGCAGGCAAGCGGGCTGAGACACCGGCTGGCTCACTGCGAAATACATTGGGACAGTCACAATGCTTGGAACTGAACGAGCGAGAAGTTTTGGTGGAAATCCGGCCGCAGCGGGATCTGAACACCGTCGCTTTCCTAGAGTGGCTAGGAAGGTTTCGAGGCCTCGGGCTTGATCTCAATCCTCGGCCGGGGCCCGCGCTGAGGGGGGCGGCGTCCAGCAGAGCGAGAGCGAGAGCGCGGTCTCTGGTCTCGGGCCTGGCGGCGCTGTGAAGCGGCGGCGGCGGGCGGTGCAGGATGCGGCTGAGAGCTGCGAGCAGACGGCTGTTTTGGGCGGCCTGCAGCGGAGCTCGAGCGCTTCGGAAGGAAGTGCTTCATGGCCTGCGAAGTTTTCTGTACCTCCATGAATCTGTCCGCGTAATCCTTGACGGCAGATCCGAAGAGGCCCGCTGGCGAAATGGGCGCGTCGAGGAACACAGAGCGCTCGGCTTCCGTCATCTCAGACAGCGTTAGCCACAAGTGTCTCTCAGCCACGGTGAGAGAGGCCATATTCCGTCCCATGGCCTGTGCGGCGGCTTTAGCAGCGCGTAGAGCGAGGTCTGTAGCGCTTCTCAAATCCGCCACGCAGATCGCTCCGGGTCAGTCCTCGTCCAGTTTAAGGAGAAGGTCGGCCTGGAAGATTTGCAGTATAGCCATAGTGTGCAGCGCTGAAACTGCTTGCCCGGCGGCGGTGTAAGCGCGCCCGTGCATGGCTGACGTCACTCGGCAGGCTTTAGATGGGAGCGTTGTCTGAGCGCGCCGTCCAGCGGAGGGCGGGCAGAGATGAGACGCTACCGCTGGTTCCACGGGAGGAACGGAGAGGTACCCTCTGTCCTTCGCACCATCCACCGTGGAGAATGCAGCAGAGGCAGAGGTACGCAGCCTGGCGGAGAAGGGGGCGTTCCACGACTTAGTCACTTCCTCGTGTAACTCAGGGAGGAAGGGCGCTGGCCTTGACTTTGACGGGGCTTCGTCTTTCCCGAGAAAACACCCGTCCAGTCTGTTGCGCGGCGGTTGCGCGGGCGCCTCCCAGTCGAGGCCGATGTTTTCCACGGCTTGAGAGAGCAGACGCATCAGCTCAGACTCTGGGTTCTCTGCCCAGTGGTTTGGCGGGAAACGCTAGCGGGGGGGAGATCCACGGAGCTCGCCCAATCCTCGCTATCAGACGCCAGGAGAGAACACGCCTCGGTGGGTTCGTCGAACTCGTGGACGGATGCGGCGGCAGACGCCGGCCGTTGTCCGTCGGTGAGCGACTCGAGCGAAGCCGGCGAAGCTGGCGGGCGAACCGGCGAGCTTTGGCGGGCTGGAGAGAGCTCGGGAGCGCGCTGGGCGCGGTGCTTCTTGCGGCGCGGCGTCACGGCGGGCTGTAGTGGAGGCTCGGAGAATGACGCCAGGCGAGTCCTCAGAGTCACCATGGGCAGAAGCTCGCAATGAGGGCATCCGCCGTCAGCGAGCGTGATAGCCGCGTGATCCTCACCCAGGCAGGACACACAGATGACATGACGGTCCCCGTCGCTGAGTGGGGCGCGGCACGAGCCACAGGATGGCATCTTTAAAAAGACACAGCTCTTTTTGTGATGAGAAGTGTGTTAACACTCTCAGCAGAGTAAGAATAAAGGATACTTAGAACGCCGGAAAGCGCAGCAGGTAAGGCAGTTGAAGGCGGCGAGGCCAGCGACTCCAGGAGCTCGTCCCGCTGAAAGGCTTGCGTCGACGGCGCGGCTTCTCACTCCGGATCCAGCGATGCGAGTGCTTCGCTGAAGAGATGAAAATCAGAGTACCAGCCTTTTCGAGCTATATTTATAGGGCGAGACCACGCCCTTTCTGGCGGGACGTGACGAAATGGGCGCGAAATGCCCCCATTGGATATGTGTCACGCAACGCCTCTCTCGATAGGCTGCTGCATTTGCCGCAAGAGCAGCCAATAGGCGCGCGAGCTGTTTCGCCTATGTCTGCTTGCTGCTGCAAAGCGTTTTACATTAATAAAAAATTAAGGATAATTTTTGGCTTCAATATCTCGTGGAAAAGAGGTTTTCCCCATAGCGTAAGCTATTAAGCAGTACGAGAGATACTCTCGTAAGAGAACTCTCAGACTAAATCTAAAATATCTTAAACTGTGTTCCAAAGATGAATGGAGGTCTTACGGGCTTGGAACGACATGAGGGTGAGTCATTAATGTCATAATTTTCATTTTTGGGTGAACTAACCCTTTAAGTACATTTCATATGGCTTTGTAACTATTATGACTAATATGTGACCCTGCCTGTGAAAAACCAGCTAAAGTCATTTTATTGTGATTCACTGTTTTCTACATAAAATCATCCTACACAATGTAAAGAACATTCTGTGAAATATATAACCTTGATATCTTTAATATTGATTGAGTAAGGCTATGTCAAAGATTTGCTGAATTTCGGACTCAGAAAATCATGTTTTTGAGTATTTCCAGTTTAAAAAAAAGCTTACCTTTAAAACTGCAACACATTAAAGCTGATATTCTTCCATTTACAGTGATATATATTAACACATTTATGGGAAAATTCTTAAAGTTTTGTAAAACAAGCCTATTTATTATGATGCACATGTCCAAAAAGCTAAAAGCCTAAAAACATTTAAACGAATGGGGGTACCAAAAGTGCTTGATTGTAGCAACAATTACCAAGTCAATTCAGTGGAATGATTTGTATAACTTTATTAGTAAAATGAAAATCAGTGAAAAAAATGTCAACAATACATCAATTATTTTACATATAACATTTCGTTATAAAATCTCATTCTCTTACTGGGCCATTTTGTAAAAATTTCAAGGGATAGTTCACCCAAAAATTACAATTCTGTCATAATTTACTCACCCTCATGTTGTTCCAAACCTGTGCGAGTTTATTTCTTCTGCTGAACACAAAATAAGATATTTTAAATAATTTTGGTAACCAGACAGTTGGAAGCACCCATTGACTTCCATAGTAAGAAAAAAAAAATTCTATGGAAATCAATGGGTGCCGCCAACTGTCTGGTTACCAACATTGTTTAAAATATATATTTTTTGTGTTAAACAGAAGAAAGAAACATATAAAGGTTTGGAATAACATGAGGGCAAGTATGAGTAAATCATTTTTGTCTGAAATATCCCTTTAACGGGTCAGTCTCAAAGTTTGTACAGGTTCTAAAATTGTCTAGATGCTAAATATTTGATAAACTCATGGATTTTATTCACAAAAGTATTTAATTTGTGCATTTAAAAGTCAAGTCACCTTCATTTATGTAGCACTTTTAACAGTAGGCCTATAGATTGTTTCAAAGCAGTTTACAGTGATAATAGGACATTTCCATGCATCCTAGGGGTCACATTTTCTGCAAATAATGCTGGACCAATGCAGCTAGGCAATCCTTGAACACAGCATGCACAAAAGTGTCAACAGACTTTCTACCCCTCATAGTAGTAATCTAGGCAATGGTTTAAGCAGATGTGATCCTTTATTTGATTTAACTGTTTCTTCCCCACAGTGCAACTGACTTGACGTATTTGAGCAAACACTACCATGCCTAGTACAGTATTGTCCATATCCAAATGACTCATCCTGAGTGACAGCTACTCTCCCTGCTTGAAAAATGAAGAACACGTTTCCCAATTAAAATACTTGCAGTTGCGAGAAAAAAAAAAAAATTCCAGTTCCACATCTTGACTTCCAGCATTAGAAGCAAATTCTTCTTGTTGGTATTCCCTCTTCAGATTCGCCAGACCAGCTTAGGTTTCAATCACCAAAACTGGCTCCTCCAATTATCATGTTGTTACACCCATCATGTTTTTAGGTCTCTTGCTTTGAATTGAAAAATATCTTTTTCAAGCAGTGACCATGCAAGAATTGGGTGGGTGGCTAATTCCACATTTAAAGTGGATAAGAAAGCATTTTATATGAAAATAGTTTTTCAGTGTAGTCAGACTAGTAGTAATACCATGCGGCACCTGTCAAAATGATTGATGACAAGTGGGCGTGGTTATCCTTTGATCTTCCCCCGCCCCTTCCGGCTCCTCCCCTTCCTGTCCCGCCCATTGTCCCGCCCCTTCCGGTTCCTCCCCTCCCTGTCCCGCCCCTTCCGGAACACCCCTTCCGGTCCCACCTCTTCCTGTTACCTTTGACCCAGTTCCGCCCCTTCCTGTTAACTTTGACCCAGTTCCGCCCCTTCCTGTTAACTTTGACCTAGTTCCGCCCCTTCCTGTTACAGCTTCTGTCCAAATGATGGATGATGACCTTTATCTAGTTCCGCCCCTTGCAGTTAAACTTTCTGTCAAAATGAGGGATTGTTTGAAGTTTGTTTGATCTAGTTCCGCCCCTTGCAGTTAAAAAGTTTCTGTCAAAATGATGAATTGTTTGAAGTTTGTTTGATCTAGTTCCGCCCCTTGCGGTTACAGCTTCTGTCCAAATGATGGATGCTGACAGTTTGTTTAATCGTTTGAAGTTTGTTTGAGATGTATTGGACTTTGTTGTTACAGTTACAAAGCGATGGATTGTTTGAAGTTTGTTTGATCTAGTTCCGCCCCTTGCGGTTACAGCTTCTGTCAAAATGATGGATGCTGACAGTTTGTTTAATCGTTTGAAGTCTGTTTGAGATGTATTGGACTTTCTTGTTACAGTTACAAAGCGATGGATTGTTTGAAGTTTGTTTGATCTAGTTCCGCCCCTAGTGGTTACAGCTTCTGTCAAAATGATGGATGTTGACAGTTTGTTTAATCGTTTGAAGTTTGTTTGAGATGTATTGGACTTTGTTGTTACAGTTACAAAGCGATGGATTGTTTGAAGTTTGTTTGATCTAGTTCCGCCCCTTGCGGTTACAGCTTCTGTCAAAATGATGGATGCTGACAGTTTGTTTAATCGTTTGAAGTCTGTTTGAGATGTATTGGACTTTCTTGTTACAGTTACAAAGCGATGGATTGTTTGAAGTTTGTTTGATCTAGTTCCGCCCCTAGTGGTTACAGCTTCTGTCAAAATGATGGATGTTGACAGTTTGTTTAATCGTTTGAAGTTTGTTTGAGATGTATTGGACTTTGTTGTTACAGTTACAAAGCGATGGATTGTTATTTTTTAGCGCATCCCTGCGCTATGCCTAAGCTTATCATAGCAGGTGTGTGTGAAAGTGATAAGAAAAAACTGTTATAGTTTATCTGACACAAACGTAAAAAATAAATGTATTCAGTGAAGCATTTCCGATTAAAAAACGGAGACATTAAAAAAATTTATTAGAGTTGAATAACATGAAACATACAGTTTATGTAATAAAATAAAACCTCACACAAAAAAACACTAAATGTACTAAATAAATGTAATAATGTAAAATAAAATGGAGTCACAAAAAATATTCCAAAAAGTTAAAAATGTATTACAGAGTTGAAGAAAAAACATACACCTTATGTAAAACCTCACCCAAAAAGTTTAAATAAATGTACAACTATTCACTGCATCAAGCATTTCAGTTTAAATAAAATGGAGCCACAAAAATATTCCAAACAGTTAAAAATGTATTACAGAGTTGAAGAAAAAACATACACCTTATGTAAAACCTCACACAAAAAGTTTAAATAAATGTACAACTATTCACTGAATCAAGCATTTCAGTTTAAATAAAATGGAGCCACAAAAATATACCAAACAGTTAAAAATGTATTACAGAGTTGAAGAAAAAACATACACCTTATGTAAAACCTCACCCAAAAAGTTTAAATAAATGTACAACTATTCACTGCATCAAGCATTTCAGTTTAAATAAAATGGAGCCACAAAAATATTCCAAACAGTTAAAAATGTATTACAGAGTTGAAGAAAAAACATACACCTTATGTAAAACCTCACACAAAAAGTTTAAATAAATGTACAACTATTCACTGAATCAAGCATTTCAGTTTAAATAAAATGGAGCCACAAAAATATTCCAAACAGTTAAAAATGTATTACAGAGTTGAAGAAAAAACATACACCTTATGTAAAACCTCACACAAAAAGTTTAAATAAATGTACAACTATTCAATGAATCAAGCATTTCAGTTAAAATAAAATGGAGTCACAAAAAATATTCCAAACAGTTAAAAATGTATTAGAGTTGAAGAAAAAAACACATACAGCTTATGTAAAACCTCACACAAAAAGTTTAAATAAAGTGGAGCCACAAAAAATTGCAAACAGTTAAAAATGTATTAGAGAGTTGAAGAAAAAACATACAGGTGAGGACAATATGTATCATATATTTCACACTAAAGTTGAAAAACATTATGTTCATTTAAATGAAATGGTTATAAAATTTACATTTAGTCATTCACATATATTTGACACTGACTCAAGTTGAAAAACCATGCTGTTCAATTAAAAGTATATAAATTAAACAAAAATAAAATCATCTTACTGTTTCACCATGGTTGAAAAAAAACCACAAGTGTTTCCCCCTGAAGTCTTTTCTCTCTGTCACACCAGCGTGTGGCTGGCCTGGTATCTGTTTTTGTGACACGTTCCTGACCCCATTGAGAAAGATCTTACACAACAGTTGAAAAGCATTGTGTTCCTTTAAAAGTGTATAAATTAAAATATATCATATATAAATTAAATAGTTGACTAATTTAACTAAAGTTGAAAAGCATGTTGTTCATTTAAAATCTTACTAAATTACTGAAGTTAAAAATCATGCCGTTCATTAAAAAATCTTACTAAATTACTGAAGTTGAAAATCATTCTGTTCATTTAAAATAAATATTTTACAAATTTACTGTGCCAATTATGTTAGATTTAGATAAAAATAAAATCACCTAACATTTTCACCAGGATTGAAGAAAAAAAAAAAAATCAGACAGGTAGTGCCTGCCAGCATGGACAGTGTGCATGACAAATAAGTGATATCATCGCTGTTTTCGTACCAAATTACTTTTAATTCATAAGACTTATTTTCAGGAGTCACAGTTATCAGTGAAATATGGCGCTCGTGTAATCAAAAGGTCTGCCTGGGAATGTGAATTGGCCTTGAACCTAAACACTTCCATTCATAGAGTACTGAAAGAATATAGTGGACACACAGCTCCGCCGTTTTCCCATAGTTTTCCACAGGCTCTTACTGTAAAAGGCTATAAAATAGCCAAGACACATGGTCGTGTGCCATACCCCATGTATGGACCAAAAACTTTTAAACCCTCTCTTCTATGACCACCTCATCAAAAATGCAAAACAGTGAGTACTTTCTCTATAATTCATTTATGCTACGGTGCTGTTTATCTGTATTATGCAATGATGTTTAATTTGAAAAATTGTTTATACATAAGGAAAAGACGGTATAATTCATCAGTGATTTAAATAGCCCAGACTAGGTATTTGTTTTATCCACATTATGCTATTAGTATTTTTATCTGCTGTAACTGGTGATACAGATATTAAAATGTATCTACTATATTAATTTATCAAAGTATGGGTTTAAAAGTATGGAGCATTGTATTATGATATCGATGTGATACAGATATTAACATGTATCTACTATATTAATTTATCAAAGTATGATTTTTTTTAAAATATGGAACATTGTATCATGATATTGATGTGATACAGATATTACAATCTATCTACTATATTAATTTATCATAAAGTATGATTTAAAAAATGTACAACATTGTTTATGTTCATTATGCTATGTTTTTTTTTTAAACCATATCACAAAAGTATCAGTTTAACATGACTGTTTTACAGCAATGTTTATTTTGCATTATGCTATGTTGTTTTAACTGTTGTATTTATCTGATGTAACTAAAATCTCCAGCATCGTTTATTTAAGCTGCGGGGTTTCCATAAAGGACCTTAAAATAAATGTTTTGGATTTATTCAGTTTTAAATCTTATTTAGAGATTATTTTAGTCAGATATGCTTATGTGCATAGGGCTATTTTATTCCTCTTCAGTTACTTACTTTTTAAATTTTGGTAGGTTACTTTTTAATTCTTCTTTTACGCTGTCTTTGATTTTAACTTTTAGCAATTTGCATGATAAATTGTTTAACATGTAAGCTATATGAATGACACTGTCACAATGTGATAAGCAAAACATATAAAAGTCAAGTCAAAGCTATTTATATAGGCTAGCGCTTTTCATTGCCATTTAAAATAACATGGTCTTTCCTTCTCTCTCTCTCTCTCTCTAGAGACAGCAAACAATGCAGGACAATCAGGCATCCAAGTAACCTGTTAGTATGGTTTATATTTTATTTTTAATGAGAAAAAAATTATAGAGTACAACAGGTGGTTTCTGGGAGTAAAAACATTTACTTTCTCCATACGGAAATTAATTTTAAAGACAGATCTACTGTGAGCTAAGAGGTTGTTAATACATGGTATTTGCTTCTGATAAAGCCTTCAGCTTATTTTTTTGTAAATAATCGTGTTTCACAGTTGAACTCCTGGTGAAAACTACATTACCCATGAGCCATTATGCTGTAGTGAAAATTATGTCAAACATAGTTTTTTTAAAAAGCAACACACTCCAAAATAGCTCTGGCCACTCCCATGACGCACTGCGAATGACATAATCTCCCTACCATTTCAAAATACTGAAATCTTTGTATAAGCTATATATGCATATTTTGCATATTTATATATAAATATATATATTTTTAAATCACTATGGGAAATAAGACTGAAAAGGGGTTGGGGAGGCACTGTTGCACTCTATGTATAATGAACAATTGACAGATGAACTGACAGATATTTTATGTAAACAGGCAAAATCTCTGCATCTGATGATGGCCATGTGTTTTCGCCGATCATAACTGGTTTAACTCTTGACTCCTTTGAGATCAATATGACTTCTGCCAAACCAAATGTGCCTGCATATTATAAGTGTAATACACGAGAAACTATTAATACACGAGAAACTATTAAACCAGTTTTCGCCTATGTAATGTATACAATTATTCTTAATTAATCAGTCGTAGTTAACTATTTGGGACCAATTTTAAGGAAGGTTACATTCTGGTCTAACAGTGTCATGTACAAATTTGCAATACAGAATTGTTTTGTGTTTTTGGTACTATTGGATCGAGTTTTGTAGAATTTATTTTATGCGGTGTAATGCTCCTGGATTATTCAGACTCAGAATTGTAACTATTACTATAGCCTTTATCAGACATTTATTTTACTGCAGACTTATCAACCTTATTTATTTACTGCAGATTTGATCAAAGCCAAATACTGCCCAAACGGGGATATTGGGAAAGAAGAGAAACAGGATAATACAAGGTTAGATTCAATCTTTATATTCTTTCCCATTTTGCCTTCATTTTCCTTTTTCCTGTTGGTTATGAATCAATGATTCGGTTACAAATGTGCGAGCGAATCCAACACACAAGATGAAGACGAGGGAACCGCTTGACTATGTGAATTGTGAAAGCATTGCCAACGACCTGGTCAACGCTTTGTTCAAGCATGAAGAATCTCTCATGAAGAAACTGCAATAACAACTGTTGTAGCCTATTGTTTGGCATTATGTACTTAAACAGGTTTTAAAAAATAAAATGTTTTTAATAATCGATTGGTGATGGAGTTTTCATTTTTGTATTTAGAACCAAGTATATTGTACAAGTAAGAAGAAACCAAACTGGCCATATAATGATATATTGCACATAATAAACACAAAGTTTGTATTCCTTAAAAAAACAGGCAATGTTTGAGAACCCTGATATTGGTGTAATCTCTGCGAGGTCTCAACCACAAACGCAAAACTTTGTGGTGGGTGATACGGGCATAGCTTTATTAAAGGAAAATATTATGGAAGTAATTTTCAAACTATATTTTATTTATTTATATTATGGTTTTCATGTTGATTTAAAGTTTTTGTTATTAACTAATACCTTTATTTTTTTTACATCCAACACAAAATTTTGTTAAAAAATCGTTCTCTGACCCCAAATAATCAGATAATGGTGTGTTCACAATCTACAATTAGATATTATCCTGCTTAGTATGTGTCTAAATAGTTGTGCTTAAATGTTTGGATGTATTTTTACACGCCAACATATTTTGTCACACCGTAGTGATGCAAAGTTCCACACTCTTGTAAAGACTATGGTCTAACTTTAAAACATAATCTTTATACATGAATTCAAAAGACCAAATCACTAAGAAAGGAGGGGTGACAAGCACCGTTTATAATAAATAGACAAAAGTTTGCAAATGATGGTTTTATTACTATTCAGATAGCTAGCCGATGTCACTGTTTCACATGTTGGACCGTATGTGTTTTAGGTAAAGACTTTTCTTTGAGAGCCGTCAACATTCAGTGTTTATAGGAATAAATGACCGTTGATAATTTAAGTGATACTATTTCTGTTTGAGAACTAAATTTATACTTTGTGTGATTCCACAACATAGATAGAGGGAAGGTTGCACTAAACAAAGTATTGACATGCTGCAAGTATTACTTACTTAAGTTACTTATAAGTAAGTATTAACGCGAAAAGTAAGCGCATGCTGTTTTACACTTAAACTATTACAACAGAATCGCACCTGACTATTGCACTGAGAGAGGCGTAATCATTAAGACTGTTAAACTAAGTTTGGTGTTTAAAATTAATTCTAGTGATCAACTTGCTAAAAAGTAAATACAACATGAGCCATTTAAAGCAAATACGAAAAAACCACTTGTGATCAGTTTTGTATGTTTGTAATTGACATTTTATATACTAGTCAATTAGGCCGTTTACATCTTACTTCTTTTTGTTTTTGTACAGTTTGCAAAAACTATAGTCTCCGAGCGTGGTCAAACATATAGGAATTTATGAAAAACATGCACAAATATAGCATAAAGAGAATTACGGTCCTTCTACATGAGAGTGTTTAAGACTAAACAAATCATATTTCTTTTAGAATATTATTTCTAAAATTAGTTATTATTTTCATATTTCTGATATGTCTACGAAACATCGACATGAAAGATGAGTATTGCTGTTTTTCTGTTACCTATAAAACTATTATACTTCAAACTCGTCTAGCTATTGCCCATTTCACAGCACAGTCGGTTATTTTTTCTACGTGGCTAAACTGTTAAGCTAATGAATTACCGTTGATATTTTTTTACCTGAAAGCTGGGATGATTCATTTTTTATTCCGTCTACACCGTTTCTTTTACACAAGAGTTTTAGTCAGGGGTCTTTTAGGCCTGATCCAGAAAACAGACGGTAAGCAGTAAGTTATGAAAACATGTGGTAAGCAGTTTTTGGCCTCATCATCAAAATGTTTTAACATATCGTAAATATCAATTGTTAGATCAATTATATCTAACTATCAGCAGTTATATGTGAAACACGCTCAGTCACATTAGAGTTGGATTCTTGTTTATATTGAACATTGTTATTGAACCGCATGTTTAACAGTGCTAGAGTTCATCACGGTTTCATTTTTAACAACACTATTGTAACCCTTATCGTATTTTGTATGGTGTCTTCTTTACGCTTTCACCCATGGATATCTGTTTCCTACAGTTAGCTGTAGTGAACTCTAGGGTCTTCTCTTTGATCATATACGACAGTATTCACATGAATTGGCTTGATTTAATAAAATGATACCACATTATTTTATTATACCATTTTTAAATAACGCTTAAATGTACATTTTATACTTTAACCCTAGAATACCGCACAAGGAGCTCTGAAATATTTTTCCTTGTAAAACATCTCTGTAGATCTATGTTTTTAAAATCTATGTTCTAAAATCTCAAAATCTCGGCCTACAACAAAACACAGTGCATCTGTGTACGATGTTTGATCAGAAAATTACTTTTGTCGCTTTGTTTGAAGAAACACTTTAATCAGCTGGTGCTTGATAACTATTAAAATTATTAAACAACCCTCAATTCGGTTATGACGCGATATTGATATCACGTTTTAATTTCAACTCAATGCGCTAAAGGTTTATAACTGAACGTCTTAATAGTGGGTAAAAGTTAACTTAAAGCATGCGTAAAATAGAAATACATCTTAGCTACTTTCTAATATATAATAACTTTTTACCTCCTATAGAATAAGTTGTGTAATACTGTTTTTATGAGCTCGGACATGACCCCAAAATACAATTGTGTCATTTTTTTATTTCAACATAGTGAAGTCAAAAAAGTAAAACAATGACGACATTTACAGGTGATCCAGCCAGAATACAAAGTCGCGGCACGCAATCATGTTTTGCTCTAGGGCATAGCTGACCAGACTTTGAACTATTTCATCAACATCTGTTTTTACATTTTTTGACAACAGTGACACACAGAGATCTGTTACAAACGCACACATGCAGAGTAGATCGTCAACTTCGAATTCCTCACGAGATTCATGCATCACATCCAGAACTTTTCTGAGGATTACGCCGACCGGTTCTTTGCCGTTTATAAACATGGGCGTAACATCTGTCCAGGATCCAACCAAGCCTCTTATGACATCCATTTCTTTTTTGAGATTTTTTACACGTTTGGTATCACTCGCACAATCGTTATTCTCATCAAACGCAGCCTCGATGATCCTGTGCATCAAGCTAACCATCGGGCCTCTAAAATGATCTTTAAACATAGAGTCTAGCGTAGCTCTTAAACGACACTCTTTCCCCGTGGCGCACTCACACGCCGGATGGCGCAGTGTCCCCGCTACGCCAGAACTCAACGGGGAGTCGCTCTCCATCAGTTTTTGCGTCGCCATTTCTGAAGTTTTCAGATTTTTCGGTCCCTTATTCGATGGTGAAAGATTCTGTTAGTTCCTGGAATCTCCTGGAAGTCCTTACAGCACAATCGTACAGGCCTTGTGCGATAACAAAGTTTTTGGGTCAGAAGTGTGAGTCGAAAAAAGTGTAGTTTGCGTCTGACAAACATGAACTTCTGATCAATTCCTTCGACTTTTGATCAATGTTGCAGTAGCACAGCAGTCCGCGATTATTAGAGCTAGAGCCAGGGGTTGTGTGCGATAACTGAGGCTGGGCTCTGTGTAGAGTTTATCAGGACAACTGATAGTGCTCAGCCCGCCCCGCAGGAGGAGTTGTATAGGGGTGTCATCGTCATGACGTCGTGAATCGCTACGGAGGATTAAAGCCTCATTGAATCATAAGTAAAGTCATGGAGAAGTTATGCATATACCACCAGAGAGAATTCTATTAATTACACCAAAAAAATATATATATACAATTTTTTTTAACATAGGGATGGGTGAATGTTCGCAACAAGTTCCGTAAAAAGCGTCTAGAAAGTAAGGCTTTAAGTTAACTTTTACCAAATATTAAGACGTTAAAGTTCAGTTATAGACCTTTAGCGCATTGAGTTGAAATTAAAACGTGATATCAATATCGCATCATTACCGAATTGAGGGTTGTTTAATAATTTTAATAGTTATCAAGCACCAGCTGATTAAAATGTTTCTTCAAACAAAGCGACAAAAGTAATTTTCTGATGAACTGTGTTTTGTTGTAGGCCCAGATTTTGAGATTTTAGAACATAGATTTTAAAAACATAGATCTACCTAGATGTTTTACAAGGAAAAATATTTCAGAGATCCTTGTGCGGTATTCTAGGGTTAAAGTATAAAATGTACATTTAAGCGTTATTTAAAAATGGTATAATAAAATAATGTGGTATCATTTTATTAAATCAAGCCAATTCATGTGAATACTGTCGTATATGATCAAAGAGAAGACCCTAGAGTTCACTACAGCTAACTGTAGGAAACAGATATCCATGGGTGAAAGTGTAAAGAAGACACCATACAAAATACGATAAGGGTTACGATAGTGTTGTTAAAAATGAAACCGTGATGAACACTAGCACTGTTAAACATGCGGTTCAATAACAATGTTCAATATAAACAAGAATCCAACTCTAATGTGACTGAGCGTGTTTCACATATAACTGCTGATGGTTAGATATAATTTATCTAACAATTGATATTTGCGATATGTTAAAACATTTTGATGATGAGGCCAAAAACTGCTTACCACATGTTTTCATAACTTACTGCTTACCGTCTGTTTTCTGGATCAGGCCTAAAAGACCCCTGACTAAAACTCTTGTGTCAAAGAAACGGTGTAGACGGAATAAAAACTGAATCATCCCAGCTTTCAGGTAAAAAATATCAACGGTAATTCATTAGCTTAACCGTTGTTCAGCCACGTAGAAAAAATAACCGACTGTGCTGTGAAATGGGCAATAGCTAGACGAGTTTGAAGTATAATAGTTTTATAGGTAACAGAAAAACAGCAATACTCATCTTTCATGTCGATGTTTCGTACACATATCAGAAATATGAAAATAATAACTAATTTTAGAAATAATATTCTAAAAGAAATATGATTTGTTTAGTCTTAAACACTCTCATGTAGAAGGACTATAGTTTTTGCAAACTGTACAAAAACAAAAAGAAGATGTAAACGGCCTAATTGACTAGTATATAAAATGTCAATTACAAACATACAAAACTGATCACAAGTGGTTTTTCGTATTTGCTTTAAATGGCTCATGTTGTATTTACTTTTTAGCAAGTTGATCACTAGAATTAATTTTAAACACCAAACTTTGTTTAACAGTCTTAATGATTACGCCTCTCCCAGTGCAATAGTCAGGTGCGATTCTGTTGTAATAGTTTAAGTTTAAAACAGCATGCGCTTACTTTTCGCGTTAATACTTACTTATAAGTAACTTAAGTAAGTAATACTTGCAGCATGTCAATACTTTATTTAGTGCAACCTTCCCTCTATCTATGTTGTGGAATCACACAAAGTATCAATTTAGTTCTCAAACAGAAATAGTATCACTTAAATTATCAACGGTCATTTATTCCTATAAACACTGAATGTTGACGGCTCTCAAAGAAAAGTCTTTACCTAAAACACATACGGTCCAACATGTGAAACAGTGACATCGGCTAACTATCTGAATAGTAATAAAACCATCATTTTCAAACTTTTGTCTATTTATTATAAACGCTACTTTTCACCCCTCCTTTCTTAGTGATTTGCGCTTTTGAATTCATGTATAAAGATTATGTTTTAAAGTTAGACCATAGTCTTTACAAGAGTGTGGAACTTTGCATCACTACGGTGTGACAAAATATGTTGGCGTGTAAAAATAAATCCAAACATTTAAGCACAACTATTTACACACATACCAAGCAGGATAATATCTAATTGTAGATTGTGAACACACCATTATCTGATTATTTGGGGTCAGAGAACGATTTTTGAACAAAATTTTGTGCTGGATGTAAAAAAAATAAAGGTATTAGTTCATAACAAAAACTTTAAATCAACATGAAAACCATAATATAAATGAATAAAATATAGTTTGAATATTACTTCCATAATATTTTCCTTTAATAAAGCTATGCCCGTATCACCCACCACAAAGTTTTGCGTTTGTGGTTGAGACCTCGCAGAGATTACACCAATATTAGGGTTCTCAAACATTGCCTGTTTTTTTTAAGGAATACAAACTTTACCAGTGTTTATTATGTGCAATATATCATTATATGGCCAGTTTGGTTTCTTCTTACTTGTACAATATACTTGGTTCTAAATACAAAAATTAAAACTCCATCACCAATCAATTATTAAAAACATTTTATTTTTTTAAAAACTGTTTAAGTACATAATGCCAAACAATTGGCTACAACAGTTGTTATTGCAGTTTCTTTATGAGAGATTCTTCATGCTTGAACAAAGCGTTGACCAGGTCGTTGGCAATGCTTTCACAATTCACATAGTCAAGCGGTTCCCTCGTCTTCATCTGGTGTGTTGGATTCGCTCACACATTTGTAACCGAATCATTGATTCATAACCAACAGGAAAAAGGAAAATGAAGGCAAAATGGGAAAGAATATAAAGATTGAATCTAACCTTGTATTATCCTGTTTCTCTTCTTTCCCAATATCCCCGTTTGGGCAGTATTTGGCTTTGATCAAATCTGCAGTAAATAAATAAGGTTGATAAGTCTGCAGTAAAATAAATGTCTGATAAAGGCTATAGTAATAGTTACAATTCTGAGTCTGAATAATCCAGGAGCATTACACCGCATAAAATAAATTCTACAAAACTCGATCCAATAGTACCAAAAACACAAAACAATTCTGTATTGCAAATTTGTACATGACACTGTTAGATCAGAATGTAACCTTCCTTAAAATTGGTCCCAAATAGTTAACTACGACTGATTAATTAAGAATAATTTTATACATTACATAGGCGAAAATTGGTTTAATAGTTTCTCGTGTATTAATAGTTTCTTGTGTATTACACTTACAATATGCAGTCACATTTGGTTTGGCAGAAGTCATATTGATCTCAAAGGAGTCAAGAGTTAAACCAGTTATGATCGGCGAAAACACATGGCCATCATCAGATGCAGAGATTTTGCCTGTTTACATAAAATATCTGTCAGTTCATCTGTCAATTGTTCATTATACATAGAGTGCAACAGTGCCTCCCCAACCCCTTTTCAGTCTTATTTCCCATAGTGATTTTAAAAAATATATATTTATATATAAATATGCAAAATATGCATATATAGCTTATACAAAGATTTCAGTATTTTGAAATGGTAGGGAGATTACAGGTGCTGGTCAACGAATTAGAATTATTTTAAATAGTGCAATCATGAAATTCTTTGAATGCATTTTTTGTGCAGAAAGCAAATCAGGTGTTCACCGCACCTGTCCTACTCGTTAGACTAATCACAGAACTCGTTATCTGGCAAAAAATTTGCTCAGCTGAGCTTTCCAAAAGGCCCATTTAGGCCATTTAACTGTGACACTGTTGTTTTATTGAATTAGAATAATGGTGAAAGCGTTTCATTGAATTAGAATAAATGCTCAAATTTTTGTTTTCTGTGAAGAGTGTTCACTGTGCAGTATAAAGTCAGGGTTGAGTAGAATTTCTAAGTTGTAAAATCAATCATGGGTAAGCAGCGCGACCTCTCAACCGGAATAGTGGCTCAAATTCAAGCCCTTCGCCAACAAGGCTTGACCCAAACTAAAATTGCTGAGCAGCTCGGCATCAGCCAGTCTTCCGTCTGCAAAGCTCTCAAGAAAAACTGCAGCAAGCGCACCAACTGTTCCGGCGTCCGAAAAACTTCTGCTCGCGACAACAAGCAGCTGAGAAAGATCGCAGTCAGCAACCGGTTCAAGTCCACTTCCGAGCTCACCGACTTGTGGAACAAGCAGACCGGCGCTGACGTCTCCAGATCAACCACTTACCGTCGTCTGCGCGAACTCGGCTTCAAATCTCGCGTTCCAGCAGTAAAACCGATGCTGAACAAGAAACAAATGGTGAAACGGCTGAAGTGGGCCAAAGAACACGGCGAGTGGACTGCTGAAGACTGGCAGAAAGTGGTCTTCAGTGACGAATCACGCTTCTGCATCTCCTTCGGTGACCAAGGTCCTCGTGTCTGGCGTCGTGGTGGCGAAACCTACAACCACGAGTGCGTGAAAAGATCCGTCAAGTTTCCCCAGAGCGTTATGGTCTGGGGATGCATGTCCGCTCGAGGTGTAGGGAAACTCTGCTTCCTCAAGAAGACTGTCAATGCTGCCGTATATCAAGATGTTCTGGAAACGTTCCTGATTCCGACTGTTGAGGAACAGTTCGGCGAAGAAGACTTCATATTTCAACAGGATCTTGCACCGGCTCATGCGGCAAAGTCGACCAAAGATTGGTTCACTAAAAAACAGCTTGAAGTTTTGGCATGGCCGGCCAACTCGCCTGACCTCAATGTCATTGAAAGCCTTTGGGCCATCGTCAAGCGGAAAATTCGCGACAGAAAGCCTACTACGCTGGACCAACTGAAGCAGAACATCGCCACTGCCTGGGAAGCTGTGAGTGCGGAAACTTGCGACAAGCTGGTCAAATCGATGCCGCGGAGACTTCAGGCAGTCATACAAGCCAAAGGGGCAGCCACAAAATACTGAGAAAGTGATGATTGTAATTATAATAAAAATTATTGCAATTCAATGAAACGCTTTCACCATTATTCTAATTCAATAAAACAACAGTGTCACAGTTAAATGGCCTAAATGGGCCTTTTGGAAAGCTCAGCTGAGCAAATTTTTTGCCAGATAACGAGTTCTGTGATTAGTCTAACAAGTAGGACAGGTGCGGTGAACACCTGATTTGCTTTCTGCACAAAAAATGCATTCAAAGAATTTCATGATTGCACTATTTAAAATAATTCTAATTCGTTGACCAGCACCTGTATGTCATTTGCAGTGCGTCATGGGAGTGGCCAGAGCTATTTTGGAGTGTGTTGCTTTTTAAAAAAACTATGTTTGACATAATTTTCACTACAGCATAATGGCTCATGGGTAATGTAGTTTTCACCAGGAGTTCAACTGTGAAACACGATTATTTACAAAAAAATATGCTGAAGGCTTTATCAGAAGCAAATTCCATGTATTAACAACCTCTTAGCTCACAGTAGATCTGTCTTTAAAATTAATTTCCGTATGGAGAAAGTAAATGTTTTTACTCCCAGAAACCACCTGTTGTACTCTATAATTTTTTTCTCATTAAAAATAAAATATAAACCATACTAACATGTTACTTGGATGCCTGATTGTCCTGCAGTGTTTGCTGTCTCTAGAGAGAGAGAGAGAGAGAAGGAAAGACCATGTTATTTTAAATGGCAATGAAAAGCGCTAGCCTATATAAATAGCTTTGACTTGACTTTTATATGTTTTGCTTATCACATTGTGACAGTGTCATTCATATAGCTTACATGTTAAACAATTTATCATGCAAATTGCTAAAAGTTAAAATCAAAGACAGCGTAAAAGAAGAATTAAAAAGTAACCTACCAAAATTTAAAAAGTAAGTAACTGAAGAGGAATAAAATAGCCCTATGCACATAAGCACATCTGACTAAAATAATCTCTAAATAAGATTTAAAACTGAATAAATCCAAAACATTTATTTTAAGGTCCTTTATGGAAACCCCGCAACTTAAATAAACGATGCTGGAGATTTTAGTTACATCAGATAAAAAATACAACAGTTAAAACAACATAGTATAATGCAAAATAAACATTGCTGTAAAACAGTCATGTTAAACTGATACTTTTGTGATATGGTTTAAAAAAAACATAGCATAATGAACATAAACAATGTTGTACATTTTTTAAATCATACTTTATGATAAATTAATATAGTAGACAGATTGTAATATCTGTATCACATCAATATCATGATGCAATGCTCCATATTTAAAAAAAATCATACTTTGATAAATTAATATAGTAGATACATGTTAATATCTGTATCACATCGATATCATAATACAATGCTCCATACTTTTAAACCCATAGTTTGATAAATTAATATAGTAGATACATTTTAATATCTGTATCACCAGTAACAGCAGATAAAAATACTAATAGCATAATGTGGATAAAACAAATACCTAGTCTGGGCTATTTAAATCACTAATGAATTATACCGTCTTTTCCTTATGTATAAACAATTTTTCAAATTAAACATCATTGCATAATACAGATAAGCAGCACCGTAGCATAAATGAATTATAGAGAAAGTACTCACTGTTTTGTATTTTTGATGAGATGGTCATAGAAGAGAGGGTGCAAAAGTTTTTGGTCCATACATGGGGTATGGCACACGTCCATGTGTCTTGGCTATTTTTTAGCCTTTTACAGTAAGAGCCTGTGGAAAACTATGGGAAAACGGCGGAGCTGTGTGTCCACTATATTCTTTCAGTACTCTATGAATGGAAGTGTTTAGGTTCAAGGCCAATTCACATTCCCAGGGGCTAGGCAGACCTTTTGATTACACGAGCGCCATATTTCACTGATAACTGTCACTCCTGAAAATAAGTCTTATGAATTAAAATTAATTTATTACCGGTGGTACGAAAACAGCGATGATATCACTTATTTGTCATGCACACTGTCCATGCTGGCAGGCACTACCTGTCTGATTTTTTTTTTTCTTCAATCCTGGTGAAAATGTAAGATGATTTTATTTTTATCTAAATCTAACATACGGTAATTGGTACAGTAAATTTGTAAAATATTTATTTTAAATGAACAGAATGCTTTTCAACTTCAGTAATTTAGTAAGATTTTTTAATGAACGGCATGATTTTCAACTTTAGTAATTTAGTAAGATTTTAAATGAACAACATGCTTTTCAACTTTAGTTAAATTAGTAAACTATTTATTTTATATATGATATATTTTAATTTATACACTTTTAAAGGAACACAATGCTTTTTAACTGTTGTGTAAGATATTTCTCAATGGGCTCAGGAACGTGTCACAAAAACAGATACCCGGCCAGCCACACGCTGGTGTGACAGAGAGAAAAGACTTCAGGGGAAACACTTGTGGGTTTTTTTTTCAACCATGGTGAAACAGTAAGATGATTTTATTTTTGTTTAATTTATATACTTTTAATTGAACAGCATGGTTTTTCAACTTGAGTCAGTGTCAAATATATGTGCATGACTAAATGTAAATTTTATAACCATTTCATTTAAATGAACATAATGTTTTTCAACTTTAGTGTGAAATATATGATACATATTGTCCTCACCTGTATGTTTTTTCTTCAACTCTCTAATACATTTTTAACTGTTTGCAATTTTTTGTGGCTCCACTTTATTTAAACTTTTTGTCTGAGGTTTTACATAAGCTGTATGTGTTTTTTTTCTTCAACTCTTATACATTTTTAACTGTTTGGAATATTTTTGTGGCTCCATTTTATTTAAACTGAAATGCTTGATTCACTGAATAGTTGTACATTTATTTAAACTTTTTGTGTGAGGTTTTACATACGCTGTATGTGTTTTTTCTTCAACTCTGTAATACATTTTTAACTGTTTGGAATATTTTTGTGGCTCCATTTTATTTAAACTGAAATGCTTGATTCAGTGAATAGTATGATACATATTGTCCTCACCTGTATGTTTTTTCTTCAACTCTCTAATACATTTTTAACTGTTTGCAATTTTTTGTGGCTCCACTTTATTTAAACTTTTTGTCTGAGGTATTACATAAGCTGTATGTGTTTTTTTTCTTCAACTCTAATACATTTTTAACTGTTTGGAATATTTTTGTGGCTCCATTTTATTTAACCCTCCTGTTACCCTCAAATCTGATAACATTTTTTACCTACTGGGGTCAATTTGACCCCAGTAATTTAAACCTCCACAATATAATTTTTTTTTTTTTACAAAGGTTTGTCTCAGGTAATTTATGTCTTTGTTGACTACTTAAGTAACCTTTTAAGTTGACATCTCGCAAAAATGATGTTTTCCACTCCCCATGGCACAGGAAAGAACTATTAGTTCTGATGAGAATTATATCACATGTCATGTGAACTACTAGTGGTTCTCGCAATACTACAGATATGGTTATGTTTGGTTAGAGCCCTAAAACAGAGGGAAGTTTTTTGAATATGATATTGAATATGTAAAATTACAATGAACATTATAAATTCAAATTATAACATGTTATAGTGACCTCAATAAAACAACCAAAACAAATGTGTGTGAAATTTTAATATTTCTTCTGTTTTATTATACAACTAAAAGAGCCTGGGGTCAAATTGACCCCAAGGAACACCGATGCTACAAAATGTGTACAGCACTTAGAAAAAATATTAGCAGGTTAATTTTATGTTTACAGAGTTGTCCCCATTAAATTAGGAAAAGTCATTAAATCTGAAGCAAAAAAAATAAATAAAATTATGTATTTACAGACGTTAAACATTGAATGGGGTCAAATTGACCCCAAGGATAATAGGAGGGTTAAACTGAAATGCTTGATTCACTGAATAGTTGTACATTTATTTAAACTTTTTGTGTGAGGTTTTACATACGCTGTATGTGTTTTTTCTTCAACTCTGTAATACATTTTTAACTGTTTGGAATATTTTTGTGGCTCCATTTTATTTAAACTGAAATGCTTGATTCAGTGAATAGTTGTACATTTATTTCATATATTTATTTAGTACATTTAGTGTTTTTTGTGTGAGGTTTTACATAAGGTGTATGTTTCTTCTTCAACTCTGTAATACATTTTTAACTGTTTGGAATATTTTTGTGGCTCAATTTTATTTAAACTGAAATGCTTGATTCAGTGAATAGTTGTACATTTATTTAAACTTTTTGTGTGAGGTTTTACATACGCTGTATGTGTTTTTTCTTCAACTCTGTAATACATTTTTAACTGTTTGGAATATTTTTGTGGCTCCATTTTATTTAAACTGAAATGCTTGATTCAGTGAATAGTTGTACATTTATTTCATATATTTATTTAGTACATTTAGTGTTTTTTGTGTGAGGTTTTACATAAGGTGTATGTTTCTTCTTCAACTCTGTAATACATTTTTAACTGTTTGGAATATTTTTGTGGCTCCATTTTATTTAAACTGAAATGCTTGATTCCGTGAATAGTTGTACATTTATTTAAACTTTTTGTGTGAGGTTTTACATAAGCTGTATGTGTTTTTTTCTTCAACTCTAATACATTTTTAACTGTTTGGAATATTTTTGTGGCTCCATTTTATTTAAACTGAAATGCTTGATTCAGTGAATAGTTGTACATTTATTTAAACTTTTTGTGTGAGGTTTTACATAAGGTGTATGTTTTTTCTTCAACTCTAATACATTTTTAATGGTTTGGAATATTTTTGTGGTTCCATTTTATTTAAACTGAAATGCTTGATTCAGTGAATAGTTGTACATTTATTTCATTAATTTATTTAGTACATTTAGTGTTTTTTGGGGTGAGGTTTTACATAAACTGTATGTTTCATATTATTCAACTCTAATACATTTTTAATGTCTCTGTTTTTAATCGGAAATGCTTCACTGAATACATTTATTTTTTACGTTTGTGTCAGATAAACTATAGCAGTTTTTTCTTATCACTTTCACACACACCTGCTATGATAAGCTTAGGCATAGCGAGGGGATGCGCTAAAAAATAACAATCCATCGCTTTGTAACTGTAACAAGAAAGTCCAATACATCTCAAACAGACTTCAAACGATTAAACAAACTGTCAGCATCCATCATTTTGACAGAAGCTGTAACCGCAAGGGGCGGAACTAGATCAAACAAACTTCAAACAATCCATCGCTTTGTAACTGTAACAACAAAGTCCAATACATCTCAAACAAACTTCAAACGATTAAACAAACTGTCAGCATCCATCATTTGGACAGAAGCTGTAACCGCAAGGGGCGGAACTAGATCAAACAAACTTCAAACAATTCATCATTTTGACAGAAGCTGTAACCGCAAGGGGCGGAACTAGATCAAACAAACTTCAAACAATTCATCATTTTGACAGAAACTTTTTAACAGGAAGGGGAGGAACTAGATAAAGGTCATCATCCATCATTTTGACAGAAGCTGTAACAGGAAGGGGCGGAACTAGGTCAAAGGTAACCGGAAGGGGAGGAACTAGGTCAAAGGTAACAGGAAGGGGAGGAACCGGAAGGGGCGGGACAAGGGGCGGGACAGGAAGGGGAGGAACCGGAAGGGGCGGGGGAAGATCAAAGGATAGCCACGCCCACCTGTCATCAATCATTTTGACAGGTGCCGCATGGTATTACTACTCAGACTGGATCTGATTAATTGAGGGGAGGGCTATGAGTGGTAAGTGTCACGGTAGATGTATTCTCTGGTTTCTTCTAGTCTTGTGTTTATGTTGTTGTATGAGTGCACGTGTGAAGTGGGCGTGAATGTTTGGCATTACCTGATCCGCTCCAGCTGATCATTATTGTATCACCAGCTGCAATCGATTTCTGGACTCTATATATACTTACCACTGTTCCATCATCCTTGTCAGATCGTTGTTTGATGTCGTCGTGTTGAGTTCCTGTGTCGTGTTCCCGCCTGGAGTTTCCCGTTCTTCGTCGTCATTGTCGTGTGGATTCAGCTGTTGTCTCACCATCTTCTCTGCACTGCACTTCATCACGGATCCTGACCATCGAAGTCCCTGCGTCACTTTCACCATCTGCTTGTACTGTTTTCATTACCATCCATTAAAATATCATACTCGCACTTGCTTTCTGTCTTCTGTCCAGAGCCATGACAGTAAGACTTCAGTTCAGAGTGTAATAAAACAAATAAACATCATGTCATAAACGTAATTCATTTAAACTGAATCAATCTCAATCAACAAATCTGTAATACACATTTAAATCCACTATTTTTGCATCACAGGATGAATTCTGCGTTAGCATTACATTAGCTGTACACTGACATTATTTACAGTAGCTATACATACATTTAGCATAACTAAAATGACAAAAACTTACCGTCAAATTCCTCGTCAGTTTCGTCCAAGAATGTGTCCTTTTCATAATCAACACCACCATCCTCTAGAAAATAATCTGCTATAAAACTGGTTATATCATAATTCTACCGAGATTAATATCAAACAAGCTGTTTAAGCAATCAACTATCCGTTCCTGCTCATGCTTTGGCGCCGCCATATCAGATAGTTAATCAAAACCATGATCAAAACGACGCATCACCATCAAGCAAAATAATTATATTGATTGATTATATTGCAGGCCTAAAATGTCCTTAAAAAAAGATTATTATATTGCAGAATATTGACCTACAAAACAAAAAAGCTATTCTTAAATTATTGGCAAGGACACAAAACAATCTCTACAGACATCTGAACCCGGCTTAAGTCGCATTTTTTTTTGCCTTAACTAATGTTGACATGATTGCCGCTCATGCGGATTGATATTAATGTCTGTTTACTCTTTCTTTTGGTAGAAAAGAAGTTCCTGAACCGATTGGTATAAGAATCAGCAGGTGTTGTTGCGCCGAAATAAACACAGAGACGATTGAAATCAATTTTTAGGAAGTGCACGGCCGTTTTTGTTTTATTTTTTTTACGCAAAAGTATAACGTAGTGTCAATAAAATCATTAATTTCAGTATTTATCATGTTATAAATGAAAATTTGAGTATTGCATCTAAAAACCCTCGGTATAATCTATCATTAACAGAAATAAACAGCCATAAAAATGACAAAAATAGGCCATGTGTATGACTACTTTGACGCTCTTTTACTCATAATTAGATTCTGCGACTTTAGCTGGGGTTTCACAGGCGGGGTCACATATGTCTACCATTGTCCTTATGCTGTACATTTTTTCACTTATGTTCAACATACTTGAGCTTTTCCAGTGTGCAAGTTTCATCATTCAGTCTCTCATTGAGTAACTTTACTCCTAATTCTCCAGGGTGATTGTAGCTCAGATCCAGCTCTTTCAGGTGTGAAGTTGACCTCAGAGCTGAAGCCAGATAACGACATCCGACCTCTGTCACCATACAGCCAGATAATCTACAAAAACAAATTAATTTGATTTTGAATTGGGCACCAACATTTGGGCACAGTCCAAAAAAATAAAGGTTTTTAATACTTTTAAGTACCTCAGTATCTCCAGGGGACAGTTTGTAGTCTTCAGTGAATCAGAGATCAGCTTCACTCCTGAATCACGTAGGTCATTGTTACTCAGGTCCAGCTCTCTTAGGAGGGACTGAAGATATCAGAGCTAAAGTTACATTTTCACAGCATTGACCAGTGATGTTGGAGTAAGTAAGACTGAAAGACAGTGAAATACAATTTTAGAAGGAAAAAAAAATCCTATCCTGACTCTGGAACTTTTATTGATATTTAAAGTATAATTAATAATTTGATATTTACAATAATTAGAGTTGCCTACTGTATTTGTTAGTGTTTCTTTACTTCTATTTCTTAAGCACATAGTCTATGATGGAACCTGTTGGTCAGTATTCCATAATAGGATCTTTTTATTGCTTTATCCATCATGTTCAATATTAGCTGATTTTAGATTTTCTTGTTTTTTTGCGTGTAAACTTCACATGAAGCATGCAAATTTGAGGACTGCTCATTTTACTTAAGGAAATATTTTTGTGCAAATATTGTTAATATCTGTCTTGTTATTGTACTGATTTCCACGTATAACTCATTAACTGACAAGCTTGGAACAAATGCACAAGGTTGCTAGCCCACACATGAAACAAATATCAAAGACATATTGGAATGTCTTTACAAACACTAGTGTTCTAAGTTAAACAAAGATTCATCATTTCAAAGATTCATGAAATGATGATGGGACTCTCAGCAGCCCAACTTTAAAGTCTCCAACCCAAAGCCTCCACAGAAGTGTTTACAAACGGTTGCCTGGTGGCACATAAACAGTACACATTTTATTGTCTTTCTGATTTGGCACATCCATTTCAGGAGCCCATTCGTACATCTTCATCACCAATCTTAAAGCGTAATCTTAACCAAAGGTTTGATATGACAAAAAATCTGAATATAAAAAAATAAAAGACTAATCTTTTTTTTTTTTTTTACAGTAGACCCAGGACCTAGAATTTTAAAAAATAATATTTATGCTGTGAGTGTTGTTAAACTCATCGCATTGATCAGCGCAGAAAACGCTTTCGTGCTTGTGTGTGTACATGTGAAATACTTATTCATTAATCATGTTTCAGGTATGCAGTGTTCGTCTGAATGAGAAGAGTTTGAGAGCTGATCCAGCGGAAAGAGTGTTATTGTGTCATTGTTGTTATTGTTGCTGTAGCGAGGCTACGGTGAATGCGCTGTTTGTGCGCCTTTTTGTTTTTCTTTATTTTGTGAGAAAATAAAGTTGCGAGTTCCAGTCACGCCGACCCTGTCTTCCTTCCACACATTGAACCTTGCTACACTGGTGCCGAAACCCAGGAAGGAAGATTTGCGGATATCATCCAGTCGCTTGCCGGTCTGCACCAGGAACACCATCAAGCCCTGCTGGCCGTAAAGGAGGAGCAGGACCAGCGCTTCGAGACACTCCTCCGAGGCCAGCAGGCAAGACCGCGAGCTGTTCGGTCCCCTCTCCAGCTATGGCCTCGGCCCCGCCCCTACCTCTTAACAAAATGGGGGCCCAGGACGATCCGGAGGCCTTCCTGGACCTGTTCGAGAGCTCTGCCGAGGCCCGGGGATGGCCCCCTGCAGACTGGCCAATACGGCTGATCCCACTGCTGTCCGGGGAGACACAAGTGGCCGCACACCAGTCCAGTCCAGAACCTCCTGGTCTATAAAGACCTCATGCCTACCACCCTCCAGCGGGTCGGCTGGACCCCAGAACAACATTGCCTGAGGTTCAGGTCGCTGGGCCTCGAAGAGTCCGGCCGGCCCTTCGTGATGGCACAACAGCTCCGGGACTCCTGCCGCAAATGGCTGATGGCCGACGGAAGGGACGTCAAGGGAGTCATTGACAAGGTGGTACTGGAGCAGCTTCCGAGGAAGACCGCGCAATGGCTCCAGTGCCACCGCCCGATGTTGCGGGGAGGCCTGGGCCGGCCTGCTGGCGTTGTGGGGACCCAGGGCACTTTATCGATCGGTGTCCGGTGATGGAGGTGGGGACACTGATCCGGGTCCCCGACGCGCCACAGGCTGCCCCTGATCAAGCTGGCCTGTACCAAATACCTGTGAGTATCAAAGGGGGTACGTATCAGGCTTTGGTGGATTCAGGTTGTAACCAGACCTCCATTCATCAAAGCCTGATTCAACCTGTGGCATTGGATAATAGCCGCATGGTTAAGGTACGGTGTGTGCACGGGGAGGTGGTAGATTATCCGGTCTTGCCAGTGGAAATTCAATTTAGGGGACAAAAGCATAGAGTAGAGGTGGCAGTTAACCCGCACCTCCGGCATCCGCTAATTTTGGGGACTAATTGGCCAGCCTTTAATAAATTATTGGGGTGTTTGTGTGCGGATGCCTCTTGGGCGAAATGACACAAAAGGAAGACGGCGGTTGCTCAGGTGGGAGAAGCTGAGCCGGGACCTCTGGGAGCTGATTCAGTGGGAACAAAGAGCTCTGTAGAGAACCATTCTCACAGACCGTGATGATTTTCCCCTGGTGCAGTCCCAGGATGATAGACTGGAACATGCCTTTGATCAGGTCCGCTCTATCGATGGCCTGCTACTCCACCCAGACCAGCCACTCTCCTATCCCTATTTTACAATTATAAAAGATAAGTTGTATCGGGTGACCCAAGAGGCCCAGTCAAAGCAGAATACAACTCAGTTATTGGTACCAAAAAGACACCGGGAAATGCTTTTCCAGGCGGCTCATTGTAATCCAATGGCCGGGCATTTAGGACAAACGGCTACACTAAACCGTCTCGTGGTCGTACGCAGCTGGCCGTATCGCTTGCCTGAACACATAAAAAAGTAGTTAAGAGCGAATAAGAGGCAATGCTAGACATGGGAGTAATAGAAGAGTCCAACAGTGACTGGGTGGGCCCGATGATCCCCTTGTCTCCTATGTCCAAAGAAAAGACAGCTTTCACAACGCCGTTTGGATTACACCAATTTGCCACTCTTCCTTTCGGCTTGTTCGGGGCTCCGGTGACCTTTCAGTGTCTGATGGACAGGATTCTCCGGCCGCATGCTGCATATGCCGCTGCCTACTTGGATGATATCATCATCTATAGTGGCGACTGGCAGCGTCATATGCAGCAGTTGCGGGCTGTCCTGAAAACGCTGAGAAGGGCTGGGTTCATGGCCAACCCGAAAAAGTGTGCAGTTGGGCGTGTGGAAGTTAGATATCTGGGCTTCCACTTCGGTCATGGACAGGTGCGTCCCCAAATTGACAAGACGGCAGCAGTTGCGACCTGTCCGAGACCCAAGACCAAAAAGGAGGTTAGCCCGCTGACTGATCTAACTAAAAAGGAAGTACCAGATACGGTCCAGTGGATGGAGCAGTGGTTTTGCGAAATCTGTAGCGGGAGAGAGAGAATGGAGCCGAGCGGTGAGTAAGTAGGTCAAGTGCAGATGTTGAACACCTGTATCTGATTGCAGTAATTGGCGTGCAGAGACCGCATTTAAGCGCGCGGGAACGAGAGAGAGAGAGAAAGAGAGAGAGAAGGACTGGGACTCGTACACTGCCAGCGGAAAAAGTGTTCGTCTGAATGAGAAGAGTTTGAGAGCTGATCCAGCGGAAAGAGTGTTATTGCGTCATTGTTGTTATTGTTGCTGTAGCGAGGCTACAGTGAATGCGCTATGTGCGCGCCTTTTTGTTTGTCTTTATTTTGTGAGAAAATATAGTTACGAGTCCCAGTCACGCTGACCCTGTCTTCTTCCTTCCTTCCACACGTTGAACCATACTACAATAAGCAATATGTTTTTCTACCTTACAAGGAGGTTGAAAGTTGCTCAGTTGTGTATTTAAGCCCAATCTTACTGTACTACAGCAGAGAAACACGGAAATGCATAGACCTGGCATGAATATAACCTCTTCTCAGAGTTTCTCTCCTGACATGTAAGAATAAAGATTTTTCTTGGCAAGATAACTGGTGTCCGGTCCCGTGAATCAAATAATTACGGGGAAAAGGCTTAATTCCAAGTCTACAATTTGGCGTCACAAACAACAGGATCACATCTTCAGCCATTTGTCTCAATCATTCAAGGTAAGACTTTTTCTATTCTAAAAAAGTCTGCCTGATGATTAGACATTGACTGAATATGTGATCCTGTTGTTCGTGACGCCAAAGAACTGTGTTATATAAAGTACCAGTAGTGTTGCCAAATAAATATATGTCAGACATAGTAAAAAAATACAATTTGGAATTCAATAATTCAATTAAATTTGGTTTATTTAAGTTGCTCTGAACAGTAAAACCTCTAAAATATTTGAATGATGCTGGGTTAAAAAGGTGGATCTTTTTTAGAAAGAAGACCATTTAGAATGAGCTGTAAGGCGATTTAGCAATTAGCTTGTTATAACTGGAAGGAGGTTGGAATATGGCAAGACTAAAAATGGCAGAGTAATCTCTAAAATATGTCCAACACACTTAAAGAATCATTTCAGAAGGGAATGAGGATAGTGTGACAAGCGGTGATTTATAGCGGTTTAAAGTGGCAGGTCTGAAAAAACCCTAAAACGTTTAAATACGCAGAGGATTGAACCCTTAGAAGAAGGGTATCAATGGGAATAGGAGCTAGAATCGCGGGCATTCTGATTTTGACCATAAATCTGTTCAAACGTTTGAGGATACTGCTCTGAGTTAAACTTAAAGAAAAAAGAAAAACCAAAGAAATTAATTTGAGATAAACTAGGAAAAAAAAAAAGGGAAAAAATTGGGTAACACTTTATTTTACGGTGTCCGTGATACAGTGTAATTACTTAATTAATTACTTAGTAGTAGACATTGTAATAACATGTAACAACATGTAATTAACATGTAACTAAGTTATGGAACAGCCTGTACTTACATATTGTAATTACACACATGTAATAGGCAGCTACTGTTACACATATGTAACAGGCCGAGTCGGTTACATACATGTACATGTACAATGTAACTTAAATATGTTACTAAGGTAAAAAGCCTGCAGTTACACATGGTTATTTTGTACCTTCTAAAATAAAGTGTATCAAGGTTGTACTTAAGTGCACTTCATGTGTATCTACATACCTTATCCATCTGAATTAACCCTCTAGTTTACAGCTTAAATACATGCAGTAGCTTCTTAATTACATTCAATTTACAAAATATTACACAGGTATAAGCTACGTAAAATAAAGTGAATCAAGATTGTACTTAAGTGTAATTCATGTGTATCTACAAACCTTATCCATATGTACTTTGGTTTGAATTAGGCCTAACTCCCTCATTTACAGCATAAATGCATGCGGTAGCTTCCTAATTACATTGCAATTACATAATATTACACAGGTATAAGCTAGGTAAAATAAAGTGTATCAAGATTGTACTTAATTCCTAACAAAGCCTAATTTTAAAATGTTGTCAATCTGTTCATACATTTTGGTTTGTCTTGTTAGGGTCTTAACAATTTTTCAATTGTGTGACACATTGCATAAAGCTCTATAAGGTTTCAAGAGTACCCTTAAAGGAAGAAAAACTGTAGTGCTGATAAGTTAAAATTATGTTAGGTTAAAGTGTCAGGGTTATGTCCCTGTTAAGCTGCAACCACACTTTTGAAAAATCCCCAGAAATGGCATACACAAACTGAAACGGATACAGTTCATGAACCCGTTGTACTAAAAGCACAAGTATGATCTCATTTGAAAGCTAACACCTGGCAGTTTATTGTAAATGTAGAATTAATTATTGTCATAATGAAGAAAATAGTTATAAATAGCTTCAAAGTTTTGTAAAGTTATTAGAAATAAATTTTTATGAAACATCTTCATGAAAATAAAATTGAAGTTGGCATTGTTGCAATCTAGAAATGCACTGCAGCTAAAGCCACATGTCTGACCATGTTATATTTAAAATCTGAAGATGGTAAGTCTAAAACTCTGTATTTAGTTCAATGTTTTTCAAGATCATGTCATATGACTTTATTTTGATTAGACTCTAAAATGCAAACTGATGTTTATTGTCATCTTCTAGCATCTATTCAGTCTATTGTCTCTATTGTTTTGTGGTGCAAACGAGCCCCATTCAGTGTCAGTCTCCCCTGTACACATTCACACCTCTCCGGCCTAGTTATGGGTCTAAATATGCTTTTCTTTTGTCTGCATTATAATCACTAACGACTGGCTTTAATCCCTAATTTCTTTTACCAAAGTTCTCTCTTCACATTTTAAACTGTATCAAATGGCCTTTTTGAAAAAAAGAAACATTTCAGTAGCATTCTTATTTAGAAACATTCATAAAAATAACAGCTAATGTGCTAGCAGGTGCACAGAGCAAGCTAACATGTTAGCTTAGCACACCATCAATACACGACAATTTATGAGATTAAAAACATGCTTGTGCTCCAAACTTACTTTATAGCGCAAGTCGAGTGTTTTAAATAACTTTCTGTGATCTGATTTGGCTTCAGATAAAAAAATCAGACAGAAAATATATTATTTTACAGTATTCTGCAGAAATGATAGTCTATATATCGATTAGCATTACATTATAAATATAATCTATTATTATGAAAATACCTGACATGGCTCGAAGAACACAGGTAAATCAAATATCATTGCAATCATGTTTATTGTCTTCAAAACATCTTTATCTGCAGTTACAGCGATCTCTGTTAGCTTTGTTTGTGTCAGGGACTTCCTGGAATGTCACATGGTTCTGGCTCTTCTTCATGTGTTCCATATATGGACTATTACTGTGCATAGAGCGCCCTCGGGCTGCCAGTATGGATTGAAAACACAGTACATCAGAGTATCCAGCGCTCATGATTACATCGACGCATTTGGGTATAAATTCAATAAATATTATTCCTGTCTATAGAAATCTGATGTAAACCTATGAGAATATATCAATATTTCTCCAAATCTGCACATGTTTGAGCTAAAAGCCCCGAGGGACGTTGTTTTGTCAAGCTCTGTCATGACGATCGCACAGGAGTTTTTTTCTGAATGGAAGCGGCTGACGCTCATAATTCATATTAAAGGTAACGACTCATTTTTTTAATTACACAACTCCTGACACAAATTAAGACATAACTGTCACTATAAGTTTCTCAGAATACAATAGTGGTCAAATACTGAAACTTGAGTCTTATATCTTTTTAATGATGTATAGTTTGTCAAGGTAATAACCAAGGGCGTAGGTTTGGTTTTGAGATTGGTGGGGACATTCCCAGAAGCTGACGAATCAGGAAATTAAGGACTAATAGGATAATATTAAGGTTTTTAGACTATATTGACCTTAACAATATGTTAATGAATTCTGTAATGTTATGGTAACTATTAAAGACAAGACTGGAGTTTAACAGAGACTTAACTTTACTCCGTTCACAGTGCAATGCAGTAGTGCAATACGGACTTGTTCCTTGCTTTTTGAAGAAGCCAAACACATGTCAGTCTGCATCTGTCATTAAAGGGATAGTTAAGGGGATAGTTCACCCAAAAATAAAAAATTCTGTCTCGCACCAGTTGTTTCAAACCTTTATGAATTTCCTTCTTCTACTGAACACAAAGGAAGATATTTTGAAGGATGCTGGTAACCAGACAGTTGATGGGCCCCAGTGACTTCCATAGTAAGAAAAAAAAAATACAATGGAAGTCAGTGGGGCCCATCAACTGTCTGGTTACCACCAACATTCTTCAAAATAACTTCTTTTGTGGTCAGCAGAAGAAAGAAACTGGTTTGAAACAACTAATGATAACAGACTTTTCATTTTTTAAGGAAACTATCACGTTAACAGAAATGAACTTTTGGCATATTTGTTTCACATCATTACTGTCCAGTTTATCCTGTTGGACATGACACACAGCAACTCGTGCTATTGCTCTGAGCCATGTATTCAGTGTCCTAAGAGCAATGAAACTTCCTTCAGCCTCAGCTGATGAGAAGGGGATTGACAATGGTTTCAACTTCATCAAACAGACCTCTCATTTCAACAGACCAAGCAATTTTGTGTTTTCGTGTTTAAAGTGGACTTTCCATAGTCATAATGATTTTTATACAGTACAAACTGAGTATTCTATCCCTCTACACTATCCCTATCACATTTAACTTTCTGCATTTTCAAAAAACGTCACTTAGTATGATTTATAAGCTGTTTTCAAAAAAAAAAAAAAAATCCCTATAGGATTTCTGAAATAGCCCTCTTTGTGGGGACATATTTTCTTTGTCCCTACAAAAATGGCAAGATACGAAAATCTTGTCCTTATGGGAATTTTCTTTGTTTCCTTTTTTTGGAAACCGGCATATAAATCATACTAAGTGATGTTTTTACTAAGTTTCAGTGCTCTTTGCGCGCGCACACACACACACACACACTAACGATTATGTTTGCCACTTATCCCGCGATTGTCATACATTATATTGTAAAAACTGAGCTGTCCCTGAATCATTATTTGACGCGATTTGCCCCGTATTTTTGTGCACTGAACTGTAGATTAGGCCTACTCCCTAGTTTACCGCATCTAGGTTTCCTTCGAATGAGCTTTGCCGCCCGCTTCGCACAACCAGCCTCTCACAAGTTAGAAAGAAAACACAAAGCCAATCAGTTTAGCGATGTGTGTTAAGCAGGCGGGACCTAGATCTATTAACCGTTTGTGTTCCAGGATTTGCGCATTTTTCTCAGAACGCTCTTGTAAGAGATTTTAATCTAAATTAGATGTTTCCTGGTATAAATAAAATAAGAAATACATCAAACCCACAAGACATACCCGGCAACAGTGGTTATATATAAATATATTAAAAATTTTGATCGAAATTATTGCTAGGGACAAATCAGTGTCACTGGATATTGGTAGGGACATGTCCCTAGCGTCCCTACTAAATTCTACGCCCATGGTAATAACATTAAATCTGATAGTAATTTTGAACTATTTAAAAAAAAAAAAACGCTTCAGTGCGCCCGCGCTCTGGTGAAGCTTAACAGGTTATGTCTTGTTTGCCCTGTATTTGCTTGAGTTAGACTTTGAAGGGGTTTTTGCTGTGGTCCGAGCACGAGGGCGTTTGTTCCCGGTAGGGGAATTTATATTTATATGTATTTGTTGCTATATAAATAAAGTTTACGATGTGGACAAAAACGAGGACATTTTCAGTAACCAATGTAACCGAAACTAAACAGCGTCTATATGCGCATTGAGAGGCTTACACTCAGCGCGCATATTGTTATGACAACGGACTTTGAGTGAGTCACAGGGTGAGTCATTAAACCGTTCATTCAACAAACACATTCAAAAAAGATGATTCATTAAAATAGATGTAATGAAACAAGGTGTTAATTATTTTTAACTTTGAGTTCCACTTTTCAAGGCTCAGCTGAGCAGCAATGCGTCGCATGGGTAACGCTGAAGCTGATGCTTCACTTAAATTAGAGACCAATATGGCATTGATTCAATGCGTGACTTGCTTATTTCCCCGCGGCTCCTCGCGCTGCTGCTGACGCGCATTTATGGGAAATACCCGTGACGTGAACGTTAAACGACAAATATTTCACTTTCCTTTGACACGGCAGCCTTTTCACGACTTCAAAGACAGACGCAGGTAATTGCACGCGCTCTGCCGATCTCTCTCATTCACTGTGTGAAGTCTGTGTGAAGCCTCTGTAGGCTACACATCACTAAGATAAACAGTCTTTTTATCATTATGAACTTGTTCAACATTCAATACACACGCATGAAGTTCAAAACAAGAAGGGCCTTAAAGGCCTTATAAAAAACGTGAATATCGCGGTTGTTGCGGTTACGTGCAATCCTCTGCGGTTGACTTGTCAGAAGCGCGGTACTACAATATTGCGGTTATCGCGACAGCCCTAGTTCCCGGCGCCCCCCTCAGCGTTGGTCTGGTTTCACACTCAACTTGATTCTATCGAACCCTGGTGCGTTTGCGTGCATATTATGTCATCGCAAACGTGCACGGCGCATGATAGAAAACAGAACGCGGGTCAATATTGTGTTTTTTATTAATTCGCTGCTATTATGCGCAATTGAGTGAACAATACAGGGTTACTGTGCGTGTGTCACATAAGGTGGCCTTCTGCTGCTTGCAAACGGACTCTTTTGAGGAGACAGTGGATGCACGAATACACTGCGGGCTCACTCTCGCTCGTATCCAAGGTAAATCATCAACACTATCATCCCTTACAAGTGTTTTATTTAACTGAATACATCACAGTAAGCTAAAACGCATACGCAGGTCACTTTACTTCCTGAACAAGTGCGCACCCGAGTCCGTGCTGCTTTCACATTCACGCAAACCGCGGCACGGTTCGGGAGCAACCGAACTCAGACCACCTCCTCCAGGTAGTCTCGGGTTCGGTACCCCAGTGCGCAGTGAACTAAACTGCCAGTGTGAAAGCCTCCTGAGATGGTGTTCACTGATTCTAGATCAGTTTCCTTTGTCTGAGTTAATTGGTTTCTAATGTTTTTCATTGACTAATTAGTTGTATCACCTGTGTATCATTCCATCAATTGGTTTGGTTGTGTAAGCCCTGTTTTTATTTCAGTACTTTGACGGTTTTCGATGCGTTATGTTTGGTTGATCTGTTCATATTTTATAGTGCCCTGAGTTCTTTTTTTAACACAACTAAAACTGCTGCGTTTAGATTAGGAACTTTTACTCCTAATTCAGTTGCAAACAACAGTGACATAAAGTTAAAATTAAGGGTTTATTATTTTAATGGGTCTGTGGCAACTGGACTCTGAACCACAACACCAGAATTTAGGTGTTCAAACCCTGCCTCAATTAGTCTTACAATTGTGCCTTTGCTGATTTAAATTCAGCAGTGCTGCTAGCAGCTACATTTTAAAATAATTAAACCTTTCAGGGAGGGTTATGTCTCCCTTCAGGCTCTTTATTGTACACTTCATTCATTGTAATATATAATTAACACTTACAAAGCTTTTTTGCAATTCATCACAGCTGGTATCAGTCTTCTTCTACCCTCCTCCGATGTGTTGTATTTTTTCAGGTCCAGCTCATCCAGCACCCCCTCTGACATCTGAAGCATGTAAGTGATTGATGAACATTGAGAAGGAGTGAGTTTCTCTGAGTGTTTATCTGATGTCAGAAACTCCTGAATCTCCTTGCACAGAGACCGATCTTTCATTTCCAGCAGACAGAGGAACAGATTGATGGATCTTTCAGTGGAGAGATTGTTGTTCTTAATTGCATTTTTAATATACAGTGAAGTTTCCTTGATGCTCTCTGAGCTGTTCTCTGTGTGTGTCAGTAGATCCTGTAAGATTCTCTGATTGGACTCCAGTGAGATGCCCAGCAGGAAACGCAGGAAAAGATCCAATTGTCCATTTTCTCTCTCTCTAACCTTTTTGAATACACGTGCATGCAAATTATGTAGTGAATCAAAAAGTGCTTCTCTAGTGCTACATAAATAGCAGTAAACTACATATAAAGCAGCAAGAAACTCTTGAAAGCTGAGATGAATAAAGCAATAGACTTTGCTCTGATGGATCATAGATTCCTCCTTAAAGATCTCAGTACATATCCCAGAATAAACTGAGGCATCAGTGACATCTATACCACTTTCTTTCAGGTCCTCCTCATAGAACATCACATTGCCCTTCATCAGCTGTTTGAAAGCCACTTCAGCAAGTTTCACAATCACTTCTCTTTTGGAATGCAGCAGTTTCTCTGGATCCCCCTCTTCATATTTCCGACTCACATGGATCTGCATGAGCAAGAAGTGGATGTACATTTCAGTCAGAGTCTGAGGGATTTCTGCACTCAGTTCTTCTTTCAGGAGCTTTTGAAGCACGGTGGATGAGATCCAGCAGAAAACGGGTATGTGGCACATGATGTGGAGGCTTCTTGTGCTTCTGATGTGTGAGATGATTCTACTGGCTTGATGCTCGTCACTGATTCTCTTCCTGAAATATTCCTCCTTCTGAGGCTCATTGAATCCCTGAATTTCTGTCAGACGGTTGATGTATTTGGAAGGGATCTGATTGGCTGCTGCTGGTCTTGAGGTGATCCAGATGAGAGCAGATGGAAGCAGCTCTCCTTTTATGAGCTTTGACATCAACACACCCACTGATAAAGTCTCAGTCACATCAGAAACTTTCTCACTGTCTGATGACATCAGTGGAATTCTGTTTTCATCCAGACCATCAAGGATGAACACAACTTTACACTCATCATACATCTTTGAGTCCAGATCTTGAAGTTCAGGATGAAAGTCCAGCATAAGTCTGTGAAGAGTGTACTGCTTATCTTTAATGAAGTTCAGCTCTCGAAATGGAAGCACAAGCATGAAATCTACATCCTGATTGGCTTTTCCTTCTGCCCAGTCCAGAATGAACTTCTGCACAGAGACAGTTTTTCCAATTCCAGCGATGCCTTTAGTAAGAACGGTCTTGATTTTCTCTTTCTCCTCACATCCTGGTTCAGATGAGGCTTTGAAGATGTCACTGCAGTTGATTGGAATGTCTGTTTGGGCTGGTTTTCTGTCTGTTTTCTCCATGTGTAAAACCTCATGTTCTTCATTCACCCCTTTACTCTCTCCCTGTAACATGTAGAGTTGTGTGTAGATTCTGTTCAGGAGGGTTTGATTCTCTTGCAGTTTGATTCCCTCAGATAAGCTCTCATACTTGTTCTTCATGATGGTTTTGTGTTGGCATTTCACTTTCTGAAGAACATCATTTGATTGGTGAGAATCCTGCTGCAGATCTCCAGTCTCCTCAATCAGGGCTTGTTCCATGACAGGGCATGTTCTAGATCTGTCTCTGTCTGAGTTGCAGTTGAAACACAGTTTGCTTAATCCCTCCAAATAGACTGCATCTGTCAGAACTTGGTTACAATCTCCACATCTGGACTGACGCTGGATTAGATCTTCCCTCACCACACTGCAGAAACCCAGGAAAAAGATTTTCCACAATTGTTGTATGCAACCCAAAAATGGTAACACTTTTTTAATGACTATAGTGCAATACAGTACTTACACATCATTTGCAAACTACTAATTTTAAGTTTATTAATATTTTATAAACTGTAGTTCAAGTGCTTCTTTATTATTATGTTTTTTTTAAATATTCCCTTTCATTGCAGTGTGTAATACTGTTTAATACGGTGTAATACATAGCTGTTTGTGAATGTAAACGTTCTGCAAAGTTGTAAAGTCGAAAGTGCACACTAAATAAAGTTATTGTCTCTCAAAAGAAAGAATCGACTCTGGACAGCCTTAAAGACTCTTTTGGGTTTAGAATCCCACTGCTTTACAGTTCTATGTCACTAGAAAATACATTTGCATAATGCCTGCCTATGTTGTACATTGTACGCCCGGGTCATTTTACTGACGACTACTTCTCAAAAATCGTGGGAGATCCACATGAGATTCGCAAAACGCTTGTTCTTGAAATATGGGTCAGTACCCAGTTTATTGGACCAGTTTGCTCTTCAGAAGCACAACCTGTACGTATGAATAATTATTGATGTATATATTTTCCACCTGGTGTTCAAAATTCTTAGTTTTGTGTTTTATATTTTGTAAGTTTCCGGGTAACCAGCTAATGTACGTTATTACTGTCTTACTGAAATACTTCTGCTAAGCAGCGGTGGGCCAATATGACCTAAAATTGTGTCTATTAATGCAGATTGTCCGTCGTGCTTACCACTTTGAGTAAAGATAAAGGATGAAGCAAGATTTGTTTTACAATGTTACATCAGTCATGGGCTAATGTATGCGCTGTTCTTGATACAGTTCATGATACAGTTCATGCATGTGCACCGCAATAAATTACAAATATACACATCGGTTTGTTGATGAACATACACTTGTTAATGCTGATGCTGAGGAATTACAGTTGCAACGTTTCATAATGTACCTCAAACTGAGTAGCGTATCACTGAGAAACTTCCTGCTGAAGTCGTTCTTGCGATGAAGGTTTGGGTTGAATTACTAATTCCTCCAATGCATCATCATCGACCTGCTCTCTGATTGACATGATAAAATCAATGCCATCATTACTGTCTTTACAGTGTGTACAATCACTAAGCTGTAGGAAGCCTCCGGACAGAGCTGACGTTCAGTTATGATAATGGCCATGTAGCTTCCGACACGCGCTGTACGCGGTAGACCAATCACAACAGACTGTGCCATCTGGCCAATCAGAGCAGAAAAAGCTTTCCAAAAAGGAGGCGTTTAAAAGAGACTGATTCATCCACCGAGTCGTTTGAGAATCATTGAAAAACCTATTGAAATAATTAATTGGAAAATTCTATTAATTAAGTGCTTTAAACCAACCTTTATAAGACATTAATTGCATTCATATTCAGTGTTCCTTAAAAGGACACACACACACACACACACACACACACACACACACAAACACACACACACACACACACACACACACACACACACACACACACACACACACACACACACACACACACACACACACACACACACACACACAGCTGTGTTTTTGTGATATATGAGGACATTCCATAGGCGTAATGACTTTTATACTGGACAAACTGTATATTCTATCCCCCTACACTGCCCCTATCCCTAAACCTACCCATCACAGAAGACATGCTGCATTTTTACATTAAAAAAACACATTGTTTTTTATGTTTTTTAAGCTATTTGAAATATGAGGACTCATGCAATGTCCTCATATATCACGTGTAAGTTGTAATACCAGTGTAATATGCATGTCATTATACACATTTGTGTCCCACACACAGTGGGTTTCCATGTTTTATAGGGACTTTTCATAGAAATAATGAGTTTTATACTGTACAAACTGTACATTATTTCCCCTAAACCTACCCCTAATCCTTACTGATGTATTTCAACATAGTGTTCTTATGAGTTTTTGTAAGTTATTCACATTGACAACATTATTTTATTTATTCCTTTATTTTTAAGTGGTTATGTTTAGCTTTGGGGATAGGCAAAAAGAGGTCAAGAACTGCATTGTTTTATTATTTTATAATGTTTCCTGGGGTGCACTTATAATGTTTTTGACATTTATATTTTTTAGGAATTGGACCATCTATAGGGGAGACTGGGAGAGGAGAGGACGCTGGCGTTGTTTGTTAGCCGCTTCTCCGCCTGTGATCTTTAATTACGCTTATATAGTTTGATTGCTCTTCTAGATTTCTTGCGCTTTTGCTATATTTTGTCCTTGTGCTATTTTTACAAGCCTTGTGCACTAGTTTTTTCTGGAATTCGTATCCTACGCTTCACCCACATTTTATTCCGGTGGGGAAGCTAGGTTTGCTAGGCACCTACCTGTTACAGACGACTTCCAGCTGTCAACCTTGTTCCACCTGGAAAAGGGCTCTCTGGATCCAACCATCATATCGCTTTGTTGGACAAATTTTCTCCCTTCCACCACCGTTCCAGTACTTGGTGCTAATGTTGTCCGCTAACGTTGTCTGGCTAGCCTCCCTTCTTGGTCAGTATGGCGTTTAGCTATTCCAGCTCGCAACTTCGACGACTTAATCTCGCAACCACTCCTGGATTTAACATCCTTATTATTAAAGAACTTGGACTTCTTCGCCACCCTCGTTACATTCATAGAGGCTCCAGTCGAAAATTCATCTTCCATAACCAGTCAAACTGCTTTGCTACAAACATTCCATCTCTCTGGTCATCCGTCGCATGTCTGATGTGTCATCAGAGTACCGTCACTCCAGCTGCCATCAACACTAGAAATATCGCACTCCAGCATGGGATCCCCGCACCCTTGGCTGGATACATTATGTGGAGTGGATTCTAGTCTGCGCGTACCTGTACAGAGTTTTACCCCACAGTCATTGGTCAAATTCAAACTTTTCAATACTCAATCCATCAACAATAAATCCACACTGACTGAAGAACGCATTAGGGAGAAAGGACTTGACTTCATGTGTCTGACGGAAACCTGGCACCAGCGAGAGGTTTACTCTTCCCTAAATGAAGCCTGTCCACCCGGCTACAGTTACTTGGAGGCAGCTCGCAGCACTGGCCGTGCTGCCTGCAACATCTTCCTGCGAGTGTCTTGTATTTAAATGTAAGCCCCCCTTTCCCATGACTGTTCACCTTATCTACTGGCCCCCTAAACACAACTCTGCTTTCATCCCGGAAATGTCTGATCTCCTCTGTACTACCTCTGCCAATACCATATTCATGTCGACACCCCCTCATGTCATGCCGCTGCCTATTTCCTTCAGCTTCTAGACTCCCTCAACTTACAACATGTTGATGTCCCCACACATTCCATGGAACACACTCGATTTGGTCATCTCTAACTCTGCCCCCATTAGCAACCTACAGGTTTATGACCTTGGTGTCTCAGATGGTGTCTCAAGGTTGTCAATCGAGCTGCACTTTCCTTCCCCCCACACCAAACCAAAGCGACAGATCCACTACAGAAAGTTGAAAAACATCAATGTGAATGCGCTGGCCATGGACCTTCAACTTCTCTCCTCTGGCTCTACTAACTGACTTTCTGTCTGACTCCATGGATTTCTACAATCAGTCCCTGAGCAGTCTACTGGACCTCCACGCCCCCTTAATATCCAGGTCACATACATTACATTTACATTTATTCATTTAGCTGACGCTTTTATCCAAAGCGACTTACAATTGCTATATATGTCAGAGGTCGCACGCCTCTGGAGCAACTAGGGGTTAAGTGTCTTGTTAAGGGACACATTGGTGTCTCACAGTGGATTCGAACCCGGGTCTCTCACACCTAAGGCATGTGTCTTATCCACTGCGCCATCACCACCCCAGTCTCATTCACACACTCAGCACCATGGTACACCTGCAAGCTGTGAAAGATGAAGGTGACTGGGTGTCTCCTTGAGCGGCAGTTAAAGGCCTCTGGACTGACCGTTCACAAACAGGCATACAGGGAACAAAAGGGGGCATATGCAGAAGCTCTGAGGGATGCACGGTCCAGGTTTTATACCACTATCATCAACAACAGCCCGGGTAACTCCAAACAACTTTTTTCAACAATAAACCACCATCTCAAAATGACCTTACTCTCCCACTCTGAGACCACCAAGGAGAGGTGCAACATGCACATCACTTTTTTAAAATAAAAAGTTAATAACATCCGCTCACACTTCTCCGCTACTGCTGTCCTGCCCCTCCCAACAGCCTACCCACCGTTTAAGATTGTCCAGCCCCTCTGCTCTTTTTTTGACGCCACACAGGAAGAAGTGGAGGACGTCATCAAAAAAATTAAGCCGTCCACCTGTGCCCTAAACCCTTTCCCTTCAGCCCTGCTGAAGGCCAACATCTCTGCCGTCTCTCTCCATTCATCACCAAGATCATAAACCACTCCCTCCTGGTTGGATATATCCCATCTATGTTAAAAACTGCTGTCATCAGACCTATACTGAAAAAACCCACTCTGAATCCAGAAGTTCTCTCCAACTACAGGCCAATTTCCACCGCCTGCAATACACCATTGGACTGGACATTGGAAAATGTTCACAACAGGTTTGTCTCATATCTGACCGGCAGAACCGAGCATGTCGCCCTGGGCAAAGCTAAATCTCACACCCACAATGTCACCTGCGGTGTCCCTCAGGGCTCTGTGCTGGGCCCCACCCTCTTCTCCATTTACATGCTCCCCTTGGCATAGTCATTAGCAGACATGGTATATCATTCCATTGTTATGCTGATGGCACACAGCTTTATCTCAGGACAACCCTCACTTCTTCTTCTCCCTTTCCAACATCTACACTGACCACCTACCTGGAGGAGATAGAGGCATGGATGAAGCTCAACTTCCTTCAGCTGAACTGTTCTAAAACGGAAGCCATCTTAGTTGGTACACCACATCAGCTTCGCTTTTCCACCATCACCAGTATCAGTTTCTCTGGCCAAAACATGTCCCTTTCCACATCCGTCACCAAATTGGGTGTTAAAATGGACACTCAACTCACCTTTGACACCCACATCAAACACCTTGGTAAGACATCATTCTACCACCTCAAGAACATCGCCAAACTCCGTCCAACACTGACCCTGGCAGATGCAGAGAAGCTTGTCCACGCCTTTGTCTCCTACAGGCTGGACTACTGTAATGCACTCCTCATCGGGATCTCTGGCAAAAGCATCCAGAGACTACAATACATCCAGAACAGTGCTACCAGGATTCTGATGAGGGTGCGCAAGCATGATCGCATCAACCCCATTCTGAAATCTCTTCACTGGCTCCCTGTCCCACTCGAATATAAGGTTTCCCCTCTCACCCACCAGTGCATTCACAGAAATGCCTCACTTTACCTACAGGAACTCCTCACCCATCAGACCTCCTCACGCAGCCTCCGGTCTGCAACCACAAACACCCTCCAAGCCCCCAGAACCAACCTCTGCAGCATGGGTGGTAGGGCCTTTTCATTGGTTGTTCCGAGGCTGTGGAAAGGCTTCCCTGACCACCTGAGGACCTCACAGACTACAGATGTGTTTAAATGAAACCTAAAAACATATCTTTTTAAAAAAGCTTTTTACTAAATGTATTTTATAGGTTTTCCAATGATTTTATTTATTGTATTATTATATGCTTTGTAGCACTTTGAGATTGCTGTAATGTAAAGTGAAATACAAATAAAGTGTATTAGTATTATTATTTATTATTATAATTTTAGTATGAGTTTTACATAAAACATTGTCATCATTTAGAAATAAAAGGCCTTTTTTCCTACGCTGATTATACGCTGATTTTAGCCCTCTGATTTGAACGCTATGTTTGAAGGGGCGTGTCTGCTGTGAGACTTCAGTGTAAACGCCCACTGCTCTGATTGGCTAACATCTTTGCATGTCTTTTAGCACGTTTTTACTATGTCAGCTCTAGAGGTTAACTAATAGTGAAAGGTGTTGATTATAGCATTATATTTAGATCTATGGCATTTTATTTAGATCATGGCATGAAAGGTTGCAGTGGTGAGCATTGTAGCCGATCACAGACATGTTGAGCGCATGAATGCAGTGATCTTGTCATTGCATCTTGATTTCTGCAGTCTCATGAATGCTTTCATCATAACTAACAGTGCAAACATGATATCAATAAGAGATCCGTTGATTATAACAAAAGACTAAAGTCACCTTCATTTATATAGCACTTTTAAGAATATAGATTGTTTCAAAGCAGCAATACAGTGATAATAGGAACTTAAAGTAACAGAGATTGTTTTGGCTTTTCAGCAGCTCTAGAATAAATGTATTCACTTCCATTGCAAAGATCTTTAGTTATTAACTTACAATAACCGCTAACACGACACGGTTCTAACAGAAAACCCTTAATGCTCTGACCTGCTCTTTCGCAGAACAACAGTGTCTGGTGGCTCGAGAACACAAACCATGAAGTAGGTTCCAAGGTGCAAGCCTTGAAAATTTGTGAAAAGAAAAAAAAAAGATCTCTGCACAAATTTCTATCACGCGAACCTGTGAGAACGCCGACGGCGTGCACATGCATATTACGTGTCTATACTAATATTAGCGTAGACGCCATTCTTCTTATGATGTAAAGAATACATCAGGATTTATGGGAAGTGTTCCCTGTTTCCGGCTGACCTAATCTATGTAGCCTAACATTTCAATGTATTATATAAGTTTTATATAAGTTTATAATGTGATATGCTAGGTCAAAGAGATGTGTTTTTAGTCTAGATTTAAACTGTGTGTGAAAAAAAAAGTGTGTCTGAGTGTGTCTGCTTCCTGGACAATGTTGGGAAGACTGTTCCAAACTGGTGTTAAATAGGATAAGGATCTACCGCCAACAGTCGATTTTGATATTCTAGGTATCATCAACTGATAATATATCAGTATACCTAGACAGTATACCTAGAGGTGAACGTGATTTCACCAAGTACCACATGTTCCTATTCTAGGTTATTATGTGAGGAAGTTTTTTGTCCAATAATTAGAATCTCTGTTTTTTTCAGAATTAAGTAGTAGGAAATTACTAGTCATCCCGTTTTTTATAATTTTACTATGGACAAAAGGGACTTTGTTGTAACAGGAGTTTTGGCGAGAGTCTAGAACACAGCCACTGATAAACTTGCGCTGTTTGATTGACAGCTCCAGCGATTGTAAAGGGAGCATTTTTTGAATGATTTCTATACATAATTTAACCACAGATTAAATAACAGATTATTTTATTATTAGTGTTACATCCTACTAAGAGAAACTATGTGAAGTTGACCGTTTAGTCACTTGTTCAATTTTACTGACACTTAGACAAAGAAACATCTGACTGTACATGAATCATTACATCAGAATTCACTGGTCACAGATCAGGCATTAGTATTAACACATTTACTTATATGTTGTAAGTCCATATCGTAAAAGTCTGTTTGCAAAGCCTGTGGCGAAAATGTGACAGATGTGACTGGAATGTTTGTTAAAAATAAACTCATGACCCCTTTATACAGTCCTCAGGTCTCTACACTGGCTCCCAGTTACATTTAGGATTGATTTTAAAGTATTATTAGTATATAAAGCATTCAATGGCCTAGGACCTCAATACATTGCAGATATGCTCACTGAATATAAACAGATCACTCAGATCGTTAGGATCACATCAGCTAGAAATACCAGTTTACTCAAAGCATGGTGAGTCTGATTTTAGCTATTATGCCAGCCATAGCTGGAACCAGCTTCCAGGGGAGATCAGATGTGCTCCTACAGTAGTCACATTCAAATCCAGACTCAAAACACTTCTGTTTAGCTATGCATTTACTGAATGAGTCCTGTGCCTCTGTGCGTCCGACTGTTTGTACTGTATTTTTTTTTTTTTATTCTAAACTGTTTTAATCATTCTTATTTCTTTTGATTATTTTAATTTCTTCTATGTAAAACACTTTGAATTACCATTGTGTATGAAATGTGCTATATAAATAAACTTGCCTTGTCTTTAATATATTTGTAAACATTTGAACGAACTCTTAATAAAAATGCAATTAATGTCCAATAATGGTTTAAAGCACTTGATTAATGTAATTTTTCCATTTTCCGTGACCTAATATAAATAACTATTTTGATAGTGATAACTATTAGAAGTTAATACGTTGTTAACAAAGCATTAATTAACTCTTAACATATGAGCTAATTAAACAATAACACTGTTAATTACAGTGACAATAATTTAAGAATTCACTATTTGTATAGTCTATTAATGTATTACTACAGTTCATAAACTATTAATTAACTATTTGTGAATAATTTGTAAACACTTTACTACACTATATTTATTATAACATGTTACTCAAAAATCCTCAACAAAAACAATTCAACAATGCTTACCTTGGGTTACTGAATCCTGATTTATCATTAAATTTAATAGGTTGTGTAATAGAACAGTTGCTCTTCATAGAGACACCGCTGACTGCACCCCCCTCTTCTTTCTTCTCATATAGATTCATTTTGGGTGTAGTCTTGACTCTGTATGTAACTGTAATTATTATACTTGGGTAGAATCACATCTAAATAAAAAAAGAGAGGAAACAAATAAGGTAAATGTGCAATGGTCATTGCCTTATTATGACACCCTGTGGTTTTTCCCTCTTAACTTTTTATGATTGGGCTGCATGTGCACAAAGTTTGCATTTCAGCTCATCAGGTTCTTTTCCTATCCCATTCTCACTAATCCCCCCTGCCATATTATATTACATTTCATAATATATCCCCTCTGTGAGAGAAATATAAAACATACTTTTCTTTAGAGGTAAACCCTGCACCCCCAGTAGGTTTTCTCAGTCCCAATGTCTTCTATGTGCCATACACGTAGGTGTCTAAATGTTAAACAACTAAGTATACAACTGTAGTACTACTGCTGCCCTGAAGGAAATGTATAACTGTTACAAAAAAAACTAATTTTTTGTCTCCGCTGGGAAGGAAATACAGAGACCAGACCTCTTGGAACTTTAATTGAAAACGCCTGTTTCATAGTATATACCATAGATCCCGATGGGGCCTTAAAGCTGCAGTCGGCAAGATTTTTTTTATCATATTCACTGAAACCGACACTATGCTCCGACAGAACAGCATAAATCAGCCGGTTTTAGAAAAAAAAAAAAAACTGTGGCTCTACCTCCACCTAGAGCCTTTTATTTGTTTTGCAAAAATCCACCGTTCCTGGTTCTTTTGGTCCAATCAGCGCAGGGCTGTGTGAGATCTGACTGTCAATCCCAGTTTGTGCACTCGCCACAGATCCTTCTCCCCCACTGTACTGTTCTTAGTGTAGTTTATTTTTAGAACCACTAATAGTGCTAGTCCATGTATGTTTTTGATGTTGTCAGAGAGAGTAACCTCTGACCTTAAATGCAGCCATCTTGTTTACTCAGTTGATGCTGATAGTCACACGGTTAAAGCAGCTCAATCTCTTCATCATCTTCATCATTTATAGAAGCTTTGTCTGTAAGTATTAATGCATTTACTAGAAGCTTGTTTTTTATCTTTTGCCTGGAATTAGTACCAGTAATTTTAGGATAAAATTGATTTTAAGAGAGACATGTCAGTACAATGTTACATGCATCTAGATTATCATTGTGTATATTATGTTTAGTTATACCTTAAGCGAACTGTTTCAATTATTAATGTACAGTCTTTAGAAAATTATGTTCACTTTTTCTGTATTTCAGTTTTACTCTGTTCCACTTAAGTGGATGTGTTAATTAATCCATGCTTCAGTTCAACTTTCTTGTGGAAGGAGTCATCTGTTTGCCTAGTTGAAGAATGGGAACTCTTTTACGAGGGCAGAATAAGCACGTTACAATATCACATGCACACGCCTGAAGTTCGCAGGTGTGTTGGATTGTACGAAGCGTGATGGCGAAGACAAAATGTACAAGCTTCCAATTTCTCGGTTAACAACCAGAGCTAGGAGGTCCAAAACAACCAAGGAAAAGAAAAAACCTGTAGAAACTTGATCGATGCTGAAGAGACTGGCGCGTTCACAAAACGCACACACACTGACGAGCACGAACTCGGTGGGAGGGTGCTCAGTGTTGGTGGGGGAGGGGCATGAGAGTTGTGAACATTAAACATTTTGGCTAAGTCCCCTCAATTTGCCAGACTTGCCGACTGCAGCTTTAATATGAGTTATCATTTTCAAATTTTTGGTTGACGAGATTGAAAAGCCAGTAATTTATGACTGAAGACTTATATAAAGAATGAATAAGTGAGGGCGAGGTTAGATGTACTGTTTATCCAGCATGTCGATAGCTTCTGAAGCATCTCTGAGCTTAGAGAGTTCTTTTCTTTTAACATAAGAGGAAAGAGAGACTATTTTGCCCCACAAGTATGCTTTCAATGCCTCCCATAATAAAGATATAGATATATCATGCATGTCATTTAAATCTAGGTAAATATTTTTCCCTTTCGTCGTCATTCGACGTAACTCGAAGTGACTACGAAAGGGAAAAATATTTAGGGGGGTTTCGCTTAGAAGCCTATCACCTTCGAGTGTTAAAAAACGAGCCAATGACAAATAAATGCCATGGGGCTGCGGAATTTGCATAGCGTAACTCCGCCCCATCTTGTGGGTATATAAGGAAGAACGCTGGCAGAATGCAGACATGTTTCTGCTTCGGAGCCAAGAGGTCCTCTTCACTCCTGCAAGCCTGATTTCTCTGAATGTCATCAAGTGTCTTCGAGACGAGCAGCTCTCCAGTCTGTGTCGGTGCAAAGGGGATTCACATTCCTGCCTGCAGATCTGTGCAGTGGTCTGCATCCAGCGTGTGTGTTTCTCCCTGGCCGCTTCAGCGCAGGCTGCTGAGCGTCCTCTCACAAAAGAGCTTGCGCGGGCACGTCTTTTTCAAGATGTCTCGCCCATGTATTTCTGGGTGCGGTCGTTCCATTTCTCCCTCTGATGGCCATGATCGCTGCCTTGCGTGTTTGGGGTTAGAACACGCTAAGGCAGCTTTCATGGATGAGTCATGTTCTCACTGCAGGAACATGACCATCGCTGCATTGAGATCGAGACTCCATGACCTTACTAAAGGTAGAGTCCCCTCTGCCACACCCCGATCTACCCCCTCCTCAAGAGCTGGTACTTCGGCTGGTGGCCAGGGTGATCTGAGGGTGACGGTGTGGAATTCTGCCCTGACGATGCTTCCTCGGGCCACACCCCCCTCACCAGTGCAGCAACCCGCGAGTTCCTTGGGTGCAGCCACGGGGTCGTCTTCGGATGTGCCTCGCGTCTCATTCGGGGCTCCAGAGGAAGATCTGATGTCGATCGCCGCATCACAAGGCGAGCTGGAATCTTCTGGGGATGAAGATTTGGCTGTGCTGACATCCTCCGGGGTCCCAACATTGTCCGAGTCTGATCCGGAACTGACAGCTATGCTCTCCCGGGCCGCCGCGAGCATCGGCCCTGAGCGCTCACGGTTGGATGATTGGTTCTTGGGGGCTGCACGCGCTGACTCTTGTCAGCGCACCCCCCCCCAGTTCTATTCTTCCCGGAGGTGCATGAGGTCACAAGATCCTGGAAGGCCCCGTTGTCTTCCCGCGATCGTTCGACGGCCTCCTCCGCCTTCTCTTCCCTTGATGAGGCAGCGGTGAAAGGGTATACTGGGGATCCCCCTATTGAACGCTCTGTTGTGATGCAGTTGTGTCCTCAGAGCGCTTCGACATGGCGTGGTGACCAAAAGCACCCCTCCAAAGCCTATAGGTTCTCATCTACCTTGATGTTGAAGTCCTACAGAGCTGCGGGGAACGCCGCCGCCTCGCTGCATGCCATGGCCATCCTCCAGGTCTACCAGGCCAAGATGCTCAAGGACATGCACGAGGGTAGAGCTGACCAAGGGCTCTTTGATAAGCTGCGTGCCGCCACCGACCTCGCTCTCCGAGCGACGAAGGTGACCGCACGCTCCCTTGGTCAGGTGATGTCCACAGCTGTGGTCCAGGAACGACATCTGTGGCTTAACCTGGCCGATGTGCGGGATGCTGAGCGGATCCGTCTGCTCAACTCTCTCATATCCCAGGGAGGCCTATTCGGCGGCGCAGTCGAGAACTTTGCCCAAAAGTTCTCGGCTGCCCAGAAACAGACTGAGGCTATCAAGCACATACTACCCCGGCGGCCAGCTGCTGCCTCCACCCAGCCGCCGGCTCAGGCCACTCAGTCTGTTCGCCGCTGAGGACGCTCTCCTGCGACTCCCGCCCCTCCCGCTCGGCCCCAGCAGCAGCAACTCGCTCGCCACCTCCTCTTATGGAGTTAGAAGTATATGAGGTCGCTTCGTGCTATTTACATTCCAGGAGACCTGAACTGTGCAGTTGACGAGCTCTCACGGATTCAGCCTCTCTCCGGCAAATGGCGACTCGATCCCCAGTCGGTTCAGCTGATTTGGGAACAGTTCGGGGACGCTCATCTGTTTGCCTCCCAAGACTCTTCCCATTGCAGCCTATTTTATTCCCTGACCTAGGGCACGCTCGGAACGGATGCACTGGCGCACAGCTAGCCGCAGGGCCTCCGCAAGTATCCGTTTCCCCCAGTGAGCCTTCTCGCACAGACCCTGTGCAAGATCAGGGAGGACGAGGAGCAGGTAATTTTGGTTGCGCCCCACTGGCCCACCCGGACCTGGTTCTCCGAACTTGTATTCCTTGCGACAGCACCTCCCTGGCCAATTCCTCTGAGGAAGGACCTCCTTTCTCAGGGACGGGGCACCCTATGGCACCAGCGGTGGTGGCTACCATCACTTCCGCTAGTGTATCGTCCAAGAGACATGCCTATGCATTGAAGTGGAACCTCTTCGTCAACTGGTGCTCTTCTCACCGAGAAGACCCCACGATATGCCAGTGTCGTGCTTTCCTTCCAGCAAGAAGGGTTGGAGCGAAGGCTGTCTCCCTCCACCCTGAAAGTTTATGTTGCCGCTATCGCCGCACATCATGTTGCAGTTTAGGGTAAGCCCATTGGGAAGCACAACCTGGTCATCAGGTTCCTGAGAGGAGCGAGGAGACTGAATCCTTCTCGTCCTCCTCTCGTACCCTCTTGGGACCTCTCAGTGGTTTTAACTGCCCTGTGGAGTGCTCCCTTCGAGCCCTTGCAATCAGTGGAGCTTAAGTTCCAATCGATGAAGACAGCGCTCCTGGTTGCATTGGCCTCCATCAAGAGGGTAGGGGACCTGCAGGCATTTTCCGTTGATGAGGCATGCCTGGAATTCGGGCCGGCTAACTCTCACGTGATCCTGAGACTCGGGCTTGGATATGTGCCCAAGGTTCCTACCACTCCCTTTCGGGACAAGGTGGTGAACCTGCAAGCGCTGCCCTCGGAGGAGGCAGACCAAGCCTTGGCACTGCTCTGTCCAGTACGTGCTCTCCGTGCCTACGTAGACAGGACGCAGTGTTTCAGGACCTCAGACCAGCTCTTTGTCTGTCATGGTGGGAAGCTGAAGGGAAAGGCTCTCTCCAAGCAGAGGTTGTCTCACTGGATAGTGGATGCCATTGCTTTGGCATACCAGCAGCAAGGTCGACTGTGCCCCCTTGGTGTGAAAGCCCACTCCACCCGGAGTGTGGCTTCCTCTTGGGCTTTAGCGCATGGCGCCTCGCTAGAGACATCTGCAGAGCTGCAGGCTGGGCAACACCTAACACATTTGCGAGATTCTATAATCTCCGAGTGGAGCCAGTGTCCCCTCGTGTACTCGCTTCAACTAGCCAGTAACTAGGATCCGCTCAGGTGTCTTCGCTTGCTCGCCATTCCACTCCACAGACTGGATACGTGCGATATTCTCCTCAGGTGAGTTTCCCTGAGAAGCCCTGAGTTCCTCCCGCACTGTTGACGTCAACGGCAAGGTTATGCCCCCGGCAGCTTTCGCAGTTGGCTAGGTGCATGGTTCCCCCGCTAGGTGACCCCCAGATATGGAATGCCAGACCTGACATATTAACAAATAAATCGATACATAAATAAATAAATATACAAAGAAATGTAAATAAATAAATGAGTATTTTTTTGTAATTTATACTTTTATTTCCTTATTTATGTATGTAAAGATGGTGTTTGGTTGGGCTATTTGTGTTCATGTCATGTGCTTTTGTCTTCATTTGTGTTACTTTCTAATTGGTTTATTGGTCTTATTTGGGGAGGGGATATAAGGTCCAAGCTCTAGTGGATACAGAGCTTGGCCCAACATTAAAGTCATCAAACATGTCTCTCGGGCCCATTGGCATCAAGTTCAAGTCCAGCCGTCCAAAGTCTGCAAGTTCAAAATATGAGTTTGGGTGTTCCAAAGATCATGCCTCTGTCCACAGTACTTCCAGTACTGGCCACTGCCTTGCTGTGTGTGTGGGCCACATACACCTTTTCAGAAAAGTCAGCATATTCTACATCTCTTACTGAGGCAGATGCCATAGAGACCATTCAAGCACCATGCCTGCTTCACAACAAGTCCAAAGACGCTATTAATGAACTGCCCATGTGTCATGTTCAATGAGGCTATCTATGCCAACGGTGTCACATCCAAGGAGTCAGTCCTTGCCAACCATTTTATCATGAATGATATTCAGGTTCCTGATCCACCAATTCCTCCAGTTCAAGGATTGTTTCAGCTCTACTGTCCGAGCCTGTTATCACTCCACTGTCTAGTCCCACCTCTGCTGTATGGACCAGGTCCACCGCTGTTCCACAGTCTAGGTATGTCTTGCTATGGTCCAAGCCTGCCTATGTTCCATTGCCCAGGTCCTCCCATGCTCCACGGCTCAGGCCTGCCATTGCCATGTCATGATCCTGACCTCATTCCACTTCATGGGCCTGACCCTCCATCCCTCCCCCTGGACTGCCTCTTCTCCACCAGGATTCTTCTCCTATTCCAGGACTTTTTGTTTATGTTCTTGTGGTGTTTGGTTGTCTGGAGGCACCCATTAAAGGGAGGGATATGTAAGGATGGTGTTTGTTTTGGCTCTTTGTTTTCATTTGTCATGTGATCCCTACGTTTCCCTTATGTCCATGCCATGTGCTTTTGTCTTCATTTGTGTTACTTTCTTATTGGTTTATTGGTCTCATTACATTCAGGTGTTGCTCATTAGTAGTTGATGTATTTATAGCCCTGATTTTGCCATGTGTGTGAATCACGCTTTGTCATCTTTTGATGCTATAGTCAACTGCTGTGAGTTTCATGTTCATGCCAAGCTTTACCTCCTCAAGTTTATATTTAAGTTATGTTGATACCCTATTATGGAATAAACTGCATTTAGGCTTAGAAAACGGACTCTGCTTCAGTGGAATCGTTACAGTATAATTGTATTTTTTCCACATTAATTATTTTTATTTATTTATTTATTTATAATTTTATTTATTTTCACATTTATTTATGTATATACTGTATGTATTTATGTATACATTTATTTATTCATACATTTCTTTCTCTGTATGTTAATGAGGGGGGCGTGTTTTACCTCAGACATAGCAACTGGCACTGCTCAGAGTGGAAGTGCTGAAGCTTTGAGGCCAAAGTGACACCTTGTGATGTGACTAAATACGCAAGAGGTTTGTGGACGTGGCTACTCTTTATTCTGGACATGGCCGTAAAACATCAGCCACATTTCTAAAATGTGTTGGTGCACATGAACAGAAGCTATTATCAGAAGAAATTATCAGCTGAACTATTAAAACACATTCCATGTAAATGTGCTTGATGAGGCTGATAAGAGCTTGTATTTATTGTCGATGAGACTCGCTCAGCTCAGAATGAGAGAAATCAGCGCACATTTCACTGAAGTCTATGCAAGCATAGCTAATGATCAATGCATTTGAATCGCGACTGCAAATTCAGTTCACATTTCCTAATTTTGCATGCGCAACATGTGACAATTCAAATGCTTCAAAATATAATGCAGATTACAAAGATGCTGCTCTTAGATACTGATAAATCACACGTCTTATGCTAAATCATCAATTGGAATTATTCGGGATAAAAAAAAAAGGTGCATCATGTAGCCTACAAGCAGAAAGTGAGTATCTCATGCCATGAATTGTAGATACAAAACAGAAGCTAATTGACAAACCTTTCCATAAAGAGGTGATATTTCCGCTATAAATTGATTTCCAAGGGCTTTTTTTAAACAGCTTATTTTTGATTTGATTTGATTTATTGGTTTATTTAAAAGGGGACAGTGCAATTTCATAAAACGCATGAACAAACATGGTTAAAAAAGCCAGAATTAGCCAAAGGCTATTTTTCATCCGTAGTCCCCTGGCCAAGATGTAAAAAAAGCATTACAATACAAACAAGAAAAAACATTTACAAGTCTATGGCAAATTGACTAGAATATAACTACAATATAAATAACACTATAAGATAACTTAGGGTACACTGTACCTGTTACAATACTAAGACACACAAAAACACATTTTCAAAAAGGCTGTAGTATATTAAATATATAATATACAGCTCAATAGGTTCGGCTTTTAATGTTGGCAGACATAATTGTTAATGAGCCAAATTTTCACTTTTTTTGTAAAAGCCTTGTAAGTGTTGAGCTGTCTAACCTCCTCAGGTATAGAATTCCATTCAGCAGCGCCCCTCACTGACCAGGCCGAGCGACTAAAAGCGCTCCTGCGCAGAGGGACAACACAGTCCCCTCTGTCAGAGCTTCGAGTGACACGCTCAGAGGTGTTTCTTTGGCTGATGAACTCAGCCAGAGGAGCTGGGGCCAAATCATGTGTCACTTTGTACATAAGACTCAAATCTAAAAACTTATGAATACTGTCCCAGTTTAAAAGGCTGTGTTTTTTTAAAAATTGCACAGTGATGATAGTGCCTTGGTTTTTTGTCCATGATTTTAATGGCTTGTTTATATAATATTTCCAAAGGGCTTTTTGCACTCTGACTTGCTTGAGACCAACTTGTTAAACAGTAATTGAGGTGGCTGAAAATCATGGAATGTAAATAAAGTAGTGCAGCTTCAGTTGACATGTAATTTCGAATTGAGCGGAAATTTGCAAGATTAAACTTGATTATTTTACATAATTTTTTAATATGGGCTTTAAAGGAAAGATGTGAATCTATTACTAAGCCAAGATATTTGTATTGATTTACAATTCGTAATTTTTCTCCAGCAACTGTTATGTCCGGATTAAATGAAGCTCTATTGGTTTTACTGAAAAACATACCTACAGTTTTTGAAATATTTAGCTGCAGGCAGTTCTCCTGCAACCAAGATGTAACACGAGTCATGGCTTTAGTGAGTTTATCTGCAACAATGTCTTTCGAACGACCATGAACAAATAGAACAGTGTCATCCGCATACATTAAACATTCTACTTCAGAGCAAACATTAGGCAAGTCATTGACATAAAGGCTAAATAAGAGGGGCCCTAATATTGAGCCCTGAGGAACCCCGGTAGTTAGCTTAAGAGACTTCGAATTGCAGTTGTTAATTAGTACAGATTGTGTACGATCATGCAGGTAGGATTCAAACCAGCTAACAGTATCACAAGAGAATTTAAATTGTGGAAGCTTGTTGAGTAGAACTGAGTGGTTCACTGTATCAAAGGCTTTTTTGAGATCCAAGAATACCGCCCCTACTACTCCCCCCTTGTCTAGAGAAGATTTTATTTTCTCGATAAAAAGGCACGTAGCCGTTTCAGTAGAGTGTTTGGACCTAAAACCAAACTGCATGGCGTGAAAAGAGGGGGAGCTACTGTTTAAGTACTGGACAGTCTGCTCAGCCACCCATTTTTCTGCAATTTTAGAAATGGCCGGAAGAATGCTTATTGGTCGGTAGTTATTCACGGAGGTAGATAGACCAGACTTAAAAACTGGCGTGACAATAGCAGATTTCCAGGCCTTTGGAAAGTGATCACTGGAAATAGATAGATTAATAATAGAAGCAATGGGAGTAGCTAGAGCGGATCCTGAATCTTTAAGCATGTTCGTGTCCATACCAAATACATCCCTGGCCTTAGATGGTTTTAGTGTTTTAATTATGTCAATGACTTTAGTCTCAGTGATGTTTGCTATGATGAAAGACTGTGTTGCAGACACTAAGTGTTCTTTTGTTTGTTTTATTGTAAAGTTCTTAGAGATTTCTGCTACCGATTGAATAAAATAATTGTTAAAAGCATCAGCTATTACCTTGGGTTCTGTTAAAAAGTCTCCATTTAATTCAATTTGCATTTGTTCTGTCTTATTTTTGTGGGACTTACCTGTCAGTTTTTTAATGTAATGCCAGGTTATTTTAGAATTTCCACGTGCACTATTCAAAGCAGTAATGAAAAAGTCAGCTTTAGATTTCCTTATTTCTCTCACTACTCTATTTCTTAAAGTGATAAATTGATGCCTGTTATATCCTGATTTTACACCCAGCTTCAAGGAATGATCTCGTTCTTTCATCAATTTCAGAACAGATTCATTTAACCATGGAAGGCCATTTTTTTTACCTCGTAATCTAATTTTCCGTGTAAATTGTGTAATAATTTGCTGTATTTTATTAGAAAATAGAGAACAATCCTTGTCCAAGTTAATGCCAGAGAGTAATTCATCCCAGTTTACACCATCGATTGAATCTATGAAGTTTTGTTGTTCCTGCTTTGGTATCCTAAAGGATTCTGTGGCTGGCAAAGGTTTAAAACGCTTTTTATTTAATTGTCTGGTGACCATTATGAGATTGTGATCAGACAATCCAGTAAGCATATTATATGATTTCAAAATCCTTTCTGGCCTGTTTGTAAAAGCTAAATCAATTTGAGTGCTCGTAGAGTTTGTATTCTCGTAGCACCATTAATCACCTGAGCCATATCCATTTTATCCATTACCTTTTTCAAGTTTTTCCTGATTTGCTTAACTTCCCAATTAACATTCAGGTCACCTAATATTATAAGTTCTTTTGCAGGATTAAGTTGTTTTAATAAAATATCCAGCATTTGATGAAGGAAGTCTATAAATAACCACAAGAATAAACGACATTTGCGGTGACAAAGATACATTTAAACCAATAAATTCCAAATCATTCTCATCTGTGACATGAATTTCATTACAGTTAAAAGTGTCCTTGGCATAATAACCCCCCCTTCCTTGGAACCCTGTCTGTCTTTACGAAACATTTTATAACCAGGTATAGATATTATTGCAGAGGGTGAAGTTTCCTTAAGCCATGTCTCAGAAAGGCATAAGAAATCAATATTAGAATCAGTAAGTAGGTGGCGGACTTGATCACTTTTTAACTTGATACTTCTTATATTTAAATGTGCACATAGAATACCTTTCGGTTTAGATATTGAGTCCCAAATTAGTTTGGAGTTATTAACTGTCTGAAATACCCCAAGTTTCCGGTGTTTTATTATCGCTGGGTTTGGCGGTTTCCTGTTTCTATTGTTGACATTATTCGCAGTTAGCTCCACAACTTCTGCGCTGTCACCCGTTGCACAGCTCCCAAACTCAAGAGTTAGAGAAGATGGGGCTCGAACTTTACCCGCCGATACAGAAAGGGCCTGACAGCCGCCTGCAGACCGCCGACAACACCCTCCCGCGCCGACCCCACCGAGGCTCTCACGGCACAGCTCAATGAGCACAATGGACTCCGGTGAAACGGCGCTCCCCGGCCATCCCGGATGGCGTCCTCGTCCAAACACCCAACCGACGGGGGCATCCCACAAGGCGGAGGGGGCAGCGCAGCGAACCCGATAGACCCGCCGCCAATCCCCGACGGAACCGCCCAACCGGTGACCACATCCGCTCCAAACACCGATCTCTGTAAGTTCCTTGGGATGCTCCTGCAGTAGTTAGATGTTATGATATGGTGGCTATCTGATGTTGGACCATTTGTCGGACCGGGGCATTGATGGATGTCCCCGGACAGCAAAAGGCAGATGGTGATTATTAGTGCAAGGCTCTGTTGCGACTTGAGTGCCGATTTGGTGTGCTTTCTGAATTCGCTGTACAGATGTGGATATATGAAAGTAACAGCCAGGACGTGTTTTCCAAGTCCAAGATGTTTGGTAACTTTGATTATCACAAAGTCCACTGATATATGTTTAGTCATGCTGTTAGAACTATAAGAGTCATTCAGAATTTGACTAGTTTCTATATAAAAGATGTTTGTAAGCAGTGCACAAGCAAAGAGTGCGCCAGCTAACCCTACCACACCCTGCGCCGCCGCCATTTTTCCCCGCCAAATTACTAGAAATTTAACTCGAAACAACCTCAATCAGGGATATTAAATATATGCATCATCATTTATGTCAAATTCTTAATTTTACCAGTAAAATAAAATCAGTATCAACAAAATCCATCTTCACACTGCAGATGTGGGACGTGCAGAAGCGGACTCTGAATGGCAAATTATTTACACAGACTGGTAATGCAGAAGAGCCATGGATGCATTACACAATTGCATAAATAATGTTATAAGATTATTTCTTTAAATATAACATTTTGAATATAGAAATATGAAATGGAAACAATGAAAAGATACGTTTAAATATTTAACAAAAACTAACTTTTAACCTAACTTTTTTGAAATGATACGCAGTTTTCGCATGCATTTGATACGCAGTTCATTTGCGTGTTATAGTACACGCACCCCACACCACTAATTCTACCCAAACGTATAATACATACGCACCCCACACCACTACTAAACCTACCTAACCAACCCATGCGTATCCTATGCACGTAAAAACTCATTTTCGCGTATAAATTGCACGATAAACACACTGCGTGCTACAGAGAGGCATTTAGTGTGATCGGGTTGGAAGATATACATTAACCTTAAAAAGGAGAGATGCATTTTACCAGGTTGTAGCACTTGTGCTAATTTCCACCTGTAGTCCCTGGGCAGGCTGATGTCGACAGATACACATATTAATAATACATTTATACCAAAAACAGCATTAAAAAAAAATCACACCCTTCATTCATTCCTTAACATTCATTTATACACTCTCACATACACATCAATTACAATACATTATGTGAACATGTTTGTTTTAAAAGAAGCCATTTTTTGGCCCGATGTGAAAAAGTGTTAAAATTTACACATGTGGTCAGCTCTGTTGGCAACTTATTCCACTGTCTGATGGCTACACATGAGAAAACTGAGCTGCCGAATGCGGTTTTACACTGAGGAATCCTACACTCGCCCCGAACAGTCGACCGAGTGGCTCTAGTTGAAATTTCTGAGCTCAGTGAAATAAACTTTTTTAACAGAGGGGCTGCAGTACCATTTATTATCTTAAACAAAAGACAGATATTTGAATATATGATTATGTTTTCAAAACCAAATATACTATGTTTTTAAGAATATGACAATGATGAAATAGCCGAGATTTCTTGTCATGAACCTTAAGAGAACTTTTGAACAACGAATCCAAGGGCCTTAATGCTGTTTTACATGCCTGTGACCAACTCGTCATGCAGTATCGAAAGTGCGGAATTATCATCACATTTAGATATAGATTAGATGCATCTATGGTCAAAGAGTTCCTAATATATCTAAAATGTGCTGTTAATTTTCAGCGTGCTGGTCATCTTTTTAATATGTTTTTTTTTTTTTTTTTGGGTCAAGAATGACTCCTAAATATTTAATTTGGTCAACCCTTGAAATTTTCTGACCCTCAACAATGATTTTTGGTTCAGTTTTACATAGCGAGAACTTAGGCGGTTTTTGAAAAACATAGACACCGTATTGTCAACATTCAAAGTTAAATGAGAGTTTTTTATCCAAATGGAAATCTTTTTCATTTCCTCAGTTAACCTTCGGGCAACATCCTTAACAGTTTTACCATAAATATACACCACTGTGTCATCAGCGTACATTATCATTTTAGCATTAATACACACAGACGGGAAATCATTAATATAAAGAGAAAACAACAAGGGTCCTAATATAGAGCCATGTGGCACAATACAAATATGAAACTAAAACAGCCAGTAGGTGGCGGCAAGTCATAAGTATACGTATTTTGTATTTACAATGCATGGCATGAGATGTGTGTCTCACTTGCTGCTTCTACATGATGCACCTTTTGTTTGATTTAATCCCGAATAATTACAATTGATAATTTAGCCTAAATCGTGTTAATCAGCTTCTAAAAGCAGCATCTTTGGAATATGCATTATATTTTTAATCATTTGAATTGTCACATGCTGCGCATGCAAATTTAGGAAATGTGTACTGAATTTGCAGCCGTGTTTCAAAGTCATAGATCAATGTAACCTTTGGCTAAATATGAAAGAAACCCGACTACGCCACCTAGGTTACTTCACCTAGGAGAGTAAAAATGATCAAAATACCCCAAAAAGAATTAAACCAAAAGGAATCACAACAATATAAAGGACCCTGATGGTTTAGATTGCATCAAAGACAGAGACGTGACTTTTCAAAAGTATACAAAGTTTACAGTGTATACTCACATATGGATATACACTGGCAAATAAATTTGCAATATCAAAGAAATAGAAACAAAAAGAAAGAAAAACAAAAAAAGGAAAAGATTACATAGACAATTGAAACGACACAAAATTATTTGGTAACACTTTATTTCGATAGTCCACTTTAGACATTCTACTAACTATAAGTAACTTTTCAACTACATGTCAACTAACTGTCATTAGAGAATTAGTAGACTGTCTGCTTAATATCTGCTAACACTTTATTTTGTTTGTCCCCCAACAGATATTCTGCTGACTATAAGTAACTTAGCAACTACAAGTCAACTTGTTCTCCTAACCCGAACCCTAACACCTAACCATTACCTACCAGTCTACTGACAGTCTACTACAGCCTACTAATACTCTAAAGACAGTTAGTTGACATGTAGTTGAAAAGTTACTTAAAGTTAGTAGAATGTCTAAAGTGACTATCGAAATAAAGTGTAACCAATTATTTAACATCACAACTAATAATATTTAAAATCGTTCAAGCTGCTTTAATGGACTAGACTACTAGCGTGTTAGTTTAATATAATAGCCCAAAAGACACGCATGGCATGTCCAATACTTCAACACATTTCATACACAGTCTTTAAAGCACTCGGTAAATACAGCAGTCCGAAGCAGTAACGTCCACTGCAGTCAGCCATACGGGACAATGAAACAGTGACACAAACTGGTAGGCCTATATAAAAAAACAGCAGCTAGCGCTCTGGGGCCGCACCTGCAATAGAAGCACGAATAGTGCATCAATTCAATTGATTTCACCCCTCCCAAAAAGAGAAAACCCCAAATAAAGTTTCTTATCGGGCGGCAGTGGCTCAGTGGTTCATGTAAGTTGTCTACAAACCAGAAGGTTGCTGGTTCAATCCCCGGTTCCACCTGACCAAGTGTCGAGGTGTCCATGAGCAAGACACCTAACCCCAGCTGCTCCCGACGAGCTGGATGGCGCCTTGCACGGCTGACACCGCCGTCGGTGTATGAATGAGTGAGTGCAAGGGTGAATGTGAGGCAAAATGTAAAGCGCTTTGGTGGCCATTGGGTCTGTGAAAGCGCTATATAAATGCAGTCCATTTACCATTTACCTCGTAGGGGAAATTCTTAGGCTATAGTGAGCTTTATGCTACTTCACACACACAACATCCCTAACAAACATATATTTAGACCGCGATCTGCGACTATGAGAAAAAGCAATAAGTCAAGCGACTCACCAGGGAAAAGCAACAGGGAATCTAAACCCTGATGGCCCTTTACGGCCCTCATAACATGAACACACGTAGAGGGATAATGATAAAACCACACTTAACCATGCTTTTTACTTAACCAGTCTCTAAATCCTAACGCGCCTCAGTAATTGTGCCTCACAGGTGTGCTTACGCAGCTCAGCGACAGTGGGCATGTCTTCCCATTTGAGATCAAATGAGCCAAAACAATTAGAGACTCTCAACCTGTCACAAATAGCTATGCTTGTGTAGACTTCAGTGAAATGTGCGCTGGTTTCTCTCCTCGTTCTGAGCTGACGAGGGAGTCTCATCGACAATGAATACAAGCTCTTATCAGCCTCATCTAGCACATTTACATGAAATGTGTTTTAATAGTTCAGCTGATAATTTCTTCTGATAATAGCTTCTGTTCATATGTGCCAATTTGAGAAATCCTGATAAAGAGTAGGAGTGAGGGTGATATTAAAGGACATAAACCGTGATATAAGATTTTGGCCATATTCCCCATCTCTAAGTCATTGATTCCCTGCATAACTTGTACAGGCATGTCCACAAACCTTGTGCTTATCGTTTTGTTACATCACAAAGTGTCACTGTGGCCTCAAAGCTTCAGCACTGCCACTCTGAGCTCGACTGCTATGTCAGAGGTAAAACACGCCCCCCTCATAAGCATACAGAGCAATAAATGATATAATAAATATGGATATAAATAAATGTAGAAAGAAATAAATGTGGAAATAAATAAATGTACACATAAATACATATAAACATAAATAATAAATAATGCATTAATAAATATTATACATAAATAAGCAAATAAAGGAATAAATACTCATTTATTGAAGTTTTTTTTAAATTTTCATATATATATATATATATATATATATATATATATATATATATATATATATTTTTTTTTTTTTTTTTTTTTTTTTTCCGTATATTTATTTAGGTGTTTATTTATTTATTTATTATTTATTAATATTTCAGGTCTGGCATTCCATAACCAGAGTCACTAATAACCTTTTCACTGGTGAAATAAATGCTTTTCCTGATGATGATAATAGCAGTACCTCTCCCTTTTGCATTGAAGCTCAATACCTGTCCTTCCCAACTCTGCCTGAGTTTAATTACATATGAGTTAAGAATATGGGCTTCTTGTAGTAAAACCATGTCTGCGCTCAATTTTTTTAATTAATTAATTTATTTATTTTTGATAGGGACAATGCACATTAATGAACATCTGCATTGAAACAACAAAAACAGACGTAAACATGCCGGATTATAGCCACAGGGCTAATTTACATCCGTAGTCCCCAGAAAAATGACAAAAATACAGAAATTACAACCAAAAAAATGACAAAAAATAAGAGATACAAGTAAAATAAAAATAAAAATCACTTAGTGGTCACAAGACTGGTTTGCTATAAGCCACACTTTAAGTTTGGTTTTAAATATAAAGAATGTGGAACATTCCCTGACAGTGATGGGGATACTGTTCCATAACTTACAGGCCTTTACGGACAGCGAATTCTGTCCAAAGGCTGTTCTTCTGAACGGAACCTCACAGTCACCTCTAGCGGAGGCTCGTGTTCTGGCACCACTATGAGTCTTTGGTTTAAAAAAGTCCGACAAGGGAGGTGGGGCTAATCCATTTAACACTTTATAAACAAAACAGGCATATTTAAAATGTTTAAAATTCTCTATACTTAATAAATTGTGTTTTTGTAAAATATATCAAATATGGAAGGATATTGGCTTTTTTTCAAGGACTTTTAAGGCATTTTTATAAAGTAATTCTATTGATTTGAGTGTGTTCATACCGGTCAAAGTCCAGCTGGTAACAATATTCCATATGTGATAAAATCATAGAATGTAAAAACACTTTAGCAGCCCCAAATGGTACAAATTGACGAATTTTGTAGACTTAACTTTTATTAACTTTTACTGTATTCGATATTCTTTTTACATGTTTTTTAAAACGTAATGTGGAATCAAGGGTCAGACCCAGGTACTTAAATTCCGCGACGATTTCTAATTCTTCTCCTCTTAGAAATACACCAGATTGTTTTATGTCGCAGGACTGTTTAGTAAACATCATACAAACTGTTTTTTTATTATTAAGTAACAGACAGGATTTAAAGAGCCATTCATTTACAGGGATCAGAGCGGAGGTCAGAATGTCAGAGGCCTCTTGAACACTTTTTGCACCTGTGTAGATGACTGCGTCATCAGCATACATTTGAAATTCAACATCAACACAAGTGTTTGGAAGCTCATTTATATATAAAGAAAATAATAAGGGACCAGGTATTGACCCTTGAGGCACACCAAATGGGACATCCAAGAAAGATGATTTGACACTGTTAATATTAACACACTGTTTTCTTGAGTCCAAGTAAGATTTAATCCATTGAATGGCATTTAAAGAAAAGTTAAAATATGTCAATTTTGATAATAAAATGTCATGATTCACAGTGTCAAATGCCTTTCTTAGATCTAAAAACACCGCTCCGACACAAGCATTATTGTCCAATTTACTTTTTACTTTTTCTACAAACAAACTATTGGCAAATTCAGTCGAATGATTGGTGCGGAACCCAAATTGCATAGGATGCAAGGAGGAGTGGCCGTTATTTAAATGTTCATTTATGATTTTAGCAACCCACCTCTCAGCAACCTTGGAGACCACCGGGAGGATACTGATTGGTCGGTAGTTGGCTACATTTAATTTATCACCAGATTTAAAGATAGGGGTGACTAAAGGCCATTTTCCAGAAGGATGGAACAATTCTCTGCTTGAACGATAAGTTGATCATATATGTTATTGGAGCAATTAAGGAGTCTTTACATAATTTTAGATAATATGAATCTAGCCCATAAGCATCCTTCGCTTTGGAACTCTTAAGTGATCCAATGATGTTATTTATCTCCAGCTCTGTTATTTCACACAAATTGAACACAGGCTTGGAAGAATTAATGGGTCTAGTTATTTTATCAGGTGGCTCAAATAGTTCAGTTATCTCCCTAACAGATTTAGAAAAGTATTGGTTAAATTCATTTGATAGAGAATTTTTTTTTTTTTTACTACAGTGTTGTTAATTCTGAGTTCAAGGGCTTCAATTGATTTTTTTTGTTGTCTACCAAGTAATTTATTGAGATTTTGCCAAATCTTTTTGCCATTTCCTTCAATTATAATATCAATAAAGAATTTTGCTTTAAAATTCATTTAAAATTAAAAATCATATTTCCGTTAATTACATTGTTCATGCCTTTCACATTCCACGTTAAAAAAGTAATGTCGCATTTATAAAACTTAGACTTTATCAGAAAGAAACTGTTAATAATTATATAGAAAAGTTACTGAATCATTCGTAACAAACCACATGAGCACATTAACTCCGAACAACATGTAGTGAAAATGGAAAAATCGAACAAAAAAAACAACACCTGCGAATCTGATTTTAAAAACAGCATACAGTATAAAATGATAGAGAATTTAAAATGTTTCCATTTTGTCTCAATTTCCTCTTTCCTCATTTTTGAGAAGAAGCCGGAAAAGAAACAAGAACTAGTTACACAACAACAATAAGTTAATGTTTTCTAGGCATTCCAACTCATAGTTATGTACTTTACACAACCAAAAACTGCTTTCTATTTAAAGTAGAAACAAACTATGGTAATATCACATCATATGATTGAAAGGTAATTTAAAAAGTACAGATTTAACATGAAATGTATGAAAAAAGTCAATTCTTTGATTTTACAAGTTTGTTATGAAAAATGTGACTTAACTATGTCTGACACATAGTAACAAATAAAACAACTCAATCAAAAGCTGTAACCCTGTAGTTAGTTAAAGTTTATTTCTGTGGTTCTCTCAATTGTTAACATGTTATCATCTATAAAATGCCTTTTGTGAAACAAACAAAAACCTCATGAACTACATGAGTGATACAATTTAACTTAAATGTTCAATATGTACTGTACATAATGCATAGCGAATGTACGGACAAAAGGATAATGCACTCACCTTAAAATGTGTCACAGCTCTCAATACTGTACAGTATGTCTGCACTTGTTGGATTCATCTGGTTAAACCAGTTGACCTGGGATTTTTTCCAGAGCTTATACATAAAAAAAGCATGGTGCCTCACTTCTTTTTGCAGTTCACAGATCATTAATTACATGTATATGGCAAATATAGTTCTTGTATGTTTACGGAGTACACAGAATAGGAATTTACATAGGAACTTATTTATAAAACTTTTACTGCACATTTTTTTGACTGTTGACATCTAAAAGATCACACTTTCCCTAGAAGAAACTTAACAAAGCTGATACTCTGGTATTAGTTCAATTCTTAAATATTTTATATTAAACATTTAATCTGTCCACTGAAAATGTTGTGTTACTTTTCTAGAGTTTTTTTCACAAGGTTGTGTACTTAGGTTTTATTGTCTGGAAGATCGCCTTTCCTTGATCTGTGTTTGAGGAGATTTATGATTTCATAAAAACTATGTGCCATAACAAAATTTGGTAACGCTTTAGATTACAGCCTGAAAAGTGCTGCGTAATTAAGACGACTTTACAGCGTAACTTTCGGTAACTATAGTGTATCTATAAAGTACTTGCATGTCAGTATAAGGGAACAGTATGTAAAGTGTGAGGAATAAAGGGCTAACAACCAGGAGAATTAAAAAATATATTTATTCTGTAAGTATTATAGAACTAAGGGGAACTTATTCTACTATTATGTTACAACAATCTTACATTTGGGAGCAATTTAGCGAGAACATACACTGCGTACCTTTTTGTAATAATTGTGTACCAATACATATGATACATTACAGAGTACATATCTATGCATTTATAGTTTGTTTGTTTTTTTTATAGCAAAAGTGCAGATGTTTAAGTTTGGGTTTACATGTTTTAAAAGGCAAGTAAAGCTAAAACTATTGCGATGTTTTTTTAAATATTGGGAAATATACTCTTGTTCAGGGTAAGTGTGACATTGCAGGCCGTAAATTAAAGTGGTGCTTGTGACCCTCTTGTTCCATAGTTACAGGGTCCATGTCCATCCATTAGGGTCGTATGGATTACTACAGTTATTGCAGTATGTGCGCTTTGATGCTCACTTTTAGGAACACATGAGCTTGCATTATATGTATTCCCAGAGATGTATTTTTTTATTTTTCTCAAAACCTTCATTTGTGTTAATCTGAAGAAGGAAAGTCGTATACATCTTGGACGGCATGAGGGTAAAAGATGAGTAAACATGGAGGACGTATTTTTGGGTGTACTGCATTTTATTTTAATACTAAATACAGAATAGCAAGAGACATGATTTCTTCAGATTCGTCAGTGGAAATAAAGAAAAAGAAGAGGAACAAAAGGAAGCCAAGCAAGAAAAAAAAGGGGGGACAAAACGTGCTACTTTCTGTTAAGACTTAAGCATTTGAAATAAATTGTTGATTTTAAAAAAGCAGTTTTAAACGAAAAGTGTTGTAAATCTGTTTTGAATTAAGTTGTTTTTGAAAAAAGGTTTCCGAGGCAGTGATATATGATTGTATTTTTATTGGACTTAGGCCTACTCTGTAACTACATGGAACAAGAGGGTAACAAGCACCACTACATAAACAAGAGTATATTTCCCCAATATTTAAGCAAAAGTTATGGTTTTAGTTTTCAGTGCACTTTTGTTAAAAAGAATGCTGTATAAGTGCATAGATATGTACTAGGGCTGTAACGATACGCGATATAAAATCGAAATCGCGATACTCAGGTCCACGATCCTGTATCGCGATGTGAGAAGGCAGAATCGCGATCACACCCCTTCCAACTCCCAGAGTTATCCTTCCTGTCCAGAACCAGGGCTCGAATTTCGGCGCGGGTATTGCGCATAATTCTAATCATTCCCGCAGGTCTCCCATTTATAATGCGGGAAATTCCCGCAATCGTAATCCACACAGATAATAAAATCAAATCATTCTTTTAACAACTATCTGCCAGACGCAATTTCACAAACAGCGTGAGTGGTCAGCGGTGCCGCGCGCGTCTTCTATCTCTTCTCTCATAATGTGTTGTGCAAGGCAGGCGCTGCATGCGGCGATAATACACACTCGCCTTTTGGAGTCGGGACCATAGACTGTAAAAGTCTTTTTAAGTCTTACCAGTTTAAACATTCAAGCAATTTTACACTAATCAGTGCTCGCGCGCTCTCTGAGAGATTATTTTCTATGCGCACATTCATAGAAAATCCGCCTCAAAAACAGCTGGCCAGTAACTATTTTTCGCGGATTATATTGCTTTAACACGCAAAATTGTCAATTTCGGTCTTTGTGAGTAGGCTATACTCTAAACATAGTCGGTTTTGTCTTTAATAGGCATAAAACGCATGCCAGTATAATGAACACAGGATCCGTGCACTAGCTCTTAAAGTGACGGAAGCCATATGTGTCTGTCATTAATTTTGTTGTCAAAAAAACAAAAGACGGCTTTAAGTTAAAGGAATCAGGATTAATAGCCTATGCATTTAATTTATTCAGGACTAAAATACTACCCAGTGTTATTTTCCATTTGATTACTTTATTCAGTTTCTGTATGTGAATACTAGTGTTAGACCTATTCAAAAACTTTTCTCTTTAATTGTCTTTATTTGTATCTTTATTCTATTGTATTTATTTGGCTACTTTTTTCAATTTAATTAAACAATTTAAATCAAGCTTCCTTGTGATGTGTAAATTCTTAACAACAATATTACCCCATTGTAAAAATGCAATGAGCGTAAACATTTAGGCAAGATAAATGTAATAATTTTGTATGGAAAAAATTTTCTTCTCTCAAAATCTCTTTTTTTCACCACAAGCCCCGCCCCCTCAAGCCCCGCCCCCGTGATAGAATCGCGATACGAATCGAATCGTGGGTCAAAAATCGTGATACGAATCGAATCGTAGGTTTGGTGTATCGTTACAGCCCTAATATGTACCCACGTCACGTCACCTATTAGCGTCGCGCCTGCCACAAGATCTCTCACTGTTTACATGAACCAGACACTCCGATGAGAGCACATAAAGTGCAATCCATCTCTTATTTAGCATTTTTTCATCTTATCGTATATTTTATTCGCTCCTTTGCCCGTATTGGAGCGCGTCTCGTGGCTCTTATTAGCGTCGGGCCAGCCACACGATCTCTCACTGTTTTAATCTACCAGACACTCCGATTGATGCACGAAAACACAAAGCCAATGTAATCCTGCTCTTAGTTACCCTTCTGCCATCTTATATTTTATTTGCTCGTTTGTCCCATAGAGCGCGTTTCGTGGCGCGCCAGCCACAAGATCTCTCCCTATTACAGTTGCCTGATTCTCCGATTGACATTCTGAAGGAGAATGATTTTGACCACTCCATTACGTTTTGTTTTTTATAAAGCCTTTCTTTAAAGTGAATTTCGTTTTTAATAAATTGTATCTTAATTTCAATCAATGTTTGATCAACCAATTCCCTGGATTTAATAAATAAGAAGCAAAGCAGACATATAGGCATAGGCATAGCAATAAAATCATGACATTTTTGCATTGCACATTTCTCACAGGCATGATAAATACATCAAGGTAGAAATGTCTAGCCTACTTTTAAACGAAACAATTCAAAACGAAAATAAATAGACTACTCTCAGATAATGTAATCCGTTTGAAATGAGCATTTCTCTCGGCGCGTTCACTACTGCGAAGATGGCTCCAATACGACGCGCGCTCCATTATGGACAAAAAGAGCGAATAAAATAAGATGACAAATAGATAGGCTACATAAGAGCAGGTCAGGATTGCACTGTCTGTTTGCACATGTGCATCAATCGGAGTGTCTGGTAGATTAAAACAGTGAGAGATCGTGTGGCTGGCCCGACGCTTAGTAAGAGCCATGAGACGCGCTCCAATACGGGCAAAGGAGCGAATAAAATATACGATAAGATGAAACAATGGTAAATAAGAGATGGATTGCACTTTATGTGCTCTCATCGGAGTGTCTGGTTCATGTAAACAGTGAGAGATCTTGTGGCAGGCGCTACGCTAATAGGTGACGTGACGGCGCTCCAAATGGACAAAAAGATATAAAATAAGATGACAAATACCCCTACTGTACGCAGCCCTGGATAATGGCGGAGACAATTCACGTTATAACACAGAGATGACCAGATATCATGGTAGAGATGTAATTTTTAATTGCTGAATTTAATTAGGTGTTCAAGCACGAAGTGCTGAAAACCTATTGTAATTGCTATTTGAAAAAAAAAAAAAACCTAAAACGCATCGTGCAGCCCAAACCGTAAGGCCTAGAGACTTGAAACCTGGCCAGGTGCTAGGGCCTCAGTTTGGGGAGAACCTATCAGAGCATGACCCCGATTGGCCCATAGGTGGCGCTACAGCAACCAAAAGTACTAAATTGCTCATATCTCCTAGACCGTTTGACTTAGAATCAAGCTTTTTGCACCACTGTGTTCCTTGGCTCAAGATGGACAAGATGTATATCTCGGATTCTCGATTTGAGAAAAATTTGTTATGGGCAATTTTGTCCAAAACCTACTTTTGCGAACTAGTCTGTGGTTTTTTGCCTGATCGGAACCAGACCAGTCTAGGACAATTCTATGGACTCTCTAGATCAATAATTATCAAAAAAAAGTTGAACTTTGCCCTTTGGTTCACTGTAACAGGGTCATTTAGTAAAGGGGGCGTGTCAAAATACACTCAAAAGCCTATAAATCATAAATAAAAACTCAGAACTTCACAAAAATTGATGAGCACATGTGTCATAACATGGTGAAGAAGCATGCAGAGTTTCATGGAGATCTGGTGGCGCTATAACTGTCAAAAAGGTCCCCTATTATTGGGTGTTCAAGCACGAAGTGTTTGACTGTTATACACGCTATAACTGTTGAAAAGCTTTAAAACCATACATTTCCTATGGTAAATTGCCTGTATTGGCTGTAAATGGTCTTTTACATCTATGATCGTATAATTTTCATATCTTAATGTTTAAAACCAGTGCAGTACAATTATCTGGACTCTCTAGATCAATAATTATCAGAAAAGGTATAATTACTTCATTTGGGTGGCTATAATAGAGTGTAAATCGGATGGCTATAACAGCTATAACAGCTTGGATGGCTATAACAGCCAATAAGTGGTATTTTACTGCCCCCTGCTGTCATTTCATCATACTACTCTCTAATATTTTTATATATAATTTATATTTAGACTTTATTAAATCATTATTTTAACATTTACAATCACATTTTGTCAAAATTCATCTATTTCTCTGTACTCTCTAGAACAATAATTATAGGAAAATGTATAACTTCTTCATTTGGATGACTATAATAGGGTCACTTCAATATGTAGCCTTGACCGAAAGCCAATATCTTTTCAATAAATGCTCATAGCTTCTTAAAAAAAGGTCAAGAACAGCTATAACAGCTTGAAAAAGGCTAACAGCCAATAAATGGTATTTTACTGCCCCCTGCTGTTTAACCCTCCTGTTACCCTCAAATCTGATAACATTTTTTACCTACTGGGGTCAATTTGACCCCAGTAATTTAAACCTCCACAATATAATTTTTTTTTTTTACAAAGGTTTGTCTCAGGTAATTTATGTCTTTGTTGACTACTTAAGTAACCTTTTAAGTTGACATCCACCCGCCACCCCCCCTCCCCACCCCACCTAACCCCTTATACATCCAGAATACCCATTCCACGACTATGGACAAATTTAGAAATCAACATAAAATCTGACTGATTGACCTCAGTCTTTGGAAATTGGAAAAGTATGAATATATTTGGTGTTTTATTTGTTTTATAATATTTCTAAGTATAGATTTTTGTAATCTATAACATTTGGAAAGAAAAACTATTTATTTTATCAAGGATAGTAACACGAGTTATGTTTGGGGTCAATCTCGAAAAAAATTATGTTTTCCCCTCCCCATGGCACGGGAAACATCAAAGTTCTCGCAAAAATGATGTTTTCCACTCCCCATGGCACAGGAAAGAACTATTAGTTCTGATGAGAATTATATCACATGTCATGTGAACTACTAGTGGTTCTCGCAATACTACAGATATGGTTATGTTTGGTTAGAGCCCTAAAACAGAGGGAAGTTTTTTGAATATGATATTGAATATGTAAAATTACAATGAACATTATAAATTCAAATTATAACATGTTATAGTGACCTCAATAAAACAACCAAAACAAATGTGTGTGAAATTTTAATATTTCTTCTGTTTTATTATACAACTAAAAGAGCCTGGGGTCAAATTGACCCCAAGGAACACCGATGCTACAAAATGTGTACAGCACTTAGAAAAAATATTAGCAGGTTAATTTTATGTTTACAGAGTTGTCCCCATTAAATTAGGAAAAGTCATTAAATCTGAAGCAAAAAAAATAAATAAAATTATGTTTTTACAGACGTTAAACATTGAATGGGGTCAAATTGACCCCAAGGATAATAGGAGGGTTAAAAAGTCATTTTGTCACACTACTCAACTATAATTAATATTTAGACTTTATAAATTCACTATTTTAACATTTACAATAACATTTAGTCAAAAATCGTCTATTGAAGTGACATTTGAGTCACATTGGCTCCTGAAGTTCCAAATGTCTCTATCTACATCAGAATGAGCGTGTGTAAATTAAATTATATGAAAAACATGGCCTATTGTATAAGTAGGCTGTAATAGCACTGTTGTCCACTAGATGGAGCAGCAGCATTAGACATTTTTAATCTTTTTTTATCAGCTTTCAGCATTGGCTAACAAACAAATGCTTAAAGCATTTTCTTTAATTAGTTTTATATTATTACATTGCAAAGAAATATGTGAAATGCTCATATACCATTAAAACAGATTTTCACAATAACATATCCCAAAAATGTCTGTGTGTGTGTGTGTGTGTGTGTAAGCATGCATTATGGAGTTAACACGAAAAAAATGCTTTGCTTCAGTGGAGAATACTGGAGAAACAAAGTAGTTGAAAATGAAAGTGAGCCAATAAGTGGTCTTCTACTGCCCTCAGCTGGCCACTCTTCTTATTAATAGTCTTTTTTTTTGTATATAGACACTATAAAATCACTTATATAACAATTACTATTATAACACATTCATATTTTGTCAGAGTTTATCACTTCAATTGTTCTTAAGCTTCATATAATTGCTATCAACGTGGTAAATCATGGTAAATAACGCCAGAAACATGGTAAATCATAGTAAAAAAAGTAAATCATGCTAGAATCCTGGTAAATTATTCTAGAATGTGCTATATCATGGTAAATCATCATATAACATGGTATATCAAGGTTAAACTATGGAAAATCATGTTAGATTCATGGTAAATCATACTGGAACATGGTAAATCATGAAAAATCACACGGAAATGTAGTATATCATGGTAAATCATGAAAAATCACACTGAAATGTAGTATATCATGGTAAATCATGCTTGCTACATAAAACTTGATGTCTTTTGATGCTTTTGTGCTTAACGGCCTTAAAGGCCTTAACTGCTTGAACACCGCTAAAATGCTGCTTGCAGCTTTAATTTATAATTGTAATTGGGTTGTATTTAATGATGCTATATTTAAATAAAATTGCCTTTGCCAAAACCCATCAATTTAGTATTCCGTCATAGTGACTAAAACAAACAATTCACTCTGTCTCAGTGTATTACAGTTGTTTTACTAAAACTTAATATCAATGCCAACAGCGAGAGAATTTAGTTCTGCAGTGGACAAATCACCTTACTTTGCACGGGGGTAAAAATAAGTCTCATAAGACACTTGAGTAAACGCTCGTGTGTTTTGTGTCTTAATCAACCTTTTCCACACACATAAATTATAACTCGTACTCATCGCTCTGTCCATTTCAGCAAATGACGTTTTGTGAAGGCCTCTCCTGTTGCTTTGGTGCTTGTCAACACGCGCGTGCACCCCCTGCTGGTAAAGCCGACTACAGCAGATGGAGATTATGATCGGTAATCTACTGCTTTTCCTGCGGTTCCTGGATGTCGACGTTGAATTTACTGTCGAATTTGAACCACTGAATTTGTGGAAGCGAATTTTCAAGGCGAAATAAAATGGACCGAAATTTGCCTGTTGAATATTATAGGTTGTATTTTTAAACAGTTTGAAAATTTTGGAAGTGAAATATGAAAGGTGAATATGGATTATTTAATTTTTAATATTGAAAATGTGTTTGAAATGTTTTTAATTGAAATATTCACAGCTTAAATATTCAACCATATTGAATTTCAGCCCATAAAAATGCAAGCCTTAAAAATACAATGGATTAAAATGCAAGCATGGTTAACGCAATGCATATTTTTTTTCAATTGGTGCAATTCAACATGCTTTTTGTTTCAAAAACATTTGACATTATTTTACTTCCATATGTACGTTCTTGCTAAATTGCTCCCAAATGTTAGATTGTTGTATCATAATACTAGAATAAGTACCCTTTAGTTCTATAATTTTTTAATCTCCTGGTATTTTTTTAATCTCCTGGTTGTTACTAGGGGTGTAACAATACATCGATATGGATCGATGCATCGATCAAATGTCTAACGATACGATGCATCGATACCACATATAAAATATCGATGTACGGTACCTTTATTTTGACACACTCCATATCCTCACGTAACTTTTCTCCGCTGAAATAGACGCCTGACAACATTGACTGAAACCTTTGTCACAAAAGCTGGTATTTTCCACTGTAAAGGCATCGCATCGCGAGTTTATGTTTTACAGCAGAAACGACAAGCCCCGAAAAGTCTATTTTAGAAAATCAGTGCGCAGTATTCAGGTCAGGTGACAAGGCTGCTTGTCACTTTGAAAAGACGCGCTACTGAGAGGAGTTTCGTCAAAGCTGACTAAAAGTGATCGAGGATGGATTTCAGCGAACTTCATGAACCCGTGATATCTTCTTCGGCTCGTAAAAAGAAAATAAAAGCTGAAAGTTTTTCACGGAATCTTGCTAAAACAGCACGTTTAGTGGTGAGTGAAAAGCTCTCTGTATTGCGTGTACGTTAATCACAACAACAAAGTTTGACAGGCATCGAAATTATGTCAACTGAGATTAACGTTATAGATTAACCAAGTGTTACTTGGCTTTGTTTAACTCTGAAACATGAAATGTAGAGTTATCTGCTTTTACCACACAATAAATATATATAAAAATCCTTTAAATGAACTTTAATATAACAGAAGAGTTCATTTGCAAAAACAGATAACCCCGTTCTTGTTCCTTTTCATCATGTTTTTTTTTTACTTGTAACAAACAACTTGTAAATGTCCCAATTGGGAGAGGGTGTGCAATTTTCAGAGTTTAATTAAACTTTCATGTAATATATTTTTTAATGTATTGTGAGTTAATAAATATGACTGGTTGTGTACACTTGGCACATAATATCTAAATATCGATGAATCGAATCGTAATCGTATCGTAGAATTTTTTGAGGTATCGGCAAATATCGTATCGTTGGCTGAGAGAATCGATATCGTATCGTATCGTGATTAACTGTCCGATTTACACCCCTAGTTGTTACCCCTTTATTCCCCAAACTTTACATATTGTTCCCTTATACTTGCATGCAAGTACTTTATAGATACACTATAATTACAGAAAGTTACACTGTAAAATCGCTTTAACTATACACTACTTTCCGTGCTGTAATCTAAAGCGTTACCCAAACTTTTTGCAAAACAATGTTATTGTTGCGGAGACTCTGATAAGATGATGTAATTGAACCCACAATAGTTTAATGAACAATATATTTGGCCTTGTCCACACTAATACGTTTTCGTTTAAAGGAGCCGTATGTAGGATTGTGGCCAAAACTGGTACTGCAATCACTTTAAAAATACCATAGAGCGCTGTATCCCCTCCCCCTATCCGCTGTATCCCCTCCCCCTATCCCCTGACTCCAGGTTGCCAGATTAGCTGCAGGATTCAGCAGAAACGTAGGCTGCCTCCAATGGCAAGTGACGACGAGACGTACAGTACACAGTAAGTTTTTGGTGTGTTGAGGGGTGTTGAGGTGTTGAGCTGGGTGTTGAGGTGCTGGGGCCATAATAGCTGAAGAGATAAGCGTTTTTGATTTGATATTTAATTTGATTTTATTTCGTTATTTTGAACATATAAATACAATTACAATTTTAAAAAAGTCTGTGGAAAAATAAATGTATAATAGTAAAACAAAACAAAAAACATATAACCACAAAATAAAACGTCCTTATTTTTAAAGACGAAAAAAAAAAATCGATTTACAAGTGCTAAAGTTTTTGTCATAAGCGGGCTAACAAATAACCAAAACATTTACCACAGCAATTATAATGCCGGACAAATTCAATATCACCAATGGGTATCACAGGGTTGTTTTCAGTTTCATCATAAAATATTGTTAGAGTAACTAAACTTGATTAGCAATGTTCATACAGGTCAACTTGCAGCATGTGTAACTTAGTCCACGATATACGCGAAGAACGAATGACGAATAATTTTTTCTGAGGTAAAGTTAGGCTTCTGTCTCAATTACGCATCAAATTGCCATAATGGGAGTGCTAATGTTGTTTTCCTCTGCGTCTCAGCATAAGGACAGAGAAACTGGCTCCTATAATACATTGCTAATGTTAGCATACGTCCATGTGAGCTTACGTTACGTTACTTTGCACGAACATGCAAAACTTTGTTCGACTGTCATGAATATATGAAATGTCCATTGACATCAAGTACAAGTTAGCCAAGCATAGATGAATCTTACCTGTCCAGGGGAAAATTAGCAACGTTGGCGTCTGTGTTCAAATTCTTCTCCGTTTTCAGCCGTCTCCATCTTTCAAAAGCATCTCCAATGCAAATTCTGGTTTTATTTCTGACTTTGTCACAACGAATTTCTGAATCATAACGAGGTCTTTTTGATTTAGTAACGTTAGACATCTTTATCCGACTACAGTTAGGGTAGATTAGAGCAAAGCTGGATCCCGAAACACTACTGACCTCGTGATTGGTGGATAGGTGGAGGGTGGCACATCGGACCAAAACACAACATGACAACATCAACATCAGTTGAGGGCTGCAAGTCCACTTTTTAAATGACAATATCCTAGCCATACTACTGTTGTCAGTGATATAAGTATTTGAAATAAACATGATTTCTTAATGTCTAGTGACATATCAGGGCCTTTTTATGATTAATTGAAATAAATTTCTTACATACAGCTCCTTTAAAAATGAAAAAAACGTTTTCTCTCTCCGTTTTGGCCTTCCGTCCACACTGAGACAGCGTTTTTAGCTACGAAAACAAAGCTTTTTGAAAATGCTCTCCAAAGTGGATACATTTGAAAATGCCGTTTTTCCATTAGTGTGGAATGTGAAAACGGAGGTATTTGAAAACGATGACGTAAGTGTAGTCATGTGACGCATATTTAACCCTAAATATTTTTTTTTTTATGTTATTTGCCAAAATATGTTTCTTTGCACACTCTTTATATCATAGTCCTGCAAAGATGACAGAAAATTCACTCACATTTACTGTCCTGCGGCAAAACATGAGAGCAGTTGAGTTTTAGACCAAGCAATGGTGAGTGAGTGCGACCTGACGCATCAGTGAATGGTGAGATATTTTGCAAAATAAAATGTATCCTGCCAGAAGAATTGCATGATAACTTGATTATGTCTTGTTCTGTCATCTCAGTGAGCTTTTATGAGGGTTTACGTATGCGCTGTAAGGAGAATTTAGCATTTTCCAATGTTTCAGTGTGGATGAGAAACTTTTGGAAAACATAGCCTTTCGTGGAAGGCTTTAGGACCCAGCAGAATCATCTACGCTCCTGCTTCACATTGAGCAGTACTCGCGCCAACGGCAAATCCCTTCTTTCACTGTCCGTGTTTTGATTTCAGCAAATTGGTTCGGGCGAATCCAAACACATGATTATTGTTCATGAGTCCAACATTCAGCCACACAAGTAGAGATGCAGTCTCCCTGTGGGAAGACGTGATCAAAAAGCGAGGTCGTCTTTCACTATTGTAAGTTAATGTTAAAAGAGAAAACCATTTTCTAAGTAACTTGCAGCATATTCTTGGACCTCATTATTGAAACACTAAATAACCAAAAGCAGCCCATACTGCAAGTTATCCTTATCTGAAAAATATGCATTTTAATTAATTAATTTTATAGCATAGGCCTACATGGTTGTAACAACATTTAGGTAGGGTGACCATACGTCCTCTTTTTGGACCTAAAAAAATGCATCTGGCAGGGATTTCTAGATCGCCCAAAATGTCTGGGATTCAGCCTTTGCTTTCTACAGTCACCGTTTTTACATTGTTTTAAGTCCCACCTTCTCACCATTGGTCGGTCATGTACGTAACGCAAACATTGGTGAAACTGCATCTCAATCATTACCCTCAGCAACAGCCAAGAAACAGAGCAGCGTTGGCTTGCCAACAGTGGCACATGGCTCCTGAACAGCGTAAAAAAAGCCCAAATGTTAAATTCACAGATGATTTACAGAGAAAATTCCTGTTTTCGTCCCAGTCGGGATCCGTGTACAGCAGAATGTATGACCTGCAAAGCTGGCAAAGGGTCAAATAAAGGTGCTAGCGACCTAGAAGCCCACATAAGGAAAGTATACAAGAGAACATCAGGAGGACTGAAATTATTTTTTACTGAAATAGTGTAATAGATTTTTTATTTTATTTTAACCTATGACCATCAAAAGAAACAGTGTCATGTAAAAGGTGCTAAAAGCTAAACTATTTTTTTATTTGTTTGTTATTTTTCTATTGTTGCGGGCCAAATGTTGAATGTAAAGGATGTATTGATTTATGTATTAAAGTATAATAACGTAGTTGCAAGGTTGTGAATGCATTTGTCAAGTATTTGTTGATGCACTAATCTGTCTCTACCTGAGCCTGGGTGGTGAAGGGTGATAACATATGAGCTATGGGTAGCAAAGTGCTCTAATTAAAGGGTTAGTTCACCCAAAAATGAAAATTAAGTCATTAATTACTCACCCCCATGCTGTACCAACCCCGTAAGACCTTCGTTCGTCTTCGGAACACAAATGAAGATATTTTTGATTAAATCTGAGAGCTGGATCACTGCTACATAGGCTGCCTAAGGGACCGACACTTGACGGTCCAGAAAGTCATTAAAGAAAATGTTTAAATATTCCATGTGCCTACAGTGGCTCAATTATAAGTTTATCAAGCGACGAGACTACTTTTTGTGCGGAAAAACAAACAAAAATAACGACTTTATTCGACTATTCCTTTTCTTCCTTGTGGGCCTGAAACGAGACTTCAAGAGATTTCCACGACGCATGCGCGAGAACTGAGATGAGGACGTTCTTCTTCGACTCCTTCTTGTTACCGGCTGCTCACCGCTTAGAAGTATTACCGCCACCTACCGTATAAGATGACGTGTTGGAAGCGCAAAACTTTCTGTTTACAAGCAGAGGAAGACGCGCGCTGTACATACGCTTTTCAATTCGACACTTAATGTGCTGTAGGTCTCGCTATATTATATACAATGGTTAAAAAGTCGAAATCAGTAGACATATTTACGAATTGAAACGCGTATGTACAGCGCGCGTCTTCCTCTGCTTGTAAACAGAAAGTTTTGCGCTTCCAACACGTCATCTTATACGGTAGGTGGCGGTAATACTTCTAAGCGGTGAGCAGCCGGTAACAAGAAGGAGTCGAAGAAGAACGTCCTCATCTCAGTTCTCGCGCGTGCGTCGTGGAAATCTCTTGAAGTCTCGTTTCAGGCCCACAAGGAAGAAAAGGAATAGTCGAATAAAGTCGTTATTTTTGTTTGTTTTTCCGCACAAAAAGTAGTCTCGTCGCTTGATAAACTTATAATTGAGCCACTGTAGGCACATGGAATATTTAAACATTTTCTTTAATGACTTTCTGGACCGTCAAGTGTCGGTCCCTTAGGCAGCCTATGTAGCAGTGATCCAGCTCTCAGATTTAATCAAAAATATCTTCATTTGTGTTCCGAAGACGAACGAAGGTCTTACGGGGTTGGTACAGCATGGGGGTGAGTAATTAATGACTTAATTTTCATTTTTGGGTGAACTAACCCTTTAATGACCCTAACAAGGGGAGCAATATCAGCATGACCCTGAAGGACGTATCAGGGTCGAGGCCTATTATCTTGTAATTTTATAAGACATATATTATATTTCTCTACTAAACCCAAGGGAATGGAATGACATTCGACCTTATGACTTGAATTCTTATCTTCAAGGGATTTAGAAGAAAAATCCTTTTTTAACTTAAGGCCTTTCTGCCAGCTACCACACTCGATGCTGTAAAGGGCGGAGGCCTGAGCCCACTGCTTCTTACTCTAAAGAGAGGAAGACCTGACAACAGCCATATATATCTGCATGGGAGGTTTTTGAATGTGCCCTGCTACAGTACCTATGCTGCTATCTTCCCTGTTACACCACTAGCATTTACACCTAATGCAAAAGGCGGGCCTTGGCAGACAACTCTTTTGTAAGAGGTGGCTAGTACTAGGAAAAACTAGATTTACAGGAATAAAATCTCCTTATGGTCTAATAAACCCTACACTCAGATTAGGAGAGGCTCGAGGCGAGAATGTTTAGCAGACCGCCACCAACAATCCTAGATACTAAGCCTAAGCCAGATATCGAGGTGGCCGCATAAGGGCCGACAAACAGGTATTATATGTCTGAAGTTCAGAGCTAAAATCTCTAAAGGACTCTCAAAAGTGAGAGGAGAACTACTGCTCTAGTATAAGGTGGCTATCAAGGTGGCCTGACAAAGGCAAACACTTGATTCTGTAGTTTTATCTGGAGCTTGACAGAGCGGTGGCCTTGGTAGAAAAACTCCCGATAGGGAGGAAGCCATCTCACGCAGAAATGTCTGTTTGATGCTCGGATGAACGGTGGCCTGACTAGAATTTGTTTTGTATAATACGGCCAACCTGTTCACTACCACAGATTGGCACTACCCACTAGTAGTGATGGGAAGTCCGGACAGTTGTTTCAATGAACCGGTTAAAAAAACGGTTCACCAGTTATTTTACGTCCTCACGTTAATTCTATCATCACGGCGGATAAAAATACATTCAAATAAAGGCATGTGTAATCATCACTTATGTTAAATAATAGTACTCATTGTCATAATCAACTTGGATAAGTTTCTTACATTTACGTCTTGCAAATGAACCCTGTAGCCTACAGGCGATGTGCAAACACGGATGTTTTACATGTCTTAAAGATCTAATGTGAATTAACTGGTCTTCATCAATTTAATTTTATTTGTTATTAAATAAACTTACATTTCACCAAATCTGAATCTTCGCGCAGTATCTCCAGCTCATCGGTTCTCCGTATCGAACGTGTCCGAAAGAAACAGTCCTCGGTTCTGTACTGGTGATTCGAGAACTGCTGCAACAACAGTTGCTGACACGAAAAACTCTGTTGCAGTAGGCCTGTGTGTGCTGAGCTAAAGTCGATGCATGTCACCAGTTTGTTTAATACGTTATGTTTTGATTAACACATTATAAACATTTACTTCGCACCCTTAAAACCTTGGCAAGAGTTTACGTCAAAGATTTATATCAATTTACTCAGAAATGAAATTAGCTGTTCCTGAAAATAATGTTTAGTATAATAATAAATGTTTAGTTTTACAATCCATTCATTGTTTCCAATCTTTAAAATAATACAGTGAAAGGACAGCAATTATGTGATAAACATGCTTCCAACATGTTTTCTTTTGTTACACTTATTGATGTTCAACAAAATACTTAAGAAACATGCATTTCGTCCCTCTGAAAAAAATGCACGCATCACAGCTTATCAGCTCATCTGGTTCTCAGTATGTCGAACATGTCTGAAATAGCAGTTCGCAGTTCTGTACTGGTGATCCGAGAACCGCAGTACCTGTACGTTCGGTAATAGGCGCATGGTCAGTATCAGCTGCTCGTGCTCATCAGTTCTCTCAGCACAACATGTCTCAGTTCAGTGAACTGTTGGATTTACTGGAGTAAAATATACTCTGGGATATTGGTTTATTTCGAGTCGGAGGGACTGTCAGGCATGTCCGAAAGTGAGAAACTTTAATAACTTGTGGATCAGCACTGACGCAAGACGCGAACTGTTTCGAACGATTCAATTCATTTTAGTGTAATGGTTCGACTGGTTTACTAAAAAGAACCGGTTCAAAAGAACGATTCGTTCATGAACCGGACATCCCTACCCACTATATAATCCTGACGACTCTAATCAGAGGAGGCCATGGGAAGGGTATGCATAGCCTACCTATAAGGGTGATTCTTCAATTGGGGGCTATTTTGCCATCTTACATTTTGATGAATGAAATTTGGTTGAATTTTGTTAGAATTATGTCAAGACAATGTTTACATGCTTTGATGTAAAGATATGATAATGGCCACGATTGAGCTTAAATATAATTTGAGTATTTTATATCTATTTGCCAACTGGCACTGCAAAACGTCATTCCCATCACAACATCAAAAAGTCTCATAATGCAAAGAATGTATCAAGGAGATCATTTAAACTTATTTATCTTGCAAACATTGTTAACCTTCAACAATACGTATAAAAAACAAAATGTTTCCATTCAGCAAATTACATATATTTTCTTGTTCTTACCATCAAACTGTGTTTCCCTTTCGTAGTCACTCCGAGTTACGTCGGATGACGGAGAATGGGGGTTTCGCCAGAAAGCCAATCCTCTTCGAGTATTTAAAAACAAGCCTATGGCAATGAAATGCCAAGGGTCTGCGGAATTTGCATAATGTATCTCCGCCTCACCGCGTGAGTATTTAAGGAGAGACAGCTGCAACAGCAGATCATGTTTTCGCTTCGGAGCCAAGAGAACCTCTTCACTCCACAGCCACAAACTGAGTTTACAAGTGACTCACCTCTTCGAGACGAGCGAACTCTCCAGTGTTGGTGTGACGGCGGTATCCAGCGAGTCTTCACATTGCCTGCGATCTGTGCAGTGGTCTGCCTGACTTTGTGTTTTCTCCCTGGTCGCCTCAGCATTGCAGAGTTTTTCCTCTCCTAAAAGAGCTGCACGTGGCACGTCTTTTTAAAGATGTCTCGCCCGTGTTCTTCTGGTTGCGGTCGTTATCTGTCATCTTCTGATGGGCACGAGCGCTGCTTTGTGTGTCTGGGCTTTGAACACGCTAAAGCAGCGCTCGTGGATGACTCATGTTCCTTCTGTGGGAACATGACCATCGCAACACTTAGATTAAGACTCGATGATCTTTCAGTGAGAGTCCCCGCGTCCACCACCCGTCCTGCTTCCTCCACGAGAGGTGGTAGTTCGGCTGGGGGACAGGGTGATCTGAGGGTGACGGTGTGGAGCAATCCGACGATGCGTCCTCGGACCACACCCCCCTCCGTTGTGTTGCAACCCGCGAGTGCCGCGGTGATTCAGGCGGGTCCTTCTTCGGAAGTCCCGCGTGTTTCATTCGGCGCTCCAGAAGATGACACGATGTCGATCGCGGCATCACAAGGTGGGCTAGAGTCTTCGGGAAGTGAGGATGCGGCTGCGTTGCCTCCTTCGGGAGTCCCAGCGTTGCCCGTGTCGGATCCCGAGATGACGGCCATGCTGTCCCGGGCAGCCGTGAGCATTGGGCTAGAGTGGAACCCTCCACCCTGCCCCGAGCGCTCGCGGCTGGACGATTGGTTTTTGGGTGCGGCTGCCGCCTCACGGCCTCAGCCAACCCCAATTCCTTTCTTCCCGGAGCTGTCGAGATCATGGAAGGCTCCTTTGACCTCCCGTGAACGCTCGTCAGCTTTCTCCGCCTTTCCTCCCCTCGATGGCGCAGCTGCCCATGGGTACACTGGGATTCCCCCGGTGGAGCGCTCTGTTGCGATGCAACTGTGTCCTCAGAGCGCCTCCTCTCGTGGCAATCCTAAGCACCCGTCCAAGGCCTGTAGATTCTCGTCATCCATGGTGGCGAGGTCTCACAGAGCTGCAGGACAGGCGGCTGCTGCCCTGCATGCTATGAGCACCTTGCAGGTCTACCAGGCCCAGCTGCTCAGAAACATGCACGAGGGCAGGACTGACCCAGGGACGTTCGACGAACTGCGTGCCGCCACCGACCTCGCTCTCCGGGCGACGAAGGTGGCTTCACGCTCCCTGGGTCAGGTGATGGCCACTAGCGTGGTCCAGGAGCGTCACCTTTGGCTGAACCTGGCCGATATGCGGGACGTTGAGCGGACTCGTCTGCTCGACGCCCCCATATCCCAGGCTGGCCTCTTCGGCGGAGCGGTTGAAGACTTCGCCCAGCAGTTTTCAACCGCACAGAAGCAGTCTGAGGCAATAAAACATATTCTGCCCCGACGGCCAGCTGCTGCCTCCACCCAGCCGTCGGCACAGACGCCTCAGCCTGCTCGCCGCCGAGGGCGCCCCCCTGCGGCTCCCGCCCCTCCCGCACGGCCCCAGCAGCAGCCTTCACTCGGGCCGCGTCGTGGAGGAAGCCGCAGGAAGGCGTCCCAGCCCCCTCAGGCCCCGCGCCCCGCTAAACGCCAGGCCAAGCGGCGTTCCTGAGACGGGCTGCTCAGTGATGGTGTCGGTTTTTTCCCAGGAGGCGGTTGCAGGCCCCCTCCTTCCCCCGGTGGAGGGCCGGGGGAGAATCTTTTGTTCTCCACTCCCCGCTGCTCACCCACGGGTGGGCAGCACCCTAATGTGGTTAAAGAAAGAACCGAAATGTCCATCACTGAGCACACAGAGCCGGATGACAGTGCGCGACGCCCCCGTGCCTCGCCACTCTCGTCCTCCTCTGTCTCTGAGGGCGAGGATGACAGTGCGTGCCGTCCCCGGACCACACCACTCTCATCCCCCTCTATCGCCAGACCCCTGGCAGAGCAGACCCCCGTGGAACGCTGGTCCTTCCCTGGTCTCCTCTGTCAGGGCGCGGAGCTTGGCTGTGCACATGCTCAGGGCCGCTATGCCACCCTTGCCTGTGCCGGTCACTCCGCCTCGCTGCCCCTCCGGGGGGACGCCTGTGGCTCGGATGATTCCGCTGGATCAGTTTTTGGGGGCTTGGTTAGAGCTCCCCAATCTGTCCCGTTGGGTCGCCCGAACTATCAGGCTCGGCTATGCGATTCAGTTCGCACGGTCTCCTCCCCGCTTCAGGGGAGTCCGCTTTACTATGGTCGGTGGCAATGCCCCGGTCATGAGAGCGGAGGTTGCTACCCTGCTGGCGAAGGGTGCAATCGAGGCTGTCCCTCCAGCCGAGATGAGGTCAGGGTTCTACAGCCCCTACTTCATTGTCCCCAAGAAAACCGGTGGGTTACGGCCAATCCTGGACTTGCGCGTCTTGAACCGCTCCCTTCACAGGCTGCCGTTCAAGATGCTCACGGCCAAACGCATTTTCCAATGCGTGCGGCCACAGGATTGGTTTGCAGCGATAGACCTGAAGGACGCCTACTTTCATGTCTCCATTTTACCTCGACACAGACCGTTTCTTCGGTTTGCTTTCGAGGGGCAGGCATACCAGTACGCGGTTCTCCCATTCGGGTTGGCTCTGTCTCCTCGCGTCTTTACGAAGGTTGTCGAGGCAGCCCTTGTTCCCCTACGCGAACACGGGGTTCGCATCCTGAATTATCTCGACGACTGGCTAATATCAGCTCACTCTCGAGATCAGGTTTGCGAACACAGAGATTTAGTGCTCCGGCACCTAGCCCGTCTGGGCCTTCGGGTCAACTGGGAGAAGAGCAAACTTTGCCCCGTGCAGAGGATCTCTTTTCTCGGTATGGAGATAGACTCGGTCGCCATGTCCGCGCAGCTTACGAGCGAGCGCGCACACTCACTGCTGACTTGTCTTCGACAGTTCGGGGGCAAGAGCGCGGTCCCACTGAAACTTTTTCAGAGGCTCCTGGGGCATATGGCATCCGCAGCCGCAGCAACGCCACTCGGATTGCTTCATATGAGACCGCTTCAGCTGTGGCTTCGCGATCGGGTCCCGAGGTGGGCATGGCATCGCGGTTCGCTCAGAGTTCTAATAACTCCGACCTGCCGTCAGACCTTCACCCCGTGGCGGAACCTCAGCTTTCTACGGGCCGGAGTTCCCCTAGAACGAGTTTCCAGGCATGTTGTCGTCTCCACAGATGCCTCTGCCACGGGCTGGGGCGCCATGTGCAATGGACATGCAGCCGCGGGCTCCTGGACAGGACCCCAGCGCCTCATGCATGTCAATTGCCTCGAGTTGCTGGCAGTACGCCTTGCCCTGCACCGCTTCCGTGCGTTGCTCCTGGGTCAACACGTACTTGTCCGCTCGGACAATACCGCGACTGTAGCGTACATCAACCGTCAGGGTGGTCTACGCTCTCGCCGTATGTCGCAACTCGCACGCCACCTCCTCTTATGGAGTCAGAAGCACCTGAGGTCCCTTCGTGCTATTTACATTCCTGGAGTGCGGAACCGTGCAGCCGACGAGCTGTCACGGCTCCGGCCAACCTCTGGCGAATGGAGACTCCATCCCCAGTCGGTCCAGCTGATATGGGACCAGTTCGGGGACGCACAGATAGATCTGTTTGCCTCCCACGACTCATCCCATTGCGCCCTGTATTACTCCCTGACCGAGGGCACGCTCGGCACGGATGCACTGGCGCACAGCTGGCCGCAGGGCCTACGCAAGTATGCGTTTCCCCCAGTGAGCCTTCTCGCACGGACTCTGTGCAAGATCAAGGAGGACGAGGAGCAGGTCATATTGGTCGCCCCATACTGGCCCACCAAGACCTGGTTCTCCGAACTGATACTCCTCGCGACAGCACCTCCTTGGCCAATTCCTCTGAGGAAGGACCTCCTTTCTCAGAGACGGGGCACCCTATGGCACCCTCGTCCCGATCTCTGGAGACTCCACGTGTGGCTCCTGGACGGGACGAGGCAGGTTTGAGTACCCTGCCACCAGCGGTGGCGGCTACCATCACTTCCGCTAGAGCATCGTCCATGAGACATGTCTATGCGTTGAAGTGGAACCTCTTCGTCAACTGGTGCTCTTCTCGCCGAGAAGACCCCAGGAGATGCTCGATCAGCGTTGTGCTTTCCTTCCTGCAAGACGGGTTGGAGCGAAGGCTGTCTCCCTCCACCCTGAAGGTGTATGTGGCCGCTATCGCCGCATATCACGAAGCAGTTGAAGGTAAGTCTCTTGGAAAGCACGACCTGATCCTCAGGTTCCTGAGAGGAGCGAGGAGACTGAATCCTCCTCGCCCTCCTCTCGTTCCCTCTTGGGACCTCTCAGTGGTCTTAAGTGCCCTGCAGAGGGCTCCCTTTGAGCCTCTGCAATCAGCTGAGCTTAAGATCCTGTCAATGAAGACAGCGCTCCTGGTTGCGTTGGCCTCCATCAAGAGGGTAGGGGACCTGCACGCATTCTCCGTTGACGAAGCGTGCCTGGAGTTCGGGCCCGGCCACTCTCACGTGATCCTGAGACCCCGGCCTGGATATGTGCCCAAGGTTCCCACCACTCCCTTCCTGGACCAGGTGGTGAACCTGCAAGCGCTGCCCCGGGAGGAGGCAGACCCAGCCTTGGCACTGCTCTGTCCAGTACGCGCACTCCGTGCTTACGTAGACAGGACGCAGTGTTTCAGGACCTCAGACCAGCTCTTTGTCTGTTATGGTGGGAAGCTGAAGGGAAAGGCTCTCTCCAAACAAAGGTTGTCTCACTGGATAGTGGACGCCATTGCTTTGGCATACCAGCAGCAAGGTCGACCATGCCCCCTTGGTGTGACTGCCCACTCCACCCGGAGTGTGGCGTCCTCTTGGGCTTTAGCGCGTGGCGCCTCGCTAACAGACATCTGCAGAGCTGCAGGCTGGGCGACACCTAACACATTCGCCAGATTCTACAATCTCCGAGTGGAGCCAGTCTCCGCCCATGTACTGTCTTTTTCAAGCTAACATGGGAGCTGTTAAGTGTCTCGCTTGCTCGCCATTCCACTCCACGGACTGGATACGTGCGATATTTCCTCAGGTGAGCCTTCCTCTCTGAAGCCCTGAGTTCCTCCAGCACTGTTGACGCTGGCGCCAGTGTCTATTGCCTGTGCGTCGGCTAGGTGCCTCCGTGTGCATGGTTCCTCCTCTGAGTAACCCCCACATGTGTATTTTCCACTGTAAGCCTCTTTGAGCATGTGTCTTTCCCTCGGCAAGTCACCTGCCACTCCTGGAGTTGAAAGTAGATGCCACCCTACGGGCTGGTCACTCCAGTGTTCCTCCATATGTAGCCCCCTTGGGCCATATGTGTATTCTTAAGTCCTCCCTATGGGTAGGCATGCTGCGGCATATCTCCCATGAGATATGCTTCCCAGTGTACCTTGGTATTCCTGTGTTAAGTAGGACTCCTTCGTCCGTGCCTATATTACGACAGGGAGGTCAGACTTCGCAGGGCACTGGAAGACAGCTGTGAAGGTGGCGTGATTACACGGGGACCCCCATTCTCCGTCATCCGACGTAACTCGGAGTGACTACGAAAGGGAACGTCTCGGTTACGGATGTAACCCTCGTTCCCTGAGTAGGGAACGGAGACGTTACGTCTCCCTGCCACTTCCGCTGTACCGCTGGCTAGACGCCTGAGTTCAGTCTCGGCTCCTCAGCGAAGACATGATCTGCTGTTGCAGCTGTCTCTCCTTAAATACTCACGCGGTGAGGCGGAGATACATTATGCAAATTCCGCAGACCCTTGGCATTTCATTGCCATAGGCTCGTTTTTAAATACTCGAAGAGGATTGGCTTTCTGGCGAAACCCCCATTCTCCGTCATCCGACGTAACGTCTCCGTTCCCTACTCAGGGAACGAGGGTTACATCCGTAACCGAGACGTTTTCTGTGTTCATCAAAGCACACTTTTGTTTAATTTCTGGAAAATTAATTTTAGATGTTTTTTCTTTGAATAGGTGGATGAGTATTTCATTAGGCTTTTCATGTAGCACCTCAAGATTGAGCATAACACAGTTTTAAAGGTATTTTTTGCTGTAAATTAAGCAACGTGGCGGTAATGACATAGTGTTCTGGTAATGACATAGTGTTTTGGTAATGACATAAATGAAAAGTGGACTGATACATAAAGCAAATTTAAAGGCTTAAATAATGACTTCTGGTGAGTGTTGTTGAAAGAAATTGACAGATGTGAGGAGATATATATAAATATGACACAACCATCAACTTGAACATGTTTATTTCAATCATGAAGAAACCATACAATATTTTCTAGAGAATCAATTGTAACAATAGGATAAAACAGCATAAAAATATCCTTCATAAACATTTCATAACTATGACTGAGAGGTGAAATATTATTTTGGGTTAAAAACTCATAAAAGTTGCATTGGGTTAAAACTAATAATGCATAATGAAATGTGTTTGCTTTCAAACATGTATTTGAACATTTGAACATTATAGAGATGATAAAGGGAGATGGATGGGATGTGGAGAGAAAGAGATACTGGGCCCTAGTTTAAATGACAGGCGTAGTGTAGTCACTCAATGAGCAAAGTGTCCTGAAAATTTACTCATTAAAATAAGCTGAAAATAAGCGAATTTAATTTCATAAAGAATTGTCCTTGTTATAAAACATAGACTTTGCACTTTTCCTGCATTTTAATTTAGGGCCCACTAACAGAAAAAGAGGAAGTAAAAAAGTTGAGGGAGAGAGCACACTAGTGGACCTAACATGAATATCCAGAACTATATTTCTCCAAGGACCGCCCTCTTGACAGATCTCTTATCAGTGGGAGAACAATTTCTCCCAGACATCTACTGGCAGCATCATGTGCCTTTTCGTCACTGGCTGAGGTGGTGGGATAAGACTCAGAAAATCATGTGGCTGATACCACAGAATATCATCCCTCATAGGCCAAAAGAAGCGGTTCTGGCCTACACGACTCAAAGTTTTAACAAGAATGCAATTCTCTGCATCCACATCTTGAATTATTCCTGGATATACCTCCCTGTCATATTTCACAGCAAACCAACAACCTTTCAGTTGGTCTGTGATTTCAGTGACCCTAGAAAAACCTGCTTGTGCATCCATCAGAGGCACATCTACGTTTGAAGCTCCGATGGCTGTAGTGGGCCCTTTGCACATTGTCACCGACTGTGGACCATAGCATTTGCATTCATCTGGAGCTGAGCAGAAGCAGCTAAGTATTCGCCACTTGAATTGTGCTGGAGTGTTGGTGAAAATCTCTTTCAGAAGGGGAAGACAGTTAGTGTTGCTGATTATCCACATTATATTTAAATAAGTTTACCTGAAATTTACCTGGTGAATCTTCATGGTCCCACGGACAGTGTCCAGTTGTTGGGGAATGAAGTCATCATTGGCTGCAATATCATCTTCTTTGATATAAAAGAGCTTTATTTTTGTTTGTTGTTCAGACAATGCTTCAAATAAGACCTCAGCTGATGGCAGATCCATTCCCCGTGCAACAAGGGCATCTGCTGTTCTTTTAACAGCTGCCCCTACCCCATCAGCAGGGCCCTTTCCATGTCCAGCTTCAAGGAAATTCCAAGTCAATCTTTGAAATCCTAAATCAAATGGCACAGTTGAAAGTAAGAAGAAATTCTTCTTTGATCCGTACTGTGTTGTGGGGCCATCACTAATGATATGAAGTGTGGTAGCTGTTGGCACTTGCTCCTTGAGGTAAAACAACACTGGTGAGAGGTGTGCCCAGATACCTGATGGATCATGCCTCATTGAAGAAGAAATCGAACACAGGGACAAAACTTCTTTGGTTGTGTAGGCAACTCCTGTGTGTAGGGTGATTTGTTTGTGTGAGTCACCAAAATGAGCAGCTTGCACTTCTGATGCATATTTGCCTAGGTAATTTTCAGCAAAATCTATCTTAATGATATTTTCATCCTCATGTATATTCTCTTTGAGATGACGTAGTGTGGAGTGCTGGTGCTGAATGTTGAAAGTGTGTCGTCCAAATTTATCTTTTAAGGCAGTGGTGAAATCCTCTAGGAGAATTTCAAGTGTTCCATAAGTTTTTTCTTTCACTGTGAGATGGACATTGATTTTTTCTTTTAGCCCATCTTTGGTTTTTCTTTCACGTTCTTCTACTTTATGCCTCCAACTGAACCAGTGGGTCTGCAGAGAACTGTCAAACTCTCTTGTTTCCAGCTGCTTTTCCTGGCAGATATCACACTCTCTGTACATGCATCTCTTTCTTGACTTGTCACAACACAATGACTCCATGAGCCTGTCAATTTTGTTTGATGCTATAACCTTATGGTGGAACAATTTGTCAGCCATTAGCTGAGTATTTGCATGTGTCTTACACAAGCAAGTTTCTCTGTCTTTTGCAGATGGTGCAACAACCCAGAATGGTCGATTTTTGCAGACTTCGGCATATGAAAGTTTGGCATGTGGATATTCCCTCTTAAACTTCAGAAAGAGGTTATACAAGCTGTCATTAAAGAAACGCTTCTGCATTTTGATTTTCTTTCTGGTAATTGTCTCTCTTTTTCCTGTGGATGGTCGACTGTTGTCATCTCGCTCCAGGAATTTCTTTAGTTGTTCCTTTGTATCTGTATTCATTTTGTTTTTGTATTCTTTCCTGTGGAATTGGAAAGCCGCTGGTCTGTTTCTGTTGCTGTGCATTATTTTGTAAGAGAATCCAACCTGACGGTGTGCTTCCTTTAAAAAACGGTACTTCTTCAGTACCTTTCCAGATAGAATCCTGGCAACAATCTGTTTGTTTTTTACTCCAGCTTGTTTGTATTTGTTTTTGAGTTCAGAGAGTACCACATTGTGGAAGAGCAGTGTCTTCTTTAGGGCCTTTGGTTGCAGTTTCATTTGTTTTTTTTGTTTTTTGCTTTGGGGAGTCTAGTTGTGAAAGCCGTCCAGAAAGCCTAGTGCATCTTTTTTTGTATTTTTCCATTTTTTTTCTGTGCCATTTGTAGCTTCTTTTGGATAGCAATAAGATCACGATAGACTTTTGCTTTATTTGCCTTAACTTTCTTACGACCTCTTCTGCCAGGAGTTTCACGATTTTCATTTTCACTGTTCTGACCTTGTTGCACTGGAGATCTTGGGGGGATGTCTGGAGATGTTGGGGGGGGGGGGGGGGGGGTGTTTGAAGCTACATAGTGTTGTACTTCCTGTCGAATTTTGTCATTGGCTCTTTTATTGTTTTGGTTAACTCTCCATTGTTTGCGTTTCTGTCTTTGCTCCCGTTTTGAAAGTTGTGAGATTACTTTAAGCTTTCCTGTTTCTTTTCTTCTTTTGTATCTTTCCTTTTCTCTGTCAATGTACTGCTGATATTTTACAGGATCTTCCTTCAATTTTTTTCTATAATCTCTAGACCTTTCAGTTGATTTCTTGGGAGCCATTCTGGTTAAAAAATAAGAAAAACTAGTTTTAGGAAGTAAGGCATCTCACTTAAGTTACATTGTAAAATCACACTATTATGCTTTAACTTAATTTATAAACACATATTATGATATAGATAGTGACACAGAACATGTCATTACCACCATCACTTGTCATTACCATCACAACAAGTTGTGTGTTGGTAATGACGTGTTGCGGTAATGACATTTTTTATTTTTTTCAGGAAAAAAGATGCTAGGTCATGGCCACCATTGCCGTCATCGAGTTCGTCCGATCACGGTGGCTGTTTGTATGGTGGCCCGGAGAGCTAATCTGTAGTGTGGCGCAGCTCGTTTTCACTGCATCAGGGAAAAGACCCTGACCTTGGTCCAAATCTTTCAGCAGATCAGCGTGGTATGCTTTTAACACTGTGTGCCATTGTGTGCAAGGCATCACCAGCCTGACCCACCATCGCGTATGCCCTGCCTTTTAAGCGCAATGTTTGTTTAAAAGGCAGGGCCAGAGCACTTAGTGTCGATGCCTCTCCAACCGCGAGATGGTTCACGAACCTTTCGTCAATTGAGGCATCGACACATACCCGTGTTTGTGCATCCCCTCAACATCAGCGTAGTTTGCTCTCTGATGGCAATGGATGCGCTCTGAACACAGGTTCTTCCATGCCTTTTCAATCTATTGTATAGATCGGGCAGGAATGGAAGGCTCACGGGAGCTGGAGCGTAATGGCTAGAAAGAAACTGTTCGTAAAAAGTCTGTCACGAGCGGTCTCTTCCCTCACGCGCTCCTATGGCAGCAAAGATTCACAACTCATACGTGGGGCAGGGTGGCTGTGAGGGTTCGGGTTATAAATCCTCTTTATCCTCATCAGCCATCTCCTGCTTTCTTGGGCTGCCAGCAGAGCACTCGCTGTCAGATCAGATGATGTTAGTGACAATACATCCTCATCCAGCAGCTCAAATTCGCGAGCCTCTGAAAGTCATGAGAGATAAACAATTCTCTCAAACTCCTCGGCGAACTCCCTCTGAAACCCCACGATTCTAGTCTCTGTTCTCCCTCAGCACGAGCGGGACCTGAATCGCCTGGCACAGATGTGTGTCCCTCTTCACTCGAGAAGAGGGCCAGACGAGAGCGGAGTTTTCTTAGAGGAAAACTCTCACATTCTGCACAATCAGATCCCTCAAGAGCTGATTCTGCGTTTAGCCCAAACAGTAAAAGTTGTGGATTTAAAAAAAAAATTTATAATCTCTGGAAGGGATTTTGAAGGAGAGCGGGAGAGTCTTCACTCCGATGAGGCGAGTGAAGGAGTAAGTTAGTTATACTGCTGAGAGTATAAGAAGTCGCTGAGAGCGTCGTTAAGGGTAACGGCAGCAGACAGTGAAGCGTTCTCTGTGGGGGCCTCGCTGGGCATTACTGGTGTAGCAACACCCCAGCAGAGTACGTCCCCGGGCTAGAGGTCCAGTGGCACCGTAAACCGGCTCAATCTCTTCCATCTCAGATAGGGGTGGACCAGTACTACTTTATTTATTTTTTTTATTCTAAACTGTTTTAATTAATCTTATTTGTTTTGATTATTTTAATTTCTTCTATGTAAAGCACTTTGAATTGCCATTGTGCGTGAAATGTGCTATATAAATAAACTTGCCTTGCCTTGCCTAAACACACAAGTTGTGTGTGTCATCTGGTGCCAGAAACCTGAGACACGGATCCACACATTTCTTGAAACGTTTATCACTTGCCATAATTGTTCCTAAGTTTTTCAGGTGATTGCAAAGCAGACAAAACTGTCATGGTTCATGAATTCACTGTCTCTCTCTCTCGTCTTGCATGCTGTGTGTGTGTGGGTGTGGCCGCTGATCACCACTGATTAGCGGCGCCAGCTGGTTCCACTTGTTTGCCCCTTTATATGTCAGTAACTGCTGTCTCATGTTGTCAGATCGTTGTGGCTTCCCCGGTGTGTGTTCCTTGTCCTGTTCTTGTCTCCTGGTTCCTGAGTTGTGGGTTCTTCGTGTTCCTTGTCGTCGTCTTCTTCTTGGATTTCTGTGTTGCTTCACTGAGATCACCGCTCACCTTCACCACCTCTGGGTTGCCCGTCGAAGTCCCTGTGTCGCCAGTCTTCATCTGTGTTTTGTGTTCGCCTGACCTGCTGCTTACCTCAGCAATAAAGAGCTTTTTACTTGCATCTTGCATTCAGTCTTCTATTTCATCACAAAAACAGTCCCTTAAGATGAAAAGAGGATAACATGTTCTCTAGGTGCCCCTTTTATACTTCCGGGTCGCACTAGTAGTGACGTCATACGCTGTCGTCGGTATCGATTGCCGTGATTGGCAGTGTTGGGCAGGAGCATCGCTACAAGTAGTGACGCTACTAGTTTAACTACATTTCTCAGTAGCGTGGTGGTAGCATCGCTGTTTTCTGAATCAAATAGCTTTTCAGTAGTGAAGCTCTTTTTTTGATTAAGAAGTGCGGTAGCGTCCACACAAGCTACATTTTCCCAAGCAGTTCTAAAGCTCCAGCTCAAATCGGAAATACAACTGCTAAGTATCACTGATGCATAAAGACTATTTAAAAAGGAATCATGCATGTTCTGCGTCTCAGTGAATGAATGGCTCAGACGCGCGGATTCATTTACCACACACACACAACACACACTGAAGCACGCTCGCGATGTTTTCAGCCTATATGAGGACATTAATGCATGCACTTCATCTACACAGCCGCTCTGAGAGTCACTTTAGCAGCGTTTTAGCTTGATTTGAGAAAAACTATCGTCATATCAAAAAAACACAGAGAGACTCAAAGGTCTACATGGCAACCTGTCAAAATAAAAGGTTGGTGTAACCTTTGAAGAAAGTTTTGCTTAAATCATTAGGCCTACATTTTAAATAAATTGGTCATTACAATTTATACCATAAAAAAAAAAAAACATTTCATAATGCCCTTAAAATGTAATGTATTTCAAAATTGTAATACATTTTTGTCAAATTGTATACCTTTCATGATTTCAATTAATTACACGTTTTTGATTACTTGATTACTTAATTTTATTTAACCATTAAAATGGGAGTCCAGAAAAAAAATAAAATAATTGGAATGTGGGGAAAAATAAAACATATTTCATAGGGCTTTACAAACCAGCTTTTTGGTGCATTACCACCACCTTCTGCTCATCACGTACTGTACCAATATCAATCCTTGGGCTGACACGTGAGAAATGTACTTAATGGAAAAAGATGCACACACTCTTGACACCTGGTTTTGTTATAGTTTTATACAGTTATATGGTTTATAGTTGTGTTATGTTTATTTTTTGTTTGTTTGTTTGTTTTTTGCCAAATTGGTTTGGAACAATTGTTGAATAAACAATTAAACTGACACATTATGCATGTCTATATTTGATTGACAGTTTTATTGATCACTGAGATAGCATTGACTTGGAATGAAGTTGGTTCAATATTTTAAAAAAAATAGCTTAGATGTAGTAAACTACTTTTGCCATATCGCTGTAGCTTAGCTTGCTACATTTCCCAGGGTGGTAGCTTCAGTGTAGTGAAGCTACATTTAATGTAGAGTAACTGCTAGCTTAGCTCACTACATTTTCTTAGTAGCTTGCCCAACACTGGTGATTGGATAGTTTTTCAGACACCGGTTCACATGGAGGGTGTTCCCCAATAGCGTCATCAACGCAGTGCAAGTTCCCTTTCGAAAGGGAACTAAAATATGGTCATCCTAATGTAGGCCTAGTTAAAAATGAAGTGCCATTGTTTAAAAAATGCTTTATTGTCTAAAATTTCAAAGTTTATAGTTTTGAAGAGGTTATTTAATATCTGTCTGCGTAGGAAATAGGTAAAATTCAACAATTTGAACATGGAGCCACATTATGGGATTGAATCATATAGGGCCTTTGAAATGAAGATTACAAAACAAAAGTTTATTAATAATGAGAATATAGAAGATTATTGAGATCTTTAATACTTTTAGAGTTACAGACTCACAAACAAAAATACTGAGAAAAAAAAAAAGGAAAAATACTGTGTGAAATGGAAAAAAACTTTGGCACTCAGACAGGAATGTTCAATTGTGTAGTTAGAAAAAAACAAGATAATACAAGGTTTCTAGTTTTAACATTATTTGATCTTCAGAAAATGTGCAATCCATTGAAAATGTGTACCAACTTAATCATGGAGCCACATTAACAACCATATATCTCTGGAAATTAACAATATTGAGCTGGATTTCTCATGATCTTCTTAATGCTACTTCATTCTTAAGTTATACCTTAAAGGGTTCGTTCACCCAAAAATGAAAATTAAGTCATTAATTACTCACCCCCATGCTGTACCAACCCCGTAAGGCCTTCGTTCGTCTTCGGAACACAAATGAAGATATTTAGGATTAAATCTGATAGGTGGATGACTCCTACATAGGCTGCCTAAGGGAATGAAACTTGACGGCCCAGAAAGTCATTAAAGAAAATGTTTAAATATTCCATGTCGCAACAGTGGCTCAACTATAAGTTTATCAAGCGACGAGAATACTTTTTGTGCGAAAAAACAAACAAAAATAACGACTTTATTCGACTATTCCTTTTCTTCCTTGTAGGCCTGAAACGAGACTTAAAGAGATTTCCACGGCGCACGCGCGAGAACTTAACTGAAGTAGTTGAAGGAGATCGCAATTCTCGCGCATGCGTCATGGAAATCTCTTGAAGTCTCGTTTCAGGCCTACAAGGAAGAAAAGGAATAGTCGAATAAAGTTGTTATTTTTGTTTGTTTTTTCGCACAAAAAGTATTCTCGTCGCTTGACAAACTTATAGTTGACTTATATAAACTTACATTTTTTTAATGACTTTCTGGGCCGTCAAGTGTCATTCCCTTAGGGAGCCTATGTAGCAGTCATGCACCTCTCAGATTTAATCATAAATATCTTCATTTGTGTTCCGAAGACGAACGAAGGCCTTACGGGGTTGGTACAGCATGGGGGTGAGTAATTAATGACTTAATTTTCATTTTTGGGTGAACTAACCCTTTAAGCTGTACCTGAATGTTAATATGTTTCCCAAAACGTTCTTAGTTAAGGATACCTTCTGTAAGTCATATGTTCATAAGGTTGGTCTGGACCTGTCTTAGCTATACCTTATCACTGTTGACAGCTATACGAATATAATTCTGAAGTTGTAATACACCCAGTGTTCAATAAGGCTAATTGAAGTGTTTTCATGCAAAGAATAAAAATATCATTACACTAATGGTTGTTAGATTTTTAATTATATTATCCAAATGTACACAAGCTGGCAAACCAGGCGGTAAGGCCAAATTGTGCAGCCCTAGTTGCTCCTGATATCCACGTGTTCACAGTTGTTTGTTTTTTACAGGGACCAGATGCCACTGATGAGTCCTGCTGACTTAAACATTCACACAAATCTCTGTACATGAACACGGTAAAATAAAAACGCAAACACCTTGGAAATGTCAGGTATGTTGAACAGGAACTGTTTCAGGAATGGCACAAAGCTGTGTGACTTTTCAAGTCTCTGTCTTTAGATCAGTGGCTACATTACATGCAACCAAATAATCTGATAGTAATCAGATTGACAGCCCAATAAACACCTTATTCGATCCGATTAAAGGGATAGTTCCCCAAAAATTCAAATTAGCCCATTATTTACTCACCCTAAAGCCATCCTAGGTGTATATGACATTCTTCTTTCAGACAAATACAATCGGAGTTATATTAAAAAATGTCCTAGCTCTTCCAAGCCTTATAATGGGAGTCAATGGGTATATGTTTTTGGAAGTCCATCAGAGCCTTGAAACGGCTCTGCGGGGGTTAATAAAGGCCTTCGAAATATCCATAAGAAAAAATATCCATAATTAAAACTTTATCGACTAAAATAACTAGCTTCCGGCAGGCGGCTGTACCCATCGACTTATGCCAAAAGATTTACCCTTGAACTTGACGCACAACTGAATGACGAACGTGGTTGCCCAGCCCAGTTTGAACCACGAGAGGCGTCAAAGCTTACGCTACTCCTACGTCATACATCAAGTGTTGATCCTTAGGCGTAGGTCGACTTGCGTATGCCTGTCTGCCGGTAGCTTGCTTATTTTAGTTGATATAAATATGGATATTTTTCTTACACAAATGCATCGCTTCACTTCAGAAGATGTCTTTCACTTGTCAGTTCATGCCAACTAAACGAATGCGAGAGAGAGCAGATACAGAGCTCAACCTAGTTTTATTGTAAGGTGAATTCAACAAGGCATTCTGTTTCTTTTAAGCAACAAAGGCTAAATAATTTGTTACAGTTGTTTTGTTTTGTTTTTTTCATTGGTGACACGCAGCGGCATACAGTTTTAAGAGCTGTATGATGTGTTTCTATCCTGAAAAATTTAATATCGAGACCCGGCGCCTGCAGTGCGGGAGACAAAATAAACTTGAGATCTAGAGCGTTTGTGAGAGAGAGGCAAAGAAAAACGCCTGTTCTTAATTTATGTTGCTTTCTACTATTTTCATTTTGAACTGATTTAATTGTAGCATACACAGCAAAGATGAAATTTCTTTGGCAATACAAATTTAAAATGTCGGAAAGAATAAGATTTTCCATCCATCCATCTTCCGCTTATCCGGGGCCGGGTCGCGGGGGCAGCAGTCTAAGCAGAGATCCCCAGACTTCCCTCTCCCTAGACACTTCCTCCAGCTCTTCCGGGGGGACACCGAGGCGTTCCGAGGCCAGCCAGGAGACATAGTCCCTCCAGCGTGTTCTAGGTCTTCCCCGGGGTCTCCTCCCAGTGGGACGTGCCCGGAACACCATCCCGGACACATCCAGAACAGAAGCCCGAGCCACCTCAGCTGACCCCTCTCGATGTGGAGGAGCAGCGGCTCTACTCTGAGCTCTTCCCAAGTGACCGAGCTTCTCACCCTATCTCTAAGGGATCGCCCGGCCACCCTGCAGAGAAAGCTCATTTGGGCCACCTGTCTCCGGGATCTTGTCCTTTCGGTCATGACCCAAAGCTCATGACCATAGGTGAGAGAAGGAACGTAGATTGATTGGTAAATCGAGAGCTTTGCCTTGCGGCTCAGCTCCTTTTTCACCACGGCAGACCGGTACATCGACCGCATTACTGCAGAAGCTGGACCGATCCGTCTGTCAATCTCCCATTCCATCCTTCCCTCACTCGTGAAGAAAACCCCAAGGTACTTAAACTCCTCCACTTGAGGCAGGAACTCTCCACCAACCTGATGTGGGCAAGCCACCCTTTTCCGACTGAGGACCTCAGAATAAGATTTTAAATTTCCTTACAATTCCTTCTAATTTTTCCTCGCATGATACAGAAGATATGTCCCCATATTTACTATGGATGTGATTTGTAGCAACAACTACATTTCTAAAAGTCTCAGATGACAATATTTTTCCTTTTTATTTATCAGTTCATCCAGTTGAAGGTGCTACATCAACTAGGCTAAATATTCCATGTTGTGTTTTACTTTTCTTCTTTGTACAGGTTTACTCCAGTGGAACTTGCATTTTTTGCAGAATATGCAAAGACAATGGGCCCAGTTGCAAAGGCACTGGATGTTTTTCAGAGAGAAACCAGTGTGCAGATGGTATGGTTGGTCTCCACCATTACTCTACTAAGGACCAAGCTCCAGCACCTTCACGTCGCCTCCAAGTTCTGTGAACCTTTGATTGCTGCACTTCTTTAAGGCCTTGAAAAACGCTTTGGCGAGATGCTTGCAGATCCAGGGCTGATAGCCGCAGCCATTCTAGTTACCAAATTTAAGACCTGCTGGACAAGTGATGAAAATATCCTCAAACTTATTGTCACACTTCTCAACTTCCCCTTAAGGCTTAATTATTTTTGTGAGATTCACACACATACATCATGATGAATCATCTTTAATCCAACAGGAGCACTGGAATCTCATCTTTTGGGTGAATATGCTTTTAAAGGATAGTTCACCCAAAAATGAAAATTCTGTCATGAATTACTCACCCTCATGTCATTACAAACCCTTAAGACTTTAGTTCATCAATGCACACATCAGTTGTGGTCAACGGAAGTTTAAGCATGTTCGCGTGACATGCAAAAACCAATGAGGTTAATTCTCGTGTTACGCAGCACATTTGAGCTTCTGCTTATGTTCACTGATCAATGTTTATATGTGAATAAAAGCGATCTTGTCTCTTCAGAAAATGTTAACTAAACTGCTCAATTCATATGGATTCGTTTTTCGATCTCTTTGTGAACTTTTTAAAGGGTCAAAATTAGGGGTGTCACGATTCTCCAAATCCTCGATTCAATAAAATGTTCGATTCTAAGGTCACGGCTCGATTCTCAATTTAAAAAAAAAAAATTTTTAAAGCCGAAACCGGCCAATCCGGATGCTCTCTGTCTTACATGCGCTTTATCAGGCACATACGCAAGGTCTCTCGCTCTCTCCCTCTCTGCCGTGCGCGCGGTTTGTAGCACAGTTTTTTCTGTCTCGCGGTTTGTAGCACAGTTTTTTCTGTCTCGCATGCGCGCCATTGCTCGCTCAGTCTAGATTCCGGAAGATTTTAACTAATTTGCGGGCATCAGGGAGCCGCTATCAATATGCGGGAGACTCCCGGAACTTCCGTGAGACTTGGGATGTCTGCAAACTGTGGCTTTTTTGAAGCGCGAACGTTGTCAACATAACTCACTGGTAATCCAAAAAACTTCCACACCTGCGACTTCAATGAAAGAGGAGGGGGTTCAAGTTCTGCATCTGCAGTTGCCATGCTATCTTTTGAATGGCTGTAGCTAAGTTAGAGGAGGTTGACCATAGACTTGCAGCACTTCAACACGCATGTTTTTTTTTCCCGCTTGGCACGCATGCCGACCGGACGTGACATGGGGGCGTGGCAGCATCGACGATTACATTTTTGAATTCGAAGTTCGAGATTGTGACTTAATTTCGGTCGAAATTAAATCGTTTTAAATCGAAATCGTGACACCCTTAGTCAAAATGGTAGTTGTGTAGCTGTCAATGGAGGGACAGAAATCTCTCAGATTTCATTAAAAATATCTTAAATTTGTGTTCCTAAGATAAACGAAAGTCTTAAAGGTTTGGATCGACATGAGGGTGAGTAAATGACAATATACATTTTTTGGCGAACTAACCCTTTAAGTTCAAATGTAGCTTGAGAATGTTGTGCAAAGCTTAAGTGCAAAAGCTCTCCCTCTCTCTCGGAGAGTAGGAATGAAGACTTGCGAAAGACATTGCATACATACTGTCTTTATTGTTCAGGAATGCTCTATAAAAATGTATCATCTGATGCTGCTGATAAATATTAATCCAAGATATTGTATGTGTTTTTTATATTTGAAAATGCATTACTTGCATGAATTTAAAACACATTCTAAATCAAATACATTTTACATCTATTTTCGTAAGTATAATTTTTTATTGGATATATACTCTATTGCTATACAACTTGAAACTTTTAGTACACTGGCACAAAAAAATCTTCATGTACTCAAAAAAAAAAAAATCAGGATAAATCATATCAATATACAAATTCAAACATACAAATGCTTTTGTCGTTTTTCTCACAAAAAAGAGAGGAACTGCAAGGAACACGTCTGACTGTCATTTACTCCTGCCGAAGCTTCTACATTCTTCAGCAGATCAATGTCCGGCACTGTACAAAGTGTTGATCTTCATGCCATCGATTCTTCTTTATCCTTGAATGCTTTCATCCGTGCCTGTTTAAATCAGGATCAGAGAGAAACACATTGTTTGAATCTTGTAATGACAAATTGTATTTACAAATGACTTGCCTGAGAACAGGCCCGTCACCAAGGGGGCAGACGATTTAATAAATAATTTATCAGCAGTTTATGCTGGGATGTGTAGGTTGTGCGGTGACAAATTACTTAAAACTATTTCAAGGAAATCGATTTAAATAGCGCATCTCCTTAGAATTTCACTGGAGTTGGTTCATAATATAATCAGAAAATTCATATTTAACGCATTATTACACAAAACGGAACTTGAGACATAATTATAAATGACTAATCCCTTGGAGACCCACCACCTTAAACTATTTTAATGGGGAGTAGGCTTCACTCAAGTTTTTGTTACACATCAGTATGCTACAGATACATATTTTATTGCTATTTGGTATGTATTGTACAGGGCTTAGGCCAGGGAAGTCACTGTTGTTCCTACAGGACCACTGGGAAAGTGTTCCCTGTACATGGAAGGAAGGGACGCTGCGGAAGCCACATCCTGCCTGAAGGGAGGTAATGTGGAAAATACACACATATGAACTGAGCGGATGACCGGGCAGTACAACATATGGAATGTCACTGGAGTGGCTCGAGCCTATGAAAGGGGGGGAGACTCAAACGGACAGTGACGGCAGAGGGAAGACACGGGCTCGTATGCACTGGTGCTCGCCGCAGGGAGCCGTACTGTGGAAGAATACACATATGGGATCGCCATAGGGAACACAGCATATGGACCCAGCCTAACACAGGTTCCGCCAGTGCAAACGAGTGATAGGCCTGGTTGCGGATGCACGTATCCAGTCCATAGGAGGGGAATGGCACAGCAAGCCGACACAACGAACCAGGCTTACAGTGAAACTGGCTTCATTTAAAGGGAGCCCTCGGGAAGCAGCGGTTCGACACATAGGCTAGTTTTCTAGCGAACATGATGGGTGTCGCCCAGCCCCCAACTCTATTAAACGTCTTTTGAGCGAATTCCAGGCACAAGTCGTTGACCGAAAGCGAGCAAGTCCTTACCCTCTAGTAGAGACCATGCGTCCAGGAGAACTTTTTTAAAACAGAATTTTACTGCTCTGCAGTGCAGCACAAGAGATAGGCCCAAGAGGATAAAGAGGGGCGCAGGGATTTCCCTTGCTCCCTCAGGAACCTGACGATTAGGACGTGCTACCCATGCATCTGCATCATGATGTGCGTCAAGAAAACAGAGGCGACATCATTTTGAGGGTGGAGGAACAGCCTACTCCAACCCATCTTGTAGGAAAGAGAGCACTGAAATGACCGAACGCTCTCAGGATCTCCTCACGGAGAGAAGAATCACTCAAAATGAATAGGTTCCACTTCTAATTAGCGAAGGACAACTTACTCTTTTTAGGGGGTGCTTGGGAACTGCCACATATTCCTGTGATGGCAACCTGAACCTCCACGTCCATTTTTTTCAACGTGGGTGCCGTCAAGCCCCGTCCATGAAATGTATTCAGGGGAAGTCAGGAAGGCTGTTGAGGAAAACTAGGTCTGGTTGGGCCAATAAGGGGCAACTATCAAGACCTGCTCCATTCCTGACCTAGCACAGTAGGTGCAAGCGGCATGCGCACAAAACAGAAGCACTGCTCAACACTAAATGTGAAAATCACTGAGCTTCAGGAGCATTTCTGCTCAACACACAATGAATCACATAGCCGCTTTCTTAGAAGGCTCACTGGGGAACGCATTTTTGAGGAGCCCTAGGGCCAGCTGAGAGCCAGCTGAGTCCGGAGAGGCAAACAGATGGAACCCTGCAGGCCAACCTTGGGACGGAGCATTAGAAAATGCATCTCTGTGTTCGTAATTGAACGGAGGCTTTCGGAAAAGGGCCCCATCAATTGACAGAGGTCCAAGATGGTCATAACCCACCACATATCTAGGGTACAATGAAGTGCGGGTTTATAGAAACCGGCCTTTATATCGGCTGGAGGAAGAGGCTACATCGCGTCCTTCGCCAGTAGGACTGCGACGTGCGCACACAGGACAGGAGCAGCACTCAACACATAGTAGGGGTCGACCGATTATCGGCGCCGATATTGAGCATTTTTATGGTTCTCAGTCATTTTCAAAACCGATTTGCCGATAAAATAATTTAGTTTTGAAATGCGCTATATTTGGCTCTGACGCAGCCACCTCTGTCGGAACTCACCACTCTGTAGACTAGACTAATGTCCCCGCCAATCTGATTAGTTGGGAGTCACGAGTCCGGCCAATCAGCGCGGAAAGCTGAAGGCACTGAAAGTTTTGCACTCTCACACCGAAAGCACTTGCTGACTGGAGCTGCTTCACTGATCATCAGTTGTCTCTCAAAGTTAAGGCAGCAGCAGACTTAGCTAAAGTAGCAATAAATTACTACACTGAAGTTGCAAAACACCTCAGTATAATAGGACCCTGTGATTTCCGCGATGCAGAAAACACAGACGGAATCGCGGAATCCGAAAACGGAATTTACTGTATAAAACGGAATGTCACGGAATTTGTCAACTTCTTGATGAAATAACAAGCGGGTCAGTACAAATCAAATCGAATGTCAAACCGCAAAAAGACTAACGTCATTTAAATATGAATCCCGCGTGTCTGGCCCAGACGCATGATTTCATTTACCACACACACACACACACACACACACACACACACGCGTAATGCTTGCGCTGTTTTCAGCCTCAGCCGCAGATTGCATAAACCATCTCCAGTCACTTAGTCACTTCATGAGCTTTTTAATGCTTTAACTGAGAAAAGTTATCGTCATATCATATCATAAACGCAGAGAAACTCAAAGATCTCCACGGCAACCCGTCAAAATAAAAGTTTGGTTTTTCATAGGGCCCTAAAAATTGTATTTTTGTTAAAGTGTAAATAAATTGAATAGTTTTGATGATTTTAATTAATTAGAAACAAATTGATTTTTAACCATTAAAGTCTTTAAGTTTTACAAAATGTTTACAGAATGCTGCTGGGTGCTCCCTGCACATTTTTTTTAGTTATTATTATTAATAATAATGTTATTATTGACAGTTCTCAGACTTAAAAAAATATATTTAAAATCATTTAAAGAAAGTATTTGTCAAAACCCTTTTTCATTCTTAATTTTGACATTAACTTACATTTTTACACCAGACATAGGCTAAATATCGGTTATCGGCCTACTTGATCTGTAATAATCAGTATCGGCATCGGCCCTGAAAATTACATATCGCTCGACCCCTAACACGTAGGTGTGATAAATATCACTAATCTTAGGACCATCTAGCTCAACACCTAGGTGTGATGAATGACTGAGCCAGGGCGGAAGCCAAGCAAAATGAATCGCAAGCCAAGTCTGCCGGTCAAGCTCAGGGCCAAGTGGAGCGGCAGGAAGCACTTTCATGCTTACACACACCATACCAGGGGCCAGAGAGACCACAGATGTACCCAAGGTGGGGCAGCGAGGTGGAGAACAGGGACCCAACTAGTGAGGCCCGGAGGCGGCCCAAAGCAGGGTCTGAGCGTGCAGTGCAGCACTTACCTGACTCCACTGAACAGCAGGGGATGCGTGAGAAGGCGGATGACCGGGTCCTCGAACCGCACCCAGGTGCCAGCTGGCGAACAAGAGGGAGCTGAGGGGTGCAAGGCTTTGCAGGGTCACACACCGCCAACTAGCCCTCTTGGGGACCAGGAAGGGAGAAATATTTTTTTCTTTGCTTTTTTTTAGGAACCGACGGCGGAACACACACACAAAATAAAAACTTCACTCAGTCCTCTTACGAATTAAGGGAGTGGCCGAGGACCATCTCCAAGAGCAATCCTCTATCCCTGGGTGGCCTGCCTCAGGTTTAACGTTTTCGCTGTCGCTTGCCACCTGGCTTGCCAGCGCCTGAAGCGGGCGGGGCGCCCCTTCTGTGGCCGGCTGCACGCTGAGACCTGGGGGGAGGCCGCTGCGATGGTCCAGCAGGAGCAGAGGTGGCTGCAGGCGGAGGATCTGCCACCGACGGACGGGTGGAGGCAGCAGCAGGTCGTCGGGGCAGGATGTGCCGGATGGCCTTCGTCTGCTTCTGGGCGGCAGAGAACTGCTGGGCAAAGTTCTCAACCGTGTTGCCGAATAGCCCAACATTGGGAAATGGGAGAGTCCAGGAACCGAACCTTGTCCGCTTCTCTCATATCAGCCAGGTTGAGCCAGAGATGGCGGCACAGAGGGGACAGAGCCCTACCGCACCCAGAAATGCACAGATGGAATGGCATCTTAAAAAAGATGCAAACTCACCAGTGTTTCTCTTTCAGAAATGGGACCCGTCACCAGTGCCGGAGCACACAGGGAATGACCGTGGCAACACTGAATTCAGCGAACTGAAAACAGTGAAGCACTCCATTTTCCGCCCTCAACCAGCCGTCAACACACACACAAACACAGAAATCTGCTTGCTGTTAAAACAGCAGTTGAGAGCTCAAAGCTCGCGACCACCGCTGCACTGCACTGTAGAAACCACCAGCACTGGGAGAGTCTTCCAAAAGAACACCGACACACTCGTTCGTTGAAAAAACAGCACTCTTCAGAGACATCAAACACGATCGGCTCCAAAGCGAAAGACAACTAGTGCGTGCATTCACTTCCGTATTTATACCCGTGCCGCGGGGGCGGAGTGTGTGATGCAAGTCACGCACGCCAATTCCATTGGCTCGTTTTAATAGTACTCGAAGATGACAGGCTCTCTAAGCGTGATCCCAATCAGTCGACACATCGACTACGTCGAACGTGAGCGACTGAAAGGGAACTGGCCCTCAACTGAGCCTGGTTTCTCCCAAGTTTTTTTTTCTCCATTTTGCCACTGATGGAGATAAGGTTCCTTGCCACTGTCGCCTTTGGCTTGCTTAGTTGTGGACATTGAATATTCTACAATAATATTGATCTGCCTGCACTGACACCATTATATGAGAACTGAACTGAGCTGGATGATGACATCATTGTTTTCTCCAGAGCGGCTAAATATATATATTTTAATTAACTAAATTAATCATTTTTGCAACAGAAATTAACCATCACTGAACTTACTTAAGCTGGACTATGACACTATTTTGTTCTAGATCTGCTGTACAGCAGAAACAAACTTTGTTGCACTATTTTCCTGTTATCACTGTAAAGCTGCTTTGAAACAATATGTATTGTAAAATGCGCTGTATGAACAGAGGTGACTTGACTATTGTTTGTATCATTGTGCTGTTAGAGGAATTGAAAAGTTTTTTTTCCTCGTTTTTACAAAGTATATAGGCATAATGCAAAAGGTTTTGGTGTAGTTTGTAGGATGGACTATCTCTGTTGTTTGGTGTTAATATAGAACTTGGTCTATTTCAGTAATTATACGAGATTTTATTGTTTTGGTGGTTTGGTGATTGTTTTCTCAGATCATAAAAATGTTCCTTCATGAAATACATGTCATACTGTCCCTCGTGTTGTTGGAAATCGCCCACTCTCCATTGAAATAAATAGGATTGGGCCGCTTTTGTTGCTGCTAGTGTGAATGCACCTTTACGCCAAAAGAGTAACCCCTGACGCGATGTAGGAGTATCATAAGCTTTGACGCGTCTCGCAGTTCAAACAAATAGGGCTATACGAACGCATTTGCTTTGCTTCAGAAGGCCTTTATTAACCCCCCAGAGCCGTGCGCATTACGTTTATGATGGATAGATGGACTTTTTGGGGCTTCAAAATCTCATCCTCCATCAAAGCTTGGAAGAAAACTCCATTCAAAACTCCATTCAAAGCTTGGAAGAGCCAGGACATTATTTAATACATCTCCGATTGTATTTGTCTGAAAGAAAAGAAATGTCATATACACATAGGCTTGAGGGAGAGTAAATAATGGGGTAAATTTCATGTCATCCTAACAACTATCCTAATAAAATCACTTCAATCATTCTAGAATGATTAACTTTATCCAAATAGAGCTATTTAAGTCATCTGGTGCAGCTCTATTCATATTGTCTCCTAGCCTGGGTTTCCCCATGCTGCCTTTGCGCAGTGCGATTTTATTCATGCTGCTAGGCAGCCTGGATTCCATTGACCAGATTTTCGCCTCAGCGAGGGGACCAATCACAGAACGAGGAGGGAGCAGCAAGACGATGAGGACGTCTATGCGACAGACCGAAGCAGTTTGTTTATACCTATGGATCAAACATGGCGGCAGACGCGAAGTTACCTTTCGATGCAGCCTTAGATGTTGTTCTAAGTAGTTTAGAAGGCAAGTTTATTTTGAAAAAAGAGGAGCTTTTGGCGTTAAACATTTCATAACGATTGGCTATGAGCTGCGTACAGGCGCATTTGATAAACATTCGTAGCACCCAATAAACGGCTCTCGGCATTCGTAAACCACGCCTCAAATACGAGAAAATGAACATCTGGTTCCCAGACCACGTTTGCCAGGCTAATTGTCTCCATGATATCTGTAGTCACATTGGCCAGTCTTAAAGCAGACATTTTGACATGTCTTTGATGGTTAAAAAAGCCAATGTTTCAATAAGCAAGAAGACAAATCAGTACCTACATGCTCTGTATGAGCACTTCAGGGGTGTGTGCACAGAAAACTGTCTGTCAGAGCATGAGAACCGAATCGAGTTCTTTTTCAAGTCGTATTGTGCTTGAACGGTGGAAAATCACTTTTAAACACCCAAGGCTTCAAAATGGTAACATTTTGAACAATCGTAATGTATACCATTGTCAAATTTCTGCCTGTATATCACCCACCAGCCACCACTAAAGGGAAATAATACTTTCCATGTTCAGTCTTACCTCAAAAGTTTGCAAGACATGTTTGCACACTTCAGTCAGGTTGTTCAGCCCATTGCGCAGAGGTTCAGATGCTGCAGTTCCTTCTGCAACATTGATCAGAGAGCTAATAAACACTCTTATGTTTACTGAAAACAGACATGTTTACATGCTGCCTACAGTCATGATAAACCTCACATTTCAGCCTTTTAACCATTTCTAAGAAAAGGAATGTCAAAATTAAAAGTTATTGTGTATATATATATATATATATATATATATATATATATATATACATACACACATACATACACACATACATACACTCACACACACCTTATCCTAATTGTTTATATATTTTTTGAATGCACATTAGCTTACTCAATCCACCAGTTAACATTCATAACACTACATGTATGCTGCGTAAAAATATGGGTCAGTTTTCACATTATCCTGAACAAAAACAGCAGACAGAATGAAATCGTAAATTTATCCTATGCCAGTAGAGACTTGCTTATGAAACAGCAGAAATATAGTTGTTACCTTGGTAACCCCTGAACACAAAGCTGTGCTTATAAACAGCACTTTAATTAAACATATGTAGGTAATAATAGGAAAAGAAAATGCCATGGAACCTTTTCTGAAGACAATCATTTCCCCTCAGATATACATTCATATTGAAAGTGTGAGCCTGCAGAACAACAGCGCTGTGTTTTACTTTCAAACGTGCAGCGCACATTTAATAAAATCATCGCCTGTTTTGAAGTTAATAATTAATCACATTCAGCCATATCGCGATTCCTGTTTTCCCATTCCCAAATGTAAGACCTCTTGAAATAATAATTAAGAAGACATACTATTTAAGATATTTAAGAATTTATGCCTTTAAATTTGATAAAACTGAATTAAGACTTTTTAAGGCGGGGATCATGTTGATAAAGTAAAGCAATTTCAAAAAGTGTCAATCTAATGATTTGTTAATTCAAATACAAACAATGCAAGAAGCACGTTTACAAACATTACATGTATGCATCTGGAACATCCCTAAAAAGCACACCTTGACAAGCTGTTTCAAAGACACACAACAAACTCCAAACAAACTTCATTTTGGCCTGATTTGGTTCTAAATTACGTCACCCCAGTTCTTTCTTCAATTTTGCTTAAAGTATATTGCGGTATATTCAGGCTCTCAGTGCAGTGCCATTTTGATTTTTTCTCGTATGTTACTAGATATGTTACTAGAGATGTAACAGTTTGACCTTCAATTATTGCACCACGTCTTCATGCTGTTGCATGAAGATACATCATAGATACTAGGCTATAATGCTGCACTAAATGGAACCATGATTTTTATTTTCAGTGACTATGAATGTTAAGTTATCAAACTTGGTACTGGTGTCGCCTAAAGTACAGCTACGGCTAAAGTTCCTTGCACACATAGTCCGAAATTTTAGCACGGTAAAAAATAAATATGACCTCACGTTGTGTCAATCACGTTTACACACTGCCACAACTTTCGTCCGTCGTAAACAAATTCGGGCAAAGTTAGATTTTCTGCGTTTTTCGTAGCAAGCATTTTGAGAGGCGTTTTGACAATTCAGAGCCACCGAATGACAAATGGGAAAAATCACATAGGAAAATTTCAGACTCAGTGTGCAAGGACCTTACTGTCAGAGATGACATGTTGAGGTGAATAAAGGAGTTCCCCTCACCTCGCGTCTGTATCCGAAAGTTGATTTTGCTTTCCGATGGGTGTGTGATGCTGTATCCGCAGAATTCCACGTCCTGACTGAGGAAACAAAGTCACAAATGAATCAAACTAAACACTCCCAAGACAGACAGATACAGAAATACAATTCTTAATTTCCTGCCAAAATGTTCATCTCAGTGCCTATTTATTGCATGTCCACACAGGGCTCCAGACTGCGACCATATGGTCGCATTTTGCGACCAAAATTTGAGAGTGTGCGACTGAATTTTACATCCAGTCGCACATGTGAGACCAGTAAATTTGTCCCTTTTTTTTTTTTAACACGTTAAACGTGGAAGGGGCTTATCAATGAATCCGGAATGTGTGGAAGGCCAATTAGTGTGAGAAGAATAGGGAATGGCCACTTTAAGTGTCTAATGTGTGGAGGGGGAGGGTCCTAGTGATAATCGAGCGCGCGTTTAAACGTCTGTGAGAAGGAGACGGAGACAACCTGCTGTGCGTCTGAGCAATGAACAAGCGAACTATTGACTCGTTCTTCCAACCTGCGGCTAGTGTGCCAGTTAAATTCACTTGCTGGCTTCCGAAACAATATATTACAACAGCGATAATCAAAAAACAAAAAAACTTGAACAAAACGATTACTCTTTGTAAACACTGTTCAATGTGAGTGCCAAATCTCGAAGATGACCTGTCATTTACGCCGTCATCACCCGGGAGTTGATAGCGCACAAGCGCAGGCGAGACCTGAACTGCAGACGTTACCATCGGTGTTTAAACTAAACTCATTTAAGTTTTGCCAATGTAAACATTTAAGAGCAAGACGCGAAAGAGATGAGAACTCGCGTCTAGAAGATTTGTGCGCGTGTGTCTGTGCGCGCACGCACGCGTCAGCCAAGTCAAGTCATCTTCATTTATATAGCGCTTTTAACAATGGATTGTTTCAAAGCAGCTTTACAGAGATAAACATATAATTTAAGGTAACAGATTGTTTTGGCATTATAGCGGTTCTTGAATAATGTTACTTCCAGCTAAAGTTAACTTTGATTGATTCACCTCCATTGAAATGATCAGACTTTAAACGCGAACCTGTGATTAACGCTGATGGCGTTCACATGCTCATTCAGAATTGATTCTATAGTTATGTGCTTTTTAAAATATGTGCGCAGGTTTGTAATTCATACAACCCAGCCTAAACAAACTACTTTTCTTGCCTATAAATTTTGATACAGAATTTTGTTTTATTTTATCACTTCGGGGTACGCGAGCCGGAATTCACAACGCTTTATCTGTAGAGTGGGAAAGGGATCCTCCATAGGGAGAGGATAGTGGATACTTCAGCACTGCATTGTCATCGGGTCCAGGCGGATCTCCTTCGTCAGATCTGGACACGGCCTGGATCCGGCAGGCTGCAGGAAAACCTCGGGATAAACAAAGACACTAATATTAGCGTAGATGCCATTCTTCTTATGATGTAGCGAGTACATCAAGATTTAAGGGAAGTGTTCCCAGTTCCGGCTGACCTAATCTATGCAGCCTAACATTGAATTTATAGAAGTCTATAATGTATTATGTGTATGCTAGGTCAAAGAGATGTGTTTTTAGTCTAGCTTTGAACTGACAGAGTGTGTCTGCTTCCCGGACAATGTTAGGAAGACTGTTCCAAAGTTTTGGTGCTAAATAGGAAAAGGATCTACCGCCTGCAGTCGATTTAGATATTCTAGGTATTATCAACTGGCCGGAATTTTGAGATCGCAATAGACGTGAAGGACTATAATGCGTTAAGAGCTCGCTCAAGTACTGGGGAGCTAAACCATTTAGTGCTTTGTATACATTTTAAAATATTGTTGATTACCTACAATGTTTAATAGGGAGCCAATGCAGTGTTGACAGAACCGGGCTAATATGGTCATATTTCCTGGTTCTGGTAAGAACTCGAGCTGCTGCGTTTTGAACTAGCTGTAGTTTATTTATTAAGCGTGCAGAGCAACCACCCAGTAGAGCATTACAATAATCTAGCCTTGAGGTCATGAACGCATGGACTAATTGTTCCGCATTTCCCAATGAGAGCATATGACGTATTTTGGATATATTTTTAAGATGGAAAAATGCAGTTTTACGTGTGTGTGTGTGTGTGTGTAGGCTACTTATCTCAGACAGCGCGCAAATATTGAGTTCTCTTTCAAGTCTTGCATTTGAATGGACAAATTCACACAAAAAGTATGTCAACATGTCCGTCTTGATGAGTCTCCTCCAGTGTTTCCCCTAGAAATTTTTCCAGCAGCGGTGCTGTCCCGTGCCGGAGCATGTTACCAAGGTGCGGTTTGGGGGGGGGGGGGGGGGGGGCTGGGGGGGGGGGGATATGTACCTCGGAAGAACTTTTTTTTTTAAATAACCCCTTAAACCATGACTTCTGGCATGTTTTGTGGATAAAAATTGACATTTTGAGACATACAAATACGACATACCATCAACAGATTCAAGGTGATTATTGCAGCACGCACCTTGAACTGGTCACAAACAGAAACCTTCATTTTATAATTTTAGACAGGATTTTTCACGTTTTTGTTTTGTGTTCATTTTCAGCTATAAGGTAGATATTGATAGGGGAAAAATGAAATGGCACAACCCAGAAAAAGATTATTTATAATTTATTAAAATTTTTAGGCCACACCCAATCTGTGAGCACTTAATTTTTTACATTTTTAATTTTAACATTTTTAAAATCAAAAGTTTTAAGTTAACATTATTTAATGCACAATGAATGAAGTGAACAAAAAGTGACTGTACCTTTATTTAATCCAAAACTGTGTTCGTATTTCATTTTAAAAGACTTTTTAAAAGAGTTATCCAGCCAAGAATAAGCCTAGAACTGCTTTTCTGGCGGACTAATAACAGCACTCGGGTGTCGGTCCGAGACTGTGCTCATGTACTCTGCTCGTAAAACTACCCGGATACAACCGCACCCGAGTCCACTTTAGGGGCCGTTCACATATCGCGTTTTTTGCGCGCAAATGCGTTATTTCAATTGTAGGCGCGCGTGGCGAGATGAAAACATCGTAACATCTCATCTCAACACGCCATGTGACAAAAACCAACCGATCAGCTTCGGCCTTTCCGTAACAACATCGACAGCTCGGCCGAACAGCTGATCATAGCTGTACAGGGCGGCTTTTTATTTCTCATCTCCATAAATATATCTAGTAGTAAAGCTAATGCAAGGGCTAGAAATCATTTAATTCTTTGCTGCTACTTCCTCGTCCTCATGGAGAGCGCCGCTTTCTCCTTTCTAAAAGCGCTTGCTCTCTCCCATGGCGTCTGTCGTTGCTATGCAACCATGAACAGAGGCGGCCTGGAGAAACGAGCGCGCTTCCCGCGCGCCTACATTTGAAATAACGAATTTGCAGTGCACGCTCAGAAAAACACGCTATGTGAACGGCCCCTTATGGCAACGTGACATTAGCCTAATCGAAAATATTTCCATATGTGGCTCTTTCCTCCTTTCTTGTCAACAAGTGGATTCAAAGCCACCGCATTAGCAGAGCCGGCGGACGCCACGTCTCAGTGTTTTTAGGTGTGTAAGTGGATGTAGTGATATTACTGATCATGTGAAGATTTTGCAGCGGCGCTGAAAATCCAGTGGCGGCGCTGCGCCGCTGCTAAATACATTGTAGGGGAAACACTGGTCTCCTATAGCAGACATAGTCTGTTATGATTTAAGTAAACTTATAAGGTCAAGAAAGACACTCACAGTATCGTGTAGGCCTACTGAATCAGCTCTGAATTGAATAGCTTTTGTAACTTTAGTAGGGATTAATCTTTCATTTATATAGTCAAATATGCAATGTTATTTTACATTTGTTTATTTTATTAAATTTCTGTACCTTAAAGGGTTAGTTCACCCAAAAATGAAAATTAAGTCATTAATTACTCACCCCCATGCTGAACCAACCCCGTAAGGCCTTCGTTCGTCTTCGGAACACAAATGAAGATATTTTTGATTAAATGTGACAGCTGGATCACTCCTCCATAGGCTCCCTAAGGGAATGAATCCTGACGTCCCAGAAAGTCAATGAAGAAAATGTTTAAATATTCCATGTCACAACAGTGGCTCAACTATAAGTTTATCAAGCGACGAGAATACTTTTTGTGCGAAAAAACAAACAAAAATAACGACTTTATTCGACTATTCCTTTTCTTCCTTGTAGGCCTGAAACGAGACTTCAAGAGATTTCCACGACGCACGCGCGAGAACTTAACTGAAGTAGTTGAAGGAGATCGCAATTCTCGCGCATGCGTCGTGGAAATCTCTTGAAGTCTCGTTTCAGGCCTACAAGGAAGAAAAGGAATAGTCGAATAAAGTCGTTATTTTTGTTTGTTTTTTCGCACAAAAAGTATTCTCGTCGCTTGATAAACTTATAGTTGAGCCACTGTTGTGACATGGAATATTTAAACATTTTCTTCATTGACTTTCTGGGACGTCAGGATTCATTCCCTTAGGCAGCCTATGGAGGAGTGATCCAGCTGTCACATTTAATCAAAAATATCTTCATTTGTGTTCCGAAGACGAACGAAGGTCTTACGGGGTTGGTACAGCATGGGGGTGAGTAATTAATGACTTCATTTTCATTTTTGGGTGAACTAACCCTTTAAAACTAATGTTAGACCTACCTGAAAAGCATCGTTTATTTTATTAATATCTTTGCTCTATTGTATTTATTTGTGCTTTTGCTTGTGGTTAGATTATTTGTTCATATTTTCTTTATTTTATTTGACAGTAGTCTTTTTTCCCTGAACATAGCACAAACCGAATCATACCGAAACCGTGAACCTAAAACCGTGCTACAAACTGAACCGTGAGCTATTTGAAACGTTGCAGCCATAGTACAGTGTCACAGTCGGAAGGTGATTCAGAGTGAGAGGTTTTTGTGGCGAAAAGGCCAAACCCACCATTTTTGTGAAGACTGGCTGCGAGAATTCAGCTGGTTAAGGTAGTACTGTAAGGAGACGAATTCCATGAACTGCGAATGTTGCAGTCGCTACCCCATAACTGGGGGAACACGAAGTTTGTCGACAGTGCAGGCACTTCACAGTTTACACAATACACTAGTTAAACACAATCTTAGCCTCAAGCATAGAGTGACATGTTAATCAAAAAGCAACGCCACTGCCGGTTGCTTTTAGAAGAAAAGAGGTTGTAACGTTAAATCAGAGCGCAAAGGCATTGTAATTTCTGCATCTATTATCAAAGAATTTATTAGTAATACACTGGAAATTAGTAGAAATCTGAATATTTGGTTAGTATGTTGATTTACGGTGTGTGCTCCTAAATTTTCTGGTTGTGCCCCTAAAATTTTCAGTTGGGGGCCACTGTGCTCCTAGTGAAAAAAGTTAGTCTGGAGCCCTGTCCCAAAGGCAACCGATGTTGGTGGCTAAACAAAAGAAAAAACAGATTATCTTACCTCTTCATGATCATGTATCGGAGCGAGTTGCCCAGTGTGTGATCCTCTTCATGGAGCACAAACGTCACACAACCTTCATCAGCTCCATCTGTCCGGACCTATTCGAGTCGAGAGTAGAAGACTGTTGATATCGACACACACAGCTCTGGAGACTTCCAGACAGAAGTGTGATGCCTAATATCACAAACACACTTGGCCTTTTATTTTTAAGCTTGAATGATGATGTATATTACATTTCTGCATTTGCTATGGAGTGGCTAAATGTTCATGTTTTCATAAGGCCCACCATGAGTAAATGAGGCTTTATTTTCTGGTTGTGATGGTTTCAGCAGCAACATGAGGTTTAACACTCTTCATACTGAAGTTTATGTTGTAAATGGTGAAAGAGACTTTTGGATGCAAATCAGATGACATTAGACATTTCTCTACAGATAAAATGGGTTTGATACTCATCTGATAGTTTAAATCTGAACAATCTACAAATAATTGAACTAGGGCTGCAACTAATGATTATTTTGATAAATAATAATTTCTTTATTAATTTATCAATTGGATAAAACTGTTGCCTTTAGTGTGCTCTTTGGGGGTTATATAGCATTTATATATTCTCTTTAAAGCTACCTGAAATGTTTCTCCACTTTGATAAGTCATTAAATAAATATTTTCAAGATACTAATATATATATCTGCTTTTATATTTTTGACAAGCGGGCCCTGATAAATGATCATATCTTTATAACACACACACACACACACACACACACACACACACACACACATACATATATATATATATATATATATATATATATATATATATATATATATAATATACAATTATAATATAATATATAATATGCGTCTATGCAATATAAAGGTTCTTGGCATCTTAATTTTGGTAAGGCAGATGTTTAGATGGCAAGATATTAATAACATAACATCTAGATCATATAAAATCCATAATAGATATTATATAATGTTATATGTTATTAATATATATGATTATCACTTCTCAGGGTCAGCTTTTCAAAAATATAAAAGCGAATAAACATTAATATTACTACCTAGTGTAGTATTACTTTGTATTGACTTGTCAAAGTGGAGAAACATTTCAAATATCTTCACAGACAGAACACCACTCATACTGCTTACATATTACAGTCTAGCAGTCCACAAATACATCATGACACAACATTCACGATCGTCAAATTTAACCAAAAGCTGTACTAAAACCAAAAAAATGAATGCGCGAATGAAGTTTTACTTACCATCTCCAGCGCGTGTTTCTGCCCGTGCTCAGCCATGTTGCATTTGTCGTACCGAGACGCGCATGCGCAGTGTTATCAGCTTGTTCTGGTTGTTCACATATAGGCATATTCTTAGGCCTGCATTTGACTGCACCAAACGTCGGCGCGCACGCCATCTTGGAACGGTCAAAATATCGTCACTCACAATAAGAATCACTGATGCCAAAACATTACCCAGCTTCTGGTTGTGAAACCTCCGAGATTTAAATCTGCAGTTGGATAGTATCGTATAGAAATGGGATACAATTTCACAGGTGAGAATGTGTTGGTTTGTGTTTTATATGTATTAACTTAATATTACAGTTTTTATACTATGGTAACGTTTTACTGTCGTGGTAGCTGACGCTTTCGTCATGTTGTATTGTGTTAGTTTACCAAAATCATCTGCTGAAGTATATTGCAGAAATAGTGGACCGGTTTTTGAAACGGCCACTAATGAGGTTTCTATGTTTATATATTTATGATTGCTCAAGGTGTTCGGCAGCGCCAAAACAAAATCAATCAAATTTACCCGAGCAGTATGAATTGAATGTGGAAAATAAAAATCTAAAAATAGAATATATAACTTATATATATATATATATATATATATATATATATATATATAAAGTTATATATTCTATTTTTACATCTTAATTAAGATTATGTCCTTTTTTTTTAAGACTTATTTGGGCCACCTGGATGTTTTGCTGTGGGCACCCTGCTTGAGAATCGCTGATGTAGGACGCTTAGGGGTCAACCCCTCATTGACCCTGTCATCACCCAGACACCCAAACTTGCAGAGACACTATAGAAATATTGTATATATATATATAAATATTGTTTGTATATTCGTGGTTTATATGTTTGTTTCTACTTATTTATGTTTATTCTTTTTTTAACATCTTTCATGGTAGAAAAGTAAATTAAGAATTTCATTGTACGGAACTGTGCATATGATAATAAAAGGCTTTGAACTTTGAACTTTTATGCCTGGTACACTTTGTAAGATGTTTGTGTATGCCTGGTACACTCTGGCTGTCCCAGACGAAAGATAAACAATCGTGGTGATTTATGTGGTGGTGGCTCCTAAACGGTGGCCCTACATCATACAGTGAGAGAGGTTCAAAGACGGTTGTTGTCACAGTCTTATGGACAAAGATAGCCTGTGATAATTTTCTGACAGTGTCATACAATTTTACATGATAATTTCAGTCTGTTTGCTGCTACGACCTACTTCAACTGACAGCCAATAAAAATACAACATAGAATGACGTATTGTTTTAAAGTCTCAGCAAACCAACCTTAAAATTGTATTTAATCTAGATTATAACCTTCAATGTCTTTGAAAGCCCAAAAAGGGCCTTTCGTCCACCAGTAAACACCCAGCATGACTTATCATGCTTCATCATTTTGACATTACCTCAACCAGTCTGCCTCAACTGACATTAGTCCATTTACTCGGGCAGAACTCGAAACTGTAAACTTTCGGAAGGCATATGCATTGCTTGTCCACTATTAAAACATTTCAATACAGCCAACCTTGGCAATAGTAAGCTAGTCGTTGGCGTAAAATAGAATTGTGCAAGGTTGGAAATGCCACCAAAATTAATAAAAAATGTCCATAAAAACACTCACTTGCTTTGTTAATAAAGGAATCAGCCAGTTTGTACAAATCCCTAACTTTTTGATAAATAGTCATTGAATCGTTCATTCAACTAATGCATGATTCAATTACTCGTTTATTAAATCTTGTCACCACACTGGTTATAGTTTGATATTTAAAAGTATTATTAAATTTTTGTCCAACACTTCATTTTCTATAGTCAACATTTTATATTTAAAACAATCTAATAGCAACATATATGCAATTGCAGAGTAAATACATTTATGCCACCTATGAGCTGCATTAAACCCTCTGTGTAAATATGCCTACCTCTAATTGCCATGTCAGATGCAGCTTCTGTGCCACTTCTGCAGTGAAAAGCCAAATAGTGTCTTATTGTTCAAAATTTATTTATTGATTCATTAAATACATTTATTAAGGTTGTTCAATGTAAAGTCCAGTTCCTTAGAGAAAACAAGTTCACCAAGAAAAACAAACGTTAACTTTTCAGTAAACAATAGTAAGCTCTAGCCACAAGATGGCAGTATAATATAATCCAGACAAATCAAACGGTATAAAGTTAACAATAACAAATAATAACTTCGAGGAACCGACACTGTCAAATAACAGCTTGCTTTTTGTTCCAAAAAGTAATATTTTGCTTCACCTCTGAAAATACTTTCCTTTTAGCTTTCCAGTTGACATGATTGGTATTTTTATTTTTCAACCTGTTATAGGCCTATAAAAAAAAAACACTTTTCACCTTTCAATAAATTTGCCATGCACAAAACCAAAACCCATCCTAGATTTATGAAAATGGAAATGTTACATTAGGAAGCTAAATGAATGCAATACTGGGCTCAAATTATCCTGTCAAAAAATGAGATAAACATTCTGTAACCAGACAGATGAAATATAACTTAACTGTCCCATTTAAGAAGGACCATGTGGATAACTAAAAAGTTACAATATATACAATTTATTCACCTCATAACGCATTTAAATATCTGTAAGAAATATTTAGAATTCCCTGTTGATAAATTCCCAATCAATCAATCAATAAAAAATAAAAAAAACACCTTGTCAGACTTGACATTTCAGAATATGACAGAATAATTTTATTATTTTTTTAAAGCAAGAGAACCTGAGAAAGTTTAGGGGGATTAAGTTTTATTTTATTTATAGACAAAATGCGCTGGTGTATTTGGCTGAATTGCAGGGGCTGACACAGAGTTCTTCCTCAAGCACAGAGGAAGCACACACACACACACACACACACACACACACACACATTTTAGGGTGTCCTGGAGAGCCTCCAGCTCCAACCGTCTCAACACACCTGCCTGCTATTTTTAAGTAACTGTAACTCTGAACACCTTGATTATGCTGGAGCCACACCAGGATATCCGGGCCGACTTCTCCCCTTCCGACAATCCTAAGTAAAGTCCCGATTATCTTGATGGTTCAACAGATTATTTTATCAGATTTTCCTGTGGTGTGAGGTGTGTTAAGAGTGACCGAACCTGCTCGGAAGAACGTCGGAGCCGCCTCGAAAGCGAATCGTAAATATTCAACGAACACACACATACTCTGTCGATTGTCAGGTGGAACGAAACCCAATCAGAATGCCAGCTGACAGAAGACGGAAGCATAACAACCGCAGTCATGGCGCAGCACAGAGTGAAATGGATATGGACATCAGAGATGGAGGATCAGCTTGTCAATGTGTGGCAATGTTCTGTCAAAAGCATTCCAAACACTATCATAGCAATTTCTTCCTGCCTATCGTCCGCCATGTTTATTCTGAAGTCTCGAGAGATTTTGAGAGATTTACCGTGTTCACAGTTGGGACTCTGTTCGTGTGTGTGTTTTCTTCTTCACATCGCGCGGCACACCACACACTATATGAGCAAAACTGTTAAATCTAGGATTTTTTGTCCTCATGTTTGTGGTCTCTCACATTTTGAAAATCTTATAAGATTTGAAATATCTTTTGGTCTGTTTGTGGGTTATAGACGCTGGTGCGAATTGATTGATCAGGTTGAAGCATTTGTCCGTCGATGGTGCGGACCCTTTCAAGTGCATGTTTGAGCGTTTCGTCACGAGACTGCTCCAGAGGAAAGTCATCTAACTCAGGTGGCGTTACCTCTGCACTCGTTTGCTCTGAGACAGTCTGTGAGGGTCCCGTAACAGTGTCTCCCAGCTTCTCTTCTCGCTAGCCCTTTCTCCCAAGAGCGATCTGCACATAGAATCCCCAATAATTGTGTAAAAGCAGGCCAATCAGTCCCCAAAATCAGCTGATGCCTAAAATGGGAATTAACCGCCACTTTTAATCTATGCGTTTTCCCCCTGAATTAGATATTAGCAGGGTAATTCACCAGATTCCCGCACACACGCCTCACCTTAACCTTGCGGCACATATCCAATGCCCCTTGTTACATCAGGCTTTGATGAATGAAGGTTTGGTTACAACCTGAATCCACCAAAGCCTGATATGTACCCCCATTAATACTCATTAGGTACTGCCTGGCTTGATCGGGGGCAGCCCACGGGGAGTCGGGGTCAACGTCCCCATCTCCATGACTGGACACCTAGCTTGGAAGTGACCCGGGTCCCCGCATCTCCAACAGACCAGACTGCCTTTTCCCCCGTTGTGACTGTCGAGGGGGCGCGTTGCTTCGCGACCTGGGAATAGGGACAGGACGAGAGAGAGAAGAAAAAGAGGGAGAAGGGCTGGAGAGAGAAACAAGGTTAAAAAGGATGAAGAAGTCAGGTCAGCGAGTTCTGAGTCTTTATTTGTTCCTCTCTGTCAAACAAAACAAAAATAAACCAAAATAGTGCCCCTGCGCATTCCACACAACACAGTCCGTGTCAGTAAACAAAAATATGGCCTCAGGGTCTCTCCCATTCCCAGGTCTGCAGGTCTCTATTTATCCCGTCTCTCCCCTAGTTGCTGGAATTAGAAACTGGTGTTAAGTGTTTGCACTTGACCCACTTCTCACCGCTCGTCTCTGCACTCACTCTCCCCATGCAGACTCTGCTTTAACTAATTCAATAATTAATGATCTTTTTAAAGGAACTGAATCAACACTGAAAATGCATCATTTTCCTGTTATCGCTGTAAAGCTGCTTTGAAACAATCTATATTGTATAATGCAGTGACTTGGTGACTTGACTTGACTTCCTGGGCTTCAGTTTGAGACACACACAGTTCAAGTCTTGCAGTCTAAAGTAACTATATGATGAGCTGAATTTCATTTTACATTTTTGCATTTAGCAGATGATTTCATCCAAAGTGACTTACAAAAGAAGAAATGGTGAATTAGGTGTGTTGAGACTCCAGGCTCCAGGAGGGGCCTCCGGGACAGGTTTGGGAACCAAACATGAAAGCAAAAGCCTTTTCTGCATATGCAACATGACATCATGACTTTTGCGTAAACAGACACGCCACTTTCAAGTCAAGTGGCGTGTTATCTATACGCATTTTGAGATATCCGCGTGTATGCGTGTATGTCTACGCCATTAATGTCCAAGTGATTCCGCGTATATGTACACGCCATTAAATTTCCGAGCGAAACGAAGCAAAATGTAGATCTACATCTGGGGAGCGATATTTTTTTTCCCGGATGGCAGGGGAAGACTCATAAATGCTATTAACCCCAGTGACGGGTAGGTTTAGGGACGGGGTGGAGGTAGGTCATATATTTATATATACAGTAATAACGTTAAGTCAACTGCGTTCATAAACACGCTGAAAAGCGATTGTGCGTGTTGATAGCACGCCAAAAATGGAAATACGAATTGGCGTGTCATACACACGCAGTTTTATGAGATCAGTCTGGCATATGTATCATGTGCTAAGTATACTACAAATACAATTGTAGTTTTGGTGTACTAAATTAATATATTTAAAGTCTGCTAAATTGGAACAACTCATTTTGTACTTTCGTTATCCAGAAATAGTGCTGAGGTCCAACTAAAGATACACTGAAGTATATTTGATTGTGCTAAAGTGGAACTATTGCAAGTATAATTTAGGTACACTACAAATGTCTTGCATTTAAAGACTGATATTATACAGAGGTCATATTATCCTTACTAATAGTGATATTAAAACACATTTTAGGCTTAATATTTATAAATGTGCCTTGTGCAATAAAGAAGTACTCCAAATAAAGTTTAATTATACTATTTATATCAGTAAGCCTCAAGCGATGTGTCAGTAAATAAGTTAATGGATTTACTTAGTATGAAAAAAAACTTTCTTTTAAATACTTTTTGGTATACACTTTTTTCAATGAGGCTGTAATGAACTTTAACAACAGATAAGGAGAGAATTCAGTATGAAACAAGTTAAGAATAATAGCTCCTAAAATGTTATGCTCAGTTTTAGTTTTAATCCCAGATCATTAATGTTGTGTCAGGCAAAACGGTTAGTAACAGTAGCAGAATTGTTGAGTGTTGATTTTAGTAGCATTAAACTGATTTTAGAAATCAGTTAATGACAATGACTAAAATGGTACTTTATTTCTGAGAGAAAATGCAATGCCCCAAACTGTGGGAAGATTTTGCAAAGGTGCGAAGAGCTCAACTTCTCAAAGTGAGAAGTGCATAAACAGGAAACCATTTTCTTTTGGCATGTGCCCCAATATTTCCAGTGTTTCTTTTGAGATTTGCAACAGAACTTTACACAGAAAGGTAAAGGAGAATTATTGTGAATAAAAAAAACAAAAAAAACAAAAACAAAAAAAAAAACTGGTGAGCAGACACTTCCATAACGGTTGGGTTTTGCACGTATCAGATAGACAAGGAGCTGCAGCCACACATTTGAACAGTTTAACCGCATTTTCTGCTGAAGACACACAAAACACATACCGTGTTAGAGTTGACGGCTCTTTCCGCATGACCTGTGCTCGTGGCATGGATGTGATGCTGCCCACACTACATATGTGTCATCTGGAGGGATCAACCCTGCAGTGCACAAGTGTGAAACTGCACTGCAAGGTGACAATAGTCCTAACCTCATGAGTGGAGTGGAGAGAGAAAGCTGGAGTTAACATACAGTATCTGTGTTCTCTCTCTTTGCTTGTTCGCTAAAGGCACAGACAGAGGGTAAGCGGAACGAAACACCCTCAGACCTCTAAACGGTTGCATCACCAGCACCTGTCATTTCTCTCAGAGAACCACAGACCACCTCACCGCACACGCGTGACATGGGCTTCACGTTGCTGTCAAAGCTGTAGCTGTCTGGAGTTTTTACTTTCAGTTGAGTAAAGAAACATGTAAATGTTCATTAATCAATGCAGTTTTTTTTTGTTTTGTTTTTTACATTTGTGGCAAAACAAAAGGGAGCATGTGGAATTTCATTTTTTCATTCACTATAGACATGCAAAGTGGTTAAATTGGGGTGACACTTTAGTTTAGGGTCCAGTTCTCACTATTACCTATAGTTATAATTAGTCTCCAACTATAGTTGCTTATAAGCATGAATATTACTAGGATATTGGCTGTTTTTAGTACTTATAAAGCACATATTAATGCTTTATGCTGCATGACCGTATTCTAAATCCCTTAATCCTACCCAATACCTAAAATTAACAAGTAGTTAACATTTGAAGTGTATCAAAAAAGTTAATCAATTAAAGGTTTTGATCCACTTCAAATGTTGACCACTGTATTTAGTTAATAGTTAATAGAGAATTGGACCCTAATCAAAAGTGAGACGGAAATTGGCAATGAGGGAATATAGGCGTGCTATTTGTATTGAGTGTAAATAGACACTCTGAATATATTATTCTCTAAAGAAATGTCCACCACTTAGAGAGAATATTTGAGCCTGCAGTTCAGGGCAAATTCATTTCCCTTCACACTTCTCTAGCGGATAGATTGCTCGCTGTCGTATCGCTCGCTCAAAGTGTTGGTGCACACTTAAAAACAGAAAAGCTCTTGCAGATTATTAATGTCGACCATTGAACCATTGTTCTTCTGATTAAAAAAATTATTCTTTTAAGAACTGGTCTTTGTCACTGGTTGTGACACTTTGTCACTTTGTCATCTTTTGTCACTGGTTGTGACAGACAGACTAAACAAACAAATAACACAAAGATGATGAAGAAGGTTTAACAGGCTTTAATATCCAACAGGTATTTCCACAACGATAATCCAGACACAACAACACATAGATGAGACTCGACCATTAACACAAACTGAACTGAACTTAAAGCAACACTAAGTAAGATTTTTTTTTATCTTAAAATAATGTTTCCAAAATCGTTTCAGTGGTTCATTAAGTCGTAACAGGGTGAAAGGCACTTATGCCTCGCTTTGCGGTCCTATATCTGCTATAACCACGCTATGTAAGATTTCCAGATCGGGTCGAGTTTCTGGAGTTCTAATGAGACATAAGAAAACTACAAATTTGACTTGCTTTACGTCAAGCGTTACAATAGTCATTATTTTGTTTTTCTTCGTTTCTGATGTCGCAATACATCATACTTTCATGAAATCATGCAACATACTCTACCTTGTCTGTGGACATCGTTCATTCCAAAGCCGGTGCTGGATAAACAACAAGCGTGCGTGCGACAGGCTGCGGTAGGCTAAATTATTTACGACTGCGGTAATTGACAATTCCGCTTCCAACCTGTAGGGCAACGCAGAGGAAAAGTTACTTGGTGTTGCTTTAAGTAGAGAGAGGATAATGAGACATGAACACCTGAACACAATGACACACTCCTGAACTGAGTAATGAATCAAATTAACAACCTCACAGCAAACTAACTAAGGTGAAAACACAAACATATAGTCCATGTGGAGAAAAGAATAAACATAACCAGACACTGTTCACTTTAAGGTTCTTTAGGGAACTCAAAACTCCTCTTTTTGGAAACTTTATTTTTAAGAGTGTGGGGTGTTGAAATACAGACATTTTTAGATGAAACCACTGCACACAGGAAACCACAGGAAAATCACACCACTGCATACATAAAAAAAATAGGACAATAGCATTTTATTAGTAACTTTGCAAATGCATGTCAAAACCAGCACTTTCTGCCTTATATCTGCAAACACTTTATTGTGATGCTCCCAAAAATACATTCTATTGAGTATAAATAATTTTGCAAGTAGGCTACATGTCAACTTATTCCACTAACCTGAACCCTAACCTAACAGTCTACCTAGAGTTAGTTGACATAGGTGAAATGTTACTTGTAGTCAGCAGAATGTCTAAAGTGGACTATTAAAATAAACTGCAACCTAATTTGTAACTAATTATGACTAAATCATAAAACACAGATCATAGCAATATGTAGTAATTATTTTTTCTTTCAACAATAGTGCAAGTAAAATCAAAATGTTGAATTATATAATTGTTGAGTTAATACAGATATTTACAGTTATAAATATATACACTTATAAATTAAGTTTATAGTAGCCTAATTTAGTTTAAAAATTTTGTGGACCTTTAAAGCCTATATTTTAAAATCTTTATGGTCAGACAACCTTTACACGAGTCCATGATTTTTGTTAACCACTCTTTTGTAAAGATCTTTCTGATAGTGCTGCTGTGTATTTTATTTTTTCAAAGTCTGCATGGGCCCGATGGTCTATTCTGTCTGTGTGATACTACAGAAACATCTACAGCCCTGCTGTTGTCTGACACTTCACATGAGTCAAAGGACCATATACACCTGTGAAAACACACAACCGTCTTTCTCTTCCTCAAGGTTTTTTTTACACCACTGAATACTGGCTGTTGCGTCTGTACATTGTGTTCTCTCTCCCTCTCTCTTTCTTTAGGCATCTGTTGTGTTCGGATGTTCTAGAAACAGACTGGGTAACACTTTACAATAATAGTACATGAATAATCATGTACTAATACCTGAATTAATAATTACTTTACTATGAACTAATGATGAGTTAAGACATGTACTAATGAGGAAATGTTAATTAATGCATTAATTAACAAGCATGTACTAACGTGTAGTTAGGATGATATATTCATGCAGGAATTCAGATGACTCGTGTCGTAGTTAAGGTTAGTTCCTCATTAGTACATGCCTTAACTCATCATTACTAATCATTTCACTTTACTAAGAACGGGATTGTTTTGACAATGTTGTTGTCTGTACGCTAAGACGCAAAGGAAAAACTTTTCTGTGTGTAGTACATCTTTGTCGTGTAAACTTGAGCTTAGATAAAAACAAATTGCACATACTTTTCATTTGAAAGTTACGTGTCTAGTATCTGTAAAACCGCATTCTTCCATCTTAAAAAATAGATCAACGACTGCTTTTAATTAAAAATGCGGAACAGTTGGTTCATGGGTCCATGACCTCAAGGCTAGATTATTGTAATGTTCTTAATGCTCTACTGGGTGGTTGCCCTGCACACATCATAAACAAACTACAGCTGGTCCAAAACGCAGCAGCTCGAGTTCTTACCAGAACCAGGAAGTATGACCATATTAGCCCGGTTCTGTCAACACTGCATTGGCTCCCTATTATACATTGTACTGCTGATCACTTACAAAGCACTAAATGGTTTAGCTTCCCAGTACTTGAGCGAGCTCTTAACGCATTATAGTCCTTCACGTCTATTGCGATCTCAAAATTCCGGCCAGTTGATAATGCCTAGAATATCTAAATCGACTGCAGGCGGTAGATCCTTTTCCTATTTAGCACCAACACTTTGGAACAGTCTTCCTACCATTGTCCGGGAAGCAGACACACTCTGTCAGTTCAAAGCTAGACTAAAAACACATCTCTTTGACCTAGCATACACATAATACACTATAGACTTCTATAATTCAAAGTTAGGCTGCATAGATTAGGTCAGCCCGGAACTGGGAACACTTCCCATAAATCCTGATGTACTCGTTACATCATAAGAAGAATGACGTCTACGCTAATATTAGTCTCTCTGTTTATCCCGAGGTTTACCGCAGTGCACCGGAACCAGGCTGTATCCAGATCTGATGAAGGACCTGCGACTGGACATGATGACAACGCAGTCCTGAAGTGTCAACTAGTCTCTCCCCTGTGAAGGCCTCCTTCCATTTAGCTCTGTACAGATAAAACATTGTCGGGATAATCTCCAGTTCACGTGGCTACGCAGAAGCGATAAATAATTCTTTATTATAAATTTTTAAGGCTAGATCAAGTAGGTTGTTGAGGGTTGGTTTGTAAAGAAGGACTACACGGCTGCGCACATATTCAAACGCGCACTGTTTTGTGCGGATGAGTGGGCCGGAGCACGTTAAGTGTTTTCTGTCAGAAAGTTTTCTGTGTCATGTTAGCGGACAGAAGTGAATCAATCAAAACTAACTTTAGCTGGACAATAACTTTATTCTAGAGCTGCTTTAAAGCCAAAACAATCTCTGTTACTGTAATTTCCTATTGTCACTGTAAAGCTGCTTGGAAACGATCTATATTGTTAAAAGCGCTATATAAATTAGGGTGACTTGACTTGACTTGTCATACATTTGTATCACTTTACGCACACACATGGTGTTAAATTGTCAAATTGTCAAATAAAGTGACTTAATCTGACATATTTCACATAAATAGTACAATTTACTTAGCCTGGCAAGCCAGACCTACATCAAGATGTTAGGTCCGGGAACTCACAATTGGCATACCTCAATCCGAGGGGCGGGATAAACTGTTGTCTTTCAAATTCCCTCTGCACGCAATAGGACAGCGCCACAACCAACCAGAGCAACGAACGGCTGTGGATGAGTGAGTGCCATGCGTTTTCCCACCAGCGGAGCTAGTTGATATATTAAACTTTTGCCGTATCCGGTCGTCAAAACTCCGAACACATCTTCCTTTTTTAAGAATGACTTAAGTGACGTTCTCTTAACTCCAAATCATCCAGAGTCGCGGCCAAAGACGATTCGAAAGACCGCTGTTCGCCAGCTGCATCATCTTTGTTTTCAAGTAGCAGGGAAATCACCTATGGAAATCACGCAGAACCGTCACAACTCTTGTCGTCATTATGTTAAGCCCGCCCGCCGGCTCTATACACGATGTGATTGGCCTGGCCAGTTTTTGTTTTTTTCCAGCTCAGAAGTCTACGGAGAGTTGCTAGACCAAAATATTTTTTGCTGCCGCTAGGGTGCGTCTAGATTTCTAGGCTACCATTTACTAAGAATGACCCAATTACAAGGAGTTTTGATTTTAAAATTAATATTAGAAATGCATTTAGTCGTTAGGAATTGCTTTGCATAATTAAACTCTAGTTCATTGGCTGACATTTGAAAAATGCTTGTCATTTCAAAGTAACTGTTCACAGGGACAGTCCCTGTGAAACATGCGGTCAGCGCTTCTCTAAATGACTTTACTTATCTTGGAGATTGTCATGCTGAAATTATTCGGCAGCATTAGGAGGTGTTCGGACACTTATTAAAGACGGTTCCCCACTAATCCAAGAGGCTCCAGTAGATGTAGAATAGTTGAGTTTCCATCCCAGATGCATTTCGCCTCACACTCAATGGTATTCGTATTGAATGGAGGAAACTGCTGGTTGAAGATGAAAGGGCAGAGTTGTAGGTGGCTGACAGCTGGTGTTGCGGTGAACATGTCTTTTGAAAAGGAAAATGTGACTAAATATATAGTTTTAAAAGGAAAATATACTTACTGAGGCGTGAAATAAGCAATGACAGCAGAAAAGCCAAAAACAGTGGAAGGAGCCAGAAAAGTGATGGTTTGTTTGGTTACATTTTACTCTGATGTGGCTGGGTGTCTCAGTGGACCCTTATACTTCAGCTAGGGTTTGATTGCTTTTGACTTGCTTAGTTGGGGACATTTAAAATTCAACAATATTGATCTGCCTGCATTGACACCATTATATGAGTACTGAAATGAGCTGGACGATGACATCACTGTTTTCTCCAGAGTGGATATATATATATATATATAAATGAACTAAATTAATAACTTTTTTTACAACAAAATTGAATATCATTGAATCACTTAAAGCTACACTGTGTGATTTTTACCCCCATCTAGCGGTGAAAAGGTAAATGACCATGCAGTGAATATTAGTTTCTGTTCCTCTCAATTCCGATTTCGTTTTAACTCCTACGGTGGCCAGTGTAGTCCAAGATTAACATGGCTTCCAGTTCGACCTCGTCCATGAGTGTTCCTTCAAGTGATGAGTTTATTTTAGAAAACTATTATAATTTGCAGTAATTTAATTCATCAGGTAACATATAGGTTATGACATCTATGTAAAATGAATAATAGTTTTATGTTTTCGTAATTTTTTTTACCATTTCATTGCTAACATCAGTTATCAGGTTCCCAGACGAATGCAAGCTAATCTTAGTAAAGTAACTTTTATTTTTAACTTTGAACTCTTTTTCGCTTCCTTGACGACTCTGATACGTATCCGCGAGAATAAGAGTGATCCTCCATCAGCAACAGACTTTCAAAAAGGCTTTTAGGTTTTTATATATCAGTCTCAAGCAATCCCCCTCTTCACATTCGACACGGTGCCATCGAGTGTTAAAACGCGAAAGGCGAAGCTTGAATTAACGGGTATGTCCCTCTTTGGCTAATGTACATTCAAGATGGAGGGGCAACATGGCGACCGACATTAGAACCCCTTACCCGTATGTATTTTCAATGGCATATTATACACTCACGAGAATACTTTATTACTTGAACAAAGTAAATATACATTAATGAGCACATATATTTTTGAAAGAACTAAGTGTTTTTAGCTAAGAATAAACTAAAAAAGTTACATAGTGTAGCTTTAAGCTGGACTATGACACTATTTTCTTCTAGATCTGCTGTAGGGGAGAGCGGGGCACAACCTAACACATTTTGGTTTTGGCTCAATTATTTAAAACATAATTAAGTTAGATTCATCTTTTTTTTACACAAGCAACATACACATCTCTGCTACATATGAACACTTAAAGTTTTTTTCTAGGAGCTTCCATTTTCGTACAGTTGCACTGAAAGTGACAGAAGTGCAAATGTTACAACTTACCCCATATGTGGGGTTAATCGTAACAGACAGAGGGGTTAGTTGTAACACTTGTGTGTAACACACATAATTCAGTACTATTTTATCTGTATAGTTTGATATTGTTTGTGCATCTGTATAGATAGATATCCATACATCCATCCTTCATCCAATCATCCTTCTATTATGGATCAATATCATGGATAGAGACATAGAAAAGGGCTGCACAGTTTTGCAAGCAATACATAAATAAATAAAATCATCAAATATTGTAATTGCAATTGAATTACATTTATGTGTGGCAGCTGCATGTAAAATTATTATTATTGATAATAATAACAGTAATAATAATAAAAACTTAATAAAAAATTTTAATAAAAAAATTAAAGGGTTTATTGCATTAAAACCAGGCTATATTAAAAAAAAAGAAACAAGTGATCAATGCATAGTAAACTAAATAAAAAATAAATAAAAAATTCCAACATTGTTTGTGAAAGTCCAACAAAGTTAAATATATAAATAAATACTCAAACCTAGAAGTTGTGTGGCTCCCTGTTTTCATTTGATTATCATTGTACACTTGGCGGCTTGTTTGTAACACTGTGCTACATCTAACCCCGCTGTGTAAAACATATTTTAAGCCTAGCTAACAGTTGCTAGGAGTTGCTGACATGTTTCAAAACGGTGCTATGTTTTAGCCAACAAGACAGTTATTAAGGCAATATAAAGTTAGATTTGGTGACGTACACACCCAACTCAGAAACCGAAAAAAACCTATGATGGAAAAATTTACTTGCATGGTGTCAAAACACTCTTTGTCCAGCATCTTCATGAAATCTTATCAAAACTTTCCACAAATTCGCGGGAGACCGTCTTCTGGCAGCGCGAGAAAAAGAGTGGAAACGCAACCGGCTTGATCCTGACTAACTATGTAAAAGGTCCGTGTTACATTTAACCCCGCGTTAGGTTGTGCCCCGCGCTCCCCTACAGCCCCCCAAAAATTGTTGCATTATTTTCCTGTTATCACTGTAAAGATGCTTTGAAACAATCTGTATTGTAAAAAGCGCTATATAAATAAAGGTGACTTGACTTGATTTGATTGGTTTCCTGTTTCCTGAAAGGTTTAACACTACAACTGCAGTAAAGGGTCATTTGTGAACCTTTTCTCAGAAGTTAATTATAGCATCCTCAAGTCAATGACATATGTCTAAAATGCAGAATTATAATACGTCCCAGTATATCCACAAGTATAAAAAAACATCTTTAAACATTTCACAAGCCATTATCACCCTGTAGTCCAAGACTGGTTGCCCACTGAAGCTGAGCAGGGTTGAGTCTGGTTAGTACCTGGATGGGAGACCTCCTGGGAAAACCAGGTTTCTGCTGGAAGAGGTGTTAGTGAGGCCAGTAGGGGGCACTCACCCTGTGGCCTGTGTGGGTCCTAACGCCCCAGTATAGAGAAGGGGACACTATGCTGTCAAACAGCACCGTCCTTCAGATGAAACGTTAAACCGAGGTCCTGACTCTCTGTGGTCATTAAAAATCCCCCCCAAAAAAGAGTAGGGGTGTATCCGCATCCTGACCAAATTTGCCCCTTGGCCCCCGTATCATCCCCATATGCTGATGGGCTTCATCACTCTGTCTCCTCTCCACCAGTAAGCTGGTGTGTGGTGGGCGTTCTAGCACAATATGGCTGCCGTCGCATCATCCAAGTGGATGCTGCACATTGGTGGTGGTTGAGGAGATACCACAATACTCAATATGTTGTCCCACGGTGAGTCCTTTATCCCTGTTGCACCTACACAAAATTTGAGGGTTCCCCCACCTGCCAAATACCACTTTAACCCTCTGGGGTCGGCAATCACGCCGGCGTGATCTGCTCACTTTTTTTCTTATCAGTGCAAAAGAGACTCAAAATACTCGGTTGATTTTGATCTTACATATAAGTGTTATACATCATTAGATCCTGTTAAGTTTCTTTTTTTTTTGTGGATACTCACAATAAAAACAAAGTGTTGTGCTTTTCACCAAATAAAGAAAAACAAACATGATGCGAGTTCTGCGTTCTCTCTGTCAGTGAAGTCCATTCTGAAACGTGTCCTAAGATTAACTGTAACTCCGCGATTACTTGTCACACAGGCACGAGAGATTTTTCTTTATGAAGCTTGAATTCTCTCCTTTTAAATGACGTAATTTATATAAAAAAAAACCAAATATTCTCAGTTTATGCAATCCGTTTGAAACCAAGGAGAGGTCAATTTTTTCTTTCTCCCCTCATTATTTTTAATGAGTTGAGGTCGCCATGCCCCCGGCGCTGTTCACATGTAAATAGTTCAGGTGATCGCGCACACGCCCCCGATCAATACCATAAAAACACAAAGATTCTTCATGAGATTCACTGATAGTTCATCGCGTTTTGAGGATGGCACGCTACTCTGGTGAAGAAGCCCTTCAGATGATTCTGGACAGCGAGGATTCACCTTTTCCTCAGAGCAATTTGAAACTCTGACGACCAACGGCAGCATTTTGAAGAACGAATTGACCCCGCCGATACAAGTTTGGAGTAAGTTGTTTAGTGTTATATAATTCCTTTTCTGATTATAGAGCTCAAATGATTTTTCAGACTATATTTTTGCCTAGTTTTGGCTAGCTTTTGACATAGGAAAGATTACCTCACAGTCACAATATCCCTATACGCTCGTGTAAACTTTTTAAATGTGATATTAGCCTACTACATATATTTCACTCAGTTTTGAGATTAGTTTATGACACTGATTATCATGCTAAAATACTGCCTTATGCGTAATTTATTTTGTTTGCGAATAACTGCTTAGGTTATAATGATTTAGTGAAATATATTTCAGTCTCCGGTAAAATATATGATACTGTCTAAATACAATATATTATTTATGTATAAATGTTCAGTTAGGCTAACTGAAATAAAACCATGTCTATATTGTGAAGGGTAGTCAACTTTAGCATGGGTGTGTTCACTTATTCTAAGCACTGTGTGTGTGTGTGTGTGTGTGTATATATATATATATATATATATATATATATATATATATATATATATATATAATTAAAAAGCAATTTTTTCTACAATGCATGCCCAAAGTCGTGCAGCCATATAGTTTCTCTTGATATCAGCATGTTCAAAGGTGTTTATTTTTTTATTTCATTTTTTACAGGGAGAGATGCCACTGAGTCCTGCTGACTTCAACATTCAACAGTCTCTGTACATGAACATGGTAAAATGAAAAATCAAACACCTTGGAAATGACAGGTATGTACAATGTTTCTATGTACTATGTACTATGTTGACAGGTATGTGTGTATCTTTGGATTATGCTGTGTTGTAAATAAATCCAAACAATCTAAAAGCCATTCTTTTTTAAATCTCCTCATTCTTTGTGCAAGGCTCTTCATAATGATATGGCCTGATAGCACCTAATAGGGCCATTATGGGGAGGGTCTTTGTCTTTCTCAGGTGTGAAATGCATACATACTAATGAGAGATCATGCCTCCTCGCATAAAGCTTTCTGACACAAAACACGTCATTAAAAATGTAAAAATACTTTATTGTCTTATCTGAATGAGTAGTCAGGATGATTCTCACATAGTTTTGGAGCAAATATTCTAGGCTATGTGATACAATTTTCAAAAGTCTTGTGAAGAAATAATCATTCAAACAATCAAATATGTGTTTTGTGGCCTTATTTCAACAACTTTCATTTGTATTTTTTTTCAATAACCACGCATAAACATTATTCTCTTAAAAATACAAACATGTACATCCATGTTGCTTAGAAATTATGGTAGCCCAGTTTGTGCTATATAGTGAATTTACACCTTTGCCATTAACATGTTTATAAATAACTGAAAAAAGCACAAATGTAAGGGCATATCAGAACATCCCAATGGCCCCAAAAACACCTCAGACCCCAGAGGGTTAACCACTGTATATATATATATAAGCTGTGACGTATTTAATCGGGTTCATGTCCTTTTTTTTTTGGCTAGTAGAAGTTCTGAATGGCCGTTAACTTTAAAATTTAGTATTGCCAAATTGGCCGGTGGGTAAAAAAGTTGATTTCAAACCCTGCTCGCCAGATAGAGAAATCCAGTACAACAGGTGAGGCCATGCTGTTTTCGGTTGGGTCCGTTCTTCTGGTACATTACGTGGTATATTAGAAACTTGCACAACGAGGAATAATTCCAGGAAACAGACTTTAATCACAAACACTAAGGAACCAGGAGAAATGCAGGAGAAAACCACACAAACATCAACGAGAACGTACAGAGACTCAGTGTTGGGCAGTAACGCGTTACTAGTAACGCGTTACTGTAACTCAGTTACTTTCGACAGTAACTAATACTGTAACGCATTACTTTTTAAATAAATTAACTCCGTTACCGTTACCATATGGCGCGTTGTCCGTTACTTTATTAAATTAATTAGTTGCTGGAGCGGCTGAGAAGTGTGCGCTGTCATTACACAGTACGAGAGCACTGAAGAGACTGCTAGCATTATACAGAGCGAGAGGACACCTGAGGACACATAACAAACTCACTGGCTGAGTTGTTTACGTACACGTGAGGCAGCGCGAGCACGGAGATTACAAGCTGCACGGAGAGCGCTGAGCACTTGATGCGCATTTAAAACACAGACAGCGAAACGGTAACTTATGAATACAGAACACTTAAGTACACATTGCCATATCAGTATAAAGTAATTAATTTTTTTACTAGATGCTGCATCAGCAGAGAAAGAACAGAAGCTTGCCGTCGAGTCTGAGAGGAATAACAGTAACGGCTAACTTACCTCAAGCGATTAAAGCAATGTGACAAAAACACACGCAGACCTGACCCACATGTTTTATGTCGCAATTGTTACCATCTATTTGCATTAGTTTATATCCAGCTGGTCACTTTTATGCATTCATTAGCCGGCGAAGTTGTATTTTTAAAACTAGTGACGTGATTGATTGCTTACATTGATATGTTCATGCAGCCGACATCAAGTCTAATCAAGTGTTCTAAAATTTAAGCAAATAAAGTGAAAGACTTTACATGTAATATAGGTCTACATTTATGTAATTTTAATGCTCTGGCCTTTGCAGATATTTAAATATGGCCATCTTCTTTAAGCTTGAATCATATAAATGGTAACACTTTACAATAAGATTACAATTTTAGCATTAAATATGGTTAATACATGTTGTAGAAGTATCATTCATTGTTAGATGTATTTGTATCTCCTTAGTTAATGTAGGCCTACTATGAACTAACAAGAATGATCAAGGTACAATTGTATTGCTCAAATATTAATTCATGCAGTAAAAACCAGTGGTAAAAACGTATACTGTCAGCTGCATGAACATATCAATGTTGAGAAAGCAAACAAGTCACTAGCTTTAAAAATGCTTGTTTTGTTATTTATTTCTGAAATCCTTGATATATTCAGTTTGTGCTAGTCTGACTTAAATAAAATAGTGTTTAAAAATTACTTTCTGTTTAAGACAGTTTTGTGTTTGTATAGACCATAACGCATTAAAGGGCATTAATGGGAACATTTAAGAACTTTCTTTAAAAAAGTAACTAAAAAGTTACTTTTAACAGTAACGCATTACTTTTTGGTGTAAGTAATCAACAAAGTAATTGAGTTACTTTTTGAATGAAGTAACTAGTAACTGTAACTAGTTACTATTTCTTAGTAACTAGCACAACACTGCAGAGACTAAAGGATAACTGAGGGTTTAAATATACAGAGCAAACAAAGGAATGTAATTAGTAAATTAACAGGGCACATGTGAAAGACATAACTAATTAACCAGACTGGGGAAAACTAGGTCACAGGACTAAACCAAAAACACGATGATACTGGAGACAGATCCTGTAACATATAGAGCATTGAAACCGTTCTTCTCTTTTTATAAAGATTACTAATTAAGTTTAATAATTGTAAGATTTAATCCAATTTATTTAATTTATTAGTATTTTCATTATTACTTTATTAAATATATTGTGTCCAGTGGCGGCAGAGGTGTTCTGAAATGAGGAGGCAAAAATAAATCAAATGTAAATCCCAGTTACACTTAAAGTTTTCACATTTTCCTGGTTAAATAAACATCACTTTATATTACATAAAAAAAGAAACCAAATACAATTCTATTTTGTATTTTTATATTACAAATTAAATTAATGTTCTATTTATTAAACCAAGTATAAATCTCATCAAGTTATTGTTTTAAGCATTTTTACATATATTCCAAAAATAATAACTAAATGCAGTAACAACTTGTTTTCAGGCCATTTCAAGTTTGATTTTGACGTGACAAAGCGGTGATATCTAAGTGGCTGAGCTTTTTACTTACTTTTTAATACGTCTTCCCATTAACACAATCATTTTGTTCATTCAGACTGATTCACATTTATTGTGTGAACTAATCATAGCCAATGATAACCAATCACATCCATTAGCGCGATGGAGGCTTTGCCTCCTCTCACGTGACTTTCCCCCATTTATTCTCAATTACCCCACACCAAAACTCAAAACCTAATGTTAAAAATCAATGGGCTCAGGGGAGGCACAAAAGATGCGGCGTCCCGCTGTAACTTTGCCTGCGGGTGTTGCTGTTGAACAGTGTTACTTTAGAAAAACAAGTGATTCATACACTTTCTAATGTCACATTGTGTAATATTTGCGTTGTTTTATTGTTATGGATTATGGATTATTTTCTCATCCTTTTTTGTGTGTGGAGGCACTGCCTCCCTTGCCTCTTTGGAGGAAACGCCCCTGATAGTGCCTAAGACATCTCACACTTTTCCCCAGGTTCTCTCCCAGTTCTCTGGTGTGGACTCAGCCGCTGTCCTCCACGCTGCTCTTCAACATCGATGGAAGTCACACAAATTAAAAATAATAGAGGGTATGCGCATGACGTCACCGTCGGCCGGAGTGAATGCGGTCACGCCCACAAGTGGCAAAAAGACTGAGCGGCAGCATTTGTTTTCAGCGTGAATGCCGTGAAAAACACACAAAACACATCTAAAACGGGAAAGAGCTTTGCGATTGACTGTACAACTAGATTTGACCAGAAATCTGAGGTACTGTATATTTTTACAGACTGCAAAAAGCTACAAAACAGACTATATTCTGCATAATTGGATGTTTTTAAATAAACACTGACCAAAAACTATACGGGGACGATATGATGATATACAGTATAACGTTAATGTAAGTGATCACTCGGATTTAGACCTATCTATATTGTATTTATATAAAACGTTTACAGGCAAATTTTCTTAATTTATTTCCCCGGCGTCGAAATCAGGCACATATAAATGTCAGGAAACACGATTCCTGGCTGCATGTCAATATCCATGGATCACTGGATCTTTGATAAGTTGTAAGGAACACTATATCGAGTCCAACTTGTAGTTTAAACTGATAATAGTTTGTTTTACTCGCGTTTTCGCAGTTTCCCCTATTAACTCCAGTCACGCAGCAGCTCTTCTGCCACTCAGTCCGGCTGAGGGGGGCGTGTTCCGGCGGGGAAGTGACGTTAATGCATTGCCTCTATTGCATTTGATGAACTTTCTTCTGGAAAATGAATTCGTCCCAAACTGAAAATTCTGTCATCATTTAGTCTCCCTCATGTTGTAGATGTTCATGTTATAGATTTCTTTCTTCAGTTTGACACAAAAGAAGATATTTATATGTTTGCGAGACACTTTTATGGGGTCTAATGTTATTTGGAGCCAGAAGTTCTTCGAAATATCTTCTTTCGCATTTTGCAGAAAAAAAGAATGACACGGGTTTAGAGCGACATGAGGAGAGTGAATAATGGCAGATTTTAATGGGTGCAGGGTCAGTACCGAGCACACAATGTGTCTGGTCGTTTACGATTACTGGGAGTTGGAATCCCCCCCTGCGTCCCGCTCGTGGCACAGACGCTGTTGAGGTGAACCATCCATTTATTCATTATCGGCAAAATGCAATGCGTTGAAAGAATGTTAGGCACCTGGCAGACATAGAGCATTCCAACATTCACTTCATAAAAAACAATTGAGATCAGGTAAGAGTTTCTTGGAAAAAGAGGTTACACTTTATTTTAAGGTATTTGTGTTACAGTGTAATTATACAATTAAGTACTGAGTAATAATAATGAACTAATGTACTTACTAGGGTTAAGGTTTGGTTTAGGGTTAGTTGCATGTAATTTTGCATCATTTAAAGTTATTACAGTACTACAATAACTACATGTAGCATGTGTAGCAATGACAATAAAGTGTACCCGAACAAGTCTTCACAAAAGACTTTCCTGTTTGTTGTAATAATTCATCAAATATGTCAAGCTCAATTAACACACAAATGATAGTGATCACATTCTACAGAAAAATATTGTTTTGGCACAAAGAAAAAAAATATTACTGACTGAAAAATCTGGTGTGCTGTGGTTATATTCGTCTAGTAAAGTCTGTTTTATTGAACATTTTCTGTTTTGTTAAACATTTGAAATAGAATTATTGATTATTATAAAAACTACTAATTGTTATTATTAGATAGAAATAGTCCAAGTCAATTCAAGTCAAGTATTATTAACTCATAAAGTGTGATTTATTAAAAGTCACTACACAAAAAAAAATATTACCAGTATTTATTCAGTTATCTATTCAAAATAAAAGGATACTTTAGGAATTCCAAACTTACTGAGATGAAGTTGAAATAATGTAGCATGTATACATATGATAATAATCGGAAAAAAACCGTAACGGATTAAGTATAGGATTAAAAAAAACCCAGATATTTGTTGACCATCGATCACAGTATTAAATACATTTGAGATGAAGCTTTCGCAATTTCCCACAGTAAAACATTCTTTACAAATTAAGATTTTTCTTTTTCTTTTATACAAATCCTTTTATATGTACAAATCCATGTTATTATGAAACAGCATAAAGATGCTTTTAGATTGTGTAGTTGGTTTCAGGAAAGTGATGAGGAATATTCAGAACTTCTGGACAGTTACGGGATAGAGGAGGGGAACAGCGATGCCCTGGTCTGGTTTCTCAAAGGCACTTATCAAATTCTTGACTTTTCGGAACAAGCGTTTAGTCTGACCCGGTGCAGTCTGTCAAAAAAATAAACGAATAAATAAACAAACAAACAATAACAACAACATCAGTATAATCTATTTGCAAGGACCCGTGAACTAGGGCAGATCAACTCAAATCTGTAAATCAGAAACAGTCCAAATATACACGTGAGCACCCATATTTCTTTAATGTTATCTATATACGATCTATAGCTATAATGTCACGCCGTCTCAAAATGAGATGTTGGCTTTATTGATGTTAGAGCTGAGAGATTTCTCTCTGTAAAATCACTTAAATCTCAGCCCAGCCAAAAAATACGTTTCCACAGCTGTTTCATACCTCTATACATTTGAGTCATTCTCAGGAAAAACACAGTTTTGTAATGTTTTCCTCATCAATTACTACTGACAGATTTACACAATATCTAGTTACACATGGTACTTATGTGTAATGCAGAAGAAACTATTTTTAAATGGTTGGTTTTCATTGGAAAGTCAGCCAATTTGTGTCTCAAGCACTTGTTTAAAAAAAAAAAAACCCTCTACTTAAATTTAGCTGCAGTTAAAATACAAAAAGAAAATCTAAATGAACAGCAAGGAAGGAGTTATAATTATCCGCGGAACTGTCACAAATTTTCTAAAGTAGACAATTGTAAGACAATACAAAGCTAGAGTATTTTTAAAGCTAATCATATTTCAATAATAATATCTGATGTTGCATATGAGGTTTGCTTTTGTGTTGTGTCTTTAAATGTATCATTTTGTATCATGCGTTCAAGATCCTCACCTCGGCCGCCCAGGAGCCCGCTTGGTCTTTCTGGAGCCGGTACGTGTAGACAAAACCTTTACACCTGGTAGTGTGAGAAATCACAGATTAATAAAAGCAAAGGCCAATAAATAGAACTTGCCCGGTTTAAATTGTACGTGTGCAGTTAAAATTGAAATTTTGACATAATAATTTGTAATTGTGAAATTTTTCGTTAACACGCTTGAAATGTGCTTAAAGCTCCAAAAAATGCAGAGATTTCTTGAGGACTTACAGGACACAGAGGCAGTAGGCTCCAGGAACGCTCTCACTGTCTCGAATTAAATAGCTCCCATCTTTGCCTGCTTCACACAGACGCATCTCACACATTTCTCGATTGATGGCCCCATGATAAACAGAAAGCGATTCCATTGTGCTGCATGCATAGTTTCTCAGGCAATCACTACCAGCAAGTGATATTTGTCCCTTGGGCAGGAAATGATGAAACAAGGCAGGAAATAAGCTCTTTGAAAAAATAAGACAATTTCTGCAACAATAGCAAATGCATGCAAAATGCCAGTGGAATAAATGGTAATTTCAGTTCATCTAGAGTTCAACTGCGATGCAGATATCTGGATGTACTGCTGAAATTATACTTTACAAATTAGTGCTGCACAATGGTGTCATTCTTTTTTGTTTTTGAAATTGTTAATATATAACACACACTGCCATCCGACAATGGCATTATTACAGAACGGTGCAAAACAGAATGCAAAGAGCTCTTTATGTTTCACACGATAGGTCCACACAATAAATCATTACAATTATATTGATTTTCAAGCTGTTTTCAAACTGTACCTCAGACTTTGTACAAAGGTCTATTAGAGTGGTTTTCAGTAATACAATAGGTCACAATTTAGACTCTGTAAACAACAACAACAACAACAACAACAAATAACAACAATTCTATGTTGAATGTTGAAGTTTCTTGTAGCATGTTTGAGAGTTGTACACGTACAAGGTGGAAAAATGCTTCTGTATCCAGTACAGATTGCTGTCACAGAACATCCCTGTCACCACTACATCCTGTCTCTGCGTGTTTGTAAGTTTTTTTGTATTTTTTTTTGTGCGTGTATCTTTAGGTGAATGTTTTTGAAGTACATACACAAAGAAATAGATCTGCATAGTGAAAAAGACAATTTTAGACTAATTGTTTCATTTGAAGACATTTCTTTTTTTTTTTTACTGATGTGGAAATGTAAATGAGTTAACAAGTCAATAAATCAAAGAATGTGGAATATGCAGTACACTGAGAGTAAAAACACGGTGGAGATGTTATTGAAATGTATTATTTGGGGCTAAAAAGGGAAGTTTATTAAAAAAGAGACGTTCGTCAGAGGCAGGTCGATGCCACCCCCATCGGTGCCTGTTGTCCATTAAGTGTTAATACACAGGGTTGATGCTGCATGTTGCATCGATTTGGCCCCTGTTGTTATTATGATCAAAAAGAGGGCACATTGAACAAGATCCCTATGTGACTATGACAAGCAACTCAATGACTGTGGAAGAAGTAATATTCTGCAGAAGAAAGATGTTTGGAATGACATGAGCGTGAGTAAAAGACGGCTTCAACAAAACTTTGAACTGGTATTCGGAAGACACCTTGCCAATTTAATCAACTTCTGATGCAAGGGGGGCGCTACAACTTAAAGGTTTAGTTCACCCAAAAATGCAAATTATCCCATAATTTACTCATCCTAAGCTATCTTAGTCAAGTCAAGTCACCTTCATTAATATAGCGCTTTTAACAATATAGATTGTTTCAAAGCAGCTTTACAGCGATAATAGGAAGTTACAGTAACAGATTGTTTTGGCTTTACAGCAGCTCTAGAGTAAAGTTAACCCTCTATTGCATGAAATATTAATTAGACATGGTAAAAAATGTTTTGCATGTTTTTATTACTTAAAATGAGCTAAATAACAGATAAATTAAAAAAAAAATCAAAAAAAAAGTTTAAAGGGGGGTCGTTGGTAAATTGTTGCCGTATGGCAACAATATGCAATCGTGGAAAGTACCATAAAATCCACATTTCTTTTAAAAACCTCATTTTATTTAAAACAAGACTCAACAAATCCATCTCATACTTGGTGCAATGTTTAAACAAACATTTATACAGTAAAAACATTATATAATTTCAACAATTATCTGAAATGTCTGGTAATAATAACCAGGAACCTGGAACCTGTCTCACTGAAATACATTGTATTCATTCGTTTCATTTAGTCAGTCATTTTTTGCTTTATTGAATTTCATTCTCTTCATGCCTTGTGAAAGTCAACAAAGCAGTTCCTCTTTACAGTGAAGCAGAGGAAAACTGCACACTTGGAGCACTTGCTTCTCACAATGCCCTTGCATCCTGGCATTTTGCATCTGCCCTTCTCATATGCATGCAAGGGTCAGTGGTCTGTGCGGTCTCTGCGGACAGGATCTGGCGGGACAAAGCTTTGGGGCCCTCTTTTATTTTTCCTCACCACAACAGCTTGTGAAGGTCTCCTCTTCCTCTTGTTTCTCACCTTGCTCTCCATGCACAAGCATGAGGCCACTTGGATTTTGAAGTCCAAACAGTGAGAGATGGGCAATCTCTGGCATCTTCTACTTCCCATAGAAGTAGCTTAGATGCATCTTTTATGGAGAAAATGGGATGATATGTTACAGATAACCTACAAAATAGCTTAAATCACAAAATATAAAACATTATAATGTTTTACCTTTAAAATATAAGCAAAAGTTGTAAACATAGTCTCAGAGTAGTTTCATGTAAGTCAATGGGACTCCATTAGGTTGAATGCACCAGGACGTTTCCATATTTGCATGTAGTTGCCATATGGCAACAAATGTATTTTAGCATATTACAAAAAAATTATAAAATCAAAACTGAATTTAATGTCAAAAAATTAAAGTTTACTTACCCCAGATAGTGATGTCAATTTTTTATTTGATGAAAACTTTTAAAAATTCGGAATAAAAGCCTATCTTGGGGAGCCCCAGACAGTGATGTTTCCATGTCAATGTCCATGAGCAAAAAGCAATGGCAAACAGGATATCCTGGTCATGTGACCTCATAAATTGTATTTCCTTCAAAGTAAAAACCCCCTTTTCACAACTAACTGTAGAAACATAGATTTTATATCACAGCTTTTTAGAAAATTAAGATAAAGTAATTGTTGCCATATGGCAACACTATGCAATAAAGGGTTAATGTCCAGCTAAAGTTAGTTTTGATTAAATCACTTCCGTCGTAACGATCATTAGTTATTAACTTAGGGGCCGCTAACACAACACCGTTCTAACAGAAATCCCTTAATGCGATCTGGCCGCTCATTTGCAAAAAACAGTGCCTAGCGGCTTGAGAACGCAAACCATGAAATAGGTTCCAAAGTCCAAGGTTCTTGAAAAATGTATAACACAGAATTTTTTATTGCTTCCGCTCAGCTACGTGAACCGGAATTATCCCGAAAACATTTTATCTGTACAGAGGTAAAGGGAAAGGAAGGAGGCCTTCACAGGGAGAGACTAGTTGACACTTCAGGACTGCGTTGTCGTCGTGTCCAAACGCGTTTTTACAGATACTAGACACGTGACTTTCAAATGAAAGATTGGTATCAAAGAGCACACCCAGGAGCACAATATAGCAATGAATGAATCAATTTTTCCTCAGGGAGACTACAATGCACTCCCTGATGCAATAGTAGACGGTTGCATAGTTATAATTTTCTCCCTGATATTATCAATCTTGTAACTAAAGAAGTTCATAAAGTCATTACTGCTGTGCTGCTTGTAAACATCTGGGGTTGAAGCTTTATTTTTCCTTAATTTAGATGAGTGTGAGTAATTAATGGCAGAGTTTTCATTTTTGGGTGAATTATCCCTTTAACTTTTTGCCTTGTTTGTTCTGTGTATGATTTTATACTAGACTAGTTGCATGTATGTGATTTTACGCATACCGAAATTGTTTTGCAGACTATTTTCCAGAAATCATTGTTTGTTATCAAGAGATCTTCTCTCTATTGATTTTACTGGCAGTGAGTTTGTGTGTGACTCTGTGGATGATACTACAGTATTTTTAGTCTCAAATTCGGATTTCTTGATAATATTAGTTTTGGTATTTGTCTAAATGTCTGCCCTAGTGAAAATAGTATTTGAAATATATTCCCTTTTTCAATAGTACAATGCAAATATACTAACAAAATCTTTAAATATATTAAAAGTATATTAGCATCATGCTTTTAACTATTCTCACAATACAACTTCAATACACACTTTAAAATAATTGTACTTTTCTAAAAATATACTTAAAGTGAAAATTAAGTTTTTTTTTAAAGTGTATTTATTTGCACTTAATTAAACATATGTTCAGTATATTTTAACTGTGTGGTGGAAATGATCATTGGAACAATGCATTGAAAGTATACTTTCAAAATACATTATAGTATACAATAGTATTTTGTACAAAGTATAGCTACATTTTATTTGTCTAATAATGTACATTTGTTATTGAAGACAAAGTATGCAATTTGGAATATTTGGAATAAGCCAAAAGTATTAACCCCTTCACTATATAAATACACCTTTGGTATATTGCTTGTATGTTTCGAAGCCACTCGTAATTAATTTGTAATGTACTTGTAACACAAATAAAGTACACTTTAATATCACTAATCAATCATGTAATTAGTTCCTACACAGGCATTTACAGGTATACTTGAAGTTGGTCCAATTTAGTACACAAAAGTACACTAAATACACTTAAAGTTATGCTTTACTACAATTTAATTACTACTAAAATATACATAGTACAAAATTAGTTCTTTCAAAATAGCACACTTTAAGTTAACTAATCATTAACACACTTGAAGTATACTGATAATTAGTCTGGCTGCAAGTATACTTAGCATTTTTTTTTGGTAAATTTAACAAAGCTGTTTATTTTAAGATGATTTAAGTACATAATCCCTCTATTTCTCCATTGGATGTAATTAGGTGGAGTTAAAAAGCAGAGGTGGACAAAGTATACAACTTCCTTAGTTGAGTGAATGTACTGAACTACTGGTCAAATATTACTCTGTTACAAGTAAAAGTTGTAAAGACAGATTTTTACTTAAAGCTGCAGTCCGTTTTTTTCCTCTTTGTCGCCATCTCTGTTCGAAATCTGCAATTGCAGTTATTCACGGAATTATCAGCTTTACGTGAGTTGTGCCTCGGCACAGCGCGGATGAACACAATGTTTTGAGGAGAGTGTGCGGCTGTCAATCACTGCGCCGGTGTGGATACTGGCATTCAGAATCACAGATTATACTTTTTGCAAGTACGACCAACATAATAATTTTCACCAGAAAATGTCATCTAACAGTAACATCCACTTTGGTTCTGACCAACTAAGGGAAAAAAAGCATTGCAGTAAATCGCGCTGATTAAATCTAACAATCGCTTATATCACGTCAAACCGTGCAATTTAAACTTTGTTCTCAAATTGTTAATGTTAACAACATCAGCATCGCGTGACTACATTTAATGTCCTTCCGATATTATCCTTGTTTTCGCATGGGTCCGGTTGCAATCTCTTTTTCTGTAGCCGCTCCGAAATCCGAATGAAGTCTTTTGCATTTTACAGGGGGTGAATCTGTTGTCACTGGTGATTGTCATTTGAACCTTTCTGGATCCCCCATCAAATTGATAAGTTTAATTACATCAAGTGCAGTGAGAAAAGGCTATAAATCTCCACCTCCAACATCCTCACACGCAATATAGCCTACTAACCGAGACTCCTCCTTTGTGTACAGATGTGAAGTAATGACATGCTCAAATTTCCCGCGGAAATCCACCAGTACCACTGGAATTAAAAACATTATTACAAGCTTACCATTCTGAATCGATTTATGGCAAGCAGATAGTTTTGAACACTGGCTGGTTATGTACTTGCTCAAAAATGTATTTTTGGATAATTTTTAACCCAAAAGTACAGCTTTAAGTAAAAAGTACAGAAGTACTTGTTTTTTAAAGTACTTAAGTATCAAAAGTAAAATGTCAATGCATTGTTTTATTATTGTTGCATTGTTGTATGTAATACTTACAGTACCTTATGCCTCTGAATCTATGCCTGCCTCCCTACCCTCATATCAATATCAAATTTATTTTTAGAACAAAGTGGGATTTCATTTCCAGTAGTGGGATTGAATGTGAGATTGAACGAGTGCACTCAACGTCCACAATGGTTTCGGACACCCAAATGGCTGTTCCTTCAAATAGTGTCCTATTTAAAGTTTGTTGGTGTCAGGTTTGTGTGCAGGTAGCTGAAGACGAGGATGCAAGAACTTCAAAGTAGTTGATTTATTTACAAAATTAACTTCAGGAACATACAGGAACAAAATAACAAACTCCAGGAATTCAGAAACACAACCATACAAGGATGACGACCAACCCACACTGAGGGAAAACACAGGGTTTAAATGAACAAGGACTAATGGGATAATTAACTGAACACAGGTGAAGAAACTGAACACAAACGAGGAGCGGGAAAAACTAACAGGACTAAACCAAAATCACAATGACAGGGGGAAACAAGACCCCAAAACTGAACTAAACACACTGAAACATGACAGTACCTCCCCCCTCCCCGAAGGCGCGTCCTCGCGCCGTATAACATCCAAAGGGGTGGGACTCCAGGACGGTCCAGGTGGAGCAGGCTGGTCAGGGGACCAGGGCGGAGCAGGCTGTGGGCGTGGCCATGGCGGAGCAGTCGGACCCTCGGGCGTCCAGGGCGGAGCTGTCGGACCCTCGGGCGTCCATGGCGGTGAGGAACCTTCGGGCGTCCATGGCGGTGAGGACCCTTCGGGCGGCCATGACGGTCTTTTTTCAGGCCTCCGTGGGTCTTTGGCCGGCCAAAGCGAATAGTGTATAGGAGTAAAAAGTACGATATTTGTCTTTCAAATGTAGTGAAGTTCAAGTTAAAAGTTTCCAGAAAAAATAATACTCAAGTAAAGTACAGATACTCAAAAAGTGTACTTAAGTACATTACTTCAGTAAATGTACTTTGCTACTGTCCACCTCTTTTAAAAAGTGTGTAATGTTTTGGTAATGGCAGCTGTGATTATAATTATAATTTATTATATAATTTATTTAATTTATTATTATTTATTAAAATTATAATTTTCTCTGTGCTTTTCTAAACTCTGTGTAGATACTGCCATATTATGCTATGGTTTTATACAGTGGTAGACAGTAACAAAGTAAATGTAATTCGTTACTGTACTTAAGTAGCTTTTTTGCATATCTGTACTTTACTCAAGTATTTAAATTTTGGGGAACTTTTACTTTAACTCCACTACATTTCAAAGTCAAATATCTTACTTTTTACTCTACTACATTTTCAAAATCAGTCGTTCCTTTTTATTTATGAGTGGATAAAAACGTAACTGGTCAAACTAGCCACCAATCACAGTACAACGCGCGCGCTTTGTTTTGAACTTGCCTTGGCGGTCTCTACTAAGCGCGAACCAGAGCCGTTATATATGCGAGTTGTGACAGTGATCTCGCCGCCGCGCGGTCACATTATTCGTGTAGCTCTCAATAGTTCCAAACAAATCGCGTTGACAATGATTTTAAGCGGGACTGAGAGCAGCAGCTATTATTGCAGCAATTATCGGTAAGTATTGACGCATAATGTACATTGCTTACGTTGCCACTAAAATGACTTGCATAATAATAGCTTCTTTTTTTTTCTGGGGAGTAGCCTAGCAGAAACACTGCATTAATACGTTTTTGTGTTAAATTTTGGAGGGAACTTGGCTGCTCCCATAACATAGAATATAGAATATATATGTGTGTGTTTGTGTGTGTGTGTGTGTGTGTGTATGTATATATATTTAATGGCGTTGTGCAGGTTTATGTGAATGTATCATAACATTAAGATGTTAATAATTATGACCAAAGGCGCTGGAGAAAAATATATACAGTAAATACTGTAAATGTTTTATACCTTATGGGAACAGTCCCCTTCCCTCCAAAATTAAACACAAAAAATTAATTCAATTCAAATAAATATATATATATATATATATATATATATATATATATATATATTATACATATATATATACAGTATATACACTCAGCTAAAGGATTATTAGGAACACCTGTTCAATTTCTCATTAATGCAATTATCTAATCAACCAATCACATGGCAGTTGCTTCAATGCATTTAGGGGTGTGGTCCTGGTCAAGACAATCTCCTGAACTCCAAACTGAATGTCAGAATGGGAAAGAAAGGTGATTTAAGCAATTTTGAGCGTGGCATGGTTTATTGGTGGCAGACGGGCCGGTCTGAGTATTTCACAATCTGCTCAGTTACTGGGATTTTCACGCACAACCATTTCTAGGGTTTACAAAGAATGGTGTGAAAAGGGAAAAACATCCAGTATTCGCCAGTCCTGTGGGCGAAAATGCCTTGTTGATGGTAGAGGTCAGAGGAGAATGGGCCGACTGATTCAAGCTGAGAGAAGAGCAACTTTGACTGAAATAACCACTCGTTACAACCGAGGTATGCAGCAAAGCATTTGTGAAGCCACAACACGCACAACCTTGAGGCGGATGGGCTACAACAGCAGAAGACCCCACCGGGTACCACTCATCTCCACTACAAATAGGAAAAAGAGGCTACAATTTGCAAGAGTTCACCAAAATTGGACAGTTGAAGACTGGAAAAATGTTGCCTGGTCTGATGAGTCTCGATTTCTGTTGAGACATTCAGATGGTAGAGTCAGAATTTAGCGTAAACAGAATGAAAATATGGATCCATCATGCCTTGTTACCACTGTGCAGGCTGGTGGTGGTGGTGTAATGGTGTGGGCAGGCACGTGCACACATAAACATCAAAGGGGGCTTGAGCACCTGCCCTTTTTATTCCTGGAGAGAAAGTGCCCTTTTTTCTGGGGTGATTTTTTTTTTTTTACTTTTTGAAAAATAATATATTCCTGTTTGCGCACAGCTTCCATGTCAAACAAATATATTTATTGAATAGTGTATCTAAATATCAGGTCAGGAGTTCTGAAGCGCCGATCAGAGTAAACGCGTCTGCTCTAGTGAGCTCGCGCTGCGCTGCCGTTTGGACTTTGAGCCGAGCGGATAAACAGTCCGTAATAAGGCGCGTGCGGTTTAAATGAGTTTGGTTCCGCTTTTGGCACATAAACATTATATCGAACATTTATCAAACTCGATATTGATATCGAGTATTGATGATATTGACTCGAACTTGATATTGTTTTATCGAGAAAAATTATATCGCGATAATGAATGAATGAGCAATTTAAGACGTGGCTAAATGTAATTTATGACCTTGTATGGAAAATCCGGACGTTTTTATTACTTTTTATGGCCTAAAATTCTTATTATTAAAGTTAATGACTTGCATACATAAAGAGTCTTTCCCCCTGAAAAGTAGAAATCTAAATTGGTGAATTTAGAAGAAATCTACAGATGCAAACAGATGGAGGAAAGTAGGTTTAAAACAAACTCCATCTAAATGTGGATTTTAAAGGTTTTATTTGATGATGATGATACAGTCCTCCCTCAAATGTGAAACTAAGTCCATGTCACCATCAGGTGTATCAAATACTTGATTGAAACTAGTAGCATTGAAAACATGCACATTGTTGCATGGTTTCCTTTGCTGCTCTATAAACCTATGAATACTAAGGAGACCATGGTTTCTGTGTGAACTGATTATTTTGTAGACATCTTTTGAAAATGAAACAATTGCGTGAGTTGTGTTAATATATTTTTTGTTTAAAAAAAGTAAAAAAAAAACGTAATTATGAGAAGTGCCCTTTTTTCACTTGAGCCCCTGCCCCTCAAAATGTCTGTGCACGTCCCTGGGTGTGGGGGATGTTTTCTTGGCACACTTTAGGCCCCTTAGTCCCAATTGGGCATCGTTTAAATGCCACGGCCTACCTGAGCATTGTTTCTGATCATGTCCATCCCTTTATGGCCACCATGTACCCATCCTCTGATGGCTACTTCCAGCAGGATAATGCACCATGTCACAAAGCTTGAATCCTTTCAAATTGGTTTCTTGAACATGACAATTAATTCACTGTACTAAAATAGCCCCCACAGTCACCAGATCTCAACCCAATAGAGCATCTTTGGGATGTGGTGGAACGGGAGCTTCGTGCCCTCGATGTGCATCCCACAAATCTCCATCAACTGCAAGATGCTATCCTATCAATATGGGCCAACATTTCTAAAGAATGCTTTCAGCACCTTGTTGAATCAATGCCACCTAGAATTCTGCAAAGGGGGTCAAACACAGTATTAGTATGGTGTTCCTAATAATCCTTTAGGTGAGTGTATATATATATATACATATATATCAGACTAATTCATGTCATTTCATTAATATATTGGTGTGCCAAGAGTGACATTAGTCTTCACTTAGACTGAGTTAAGCAAGAGTCTTGTGACAAATCATAATAGGACATTATAGCCTTAAAAAATCAAAGTACTTGGATACTTAAGTACATTTGAAGGCAAATACTTTTGTACTTTTACTCAAGTGAATGTTTAAAGGCACCACTTCTACTTTTACTTGAGTAATATTTTACCCTGAGTATCTTTACTTTTACTCAAGTACATGGTATGTGTACTTCGTCCACCACTGGTTTTATCTACAGGAACCAGGAAGGTTGCACATGTGAGGTTGCACATATTTTGGGAAGTCAATGTCAGTAACACATCAATATTGCCCTCTTGTGGGCTACACAATTATGGTCATTTAAATGAATAATTCATCCCAAAATTAAAATAAGTTGTATTCTGCCATTCAAGAATGGTGTATGAGACACATTTCTAAGCACATATTTCCAGAGAACATTCTGGTAAGACCAATGAAAAATGTGATATTTGCAGAGGAGCGGTGGGCAAAAAGGGAAGAACCAGCACCTAAAAAGGCAGATAGATCAAAGTATTATAGAACGAATAAACCGAATGAAAACAAACAAACAAATATATATACTTGATTAATATATAATAATACATTATAAATATGTATAAGCCTAATTTTGGACAGGCTTCTGGTAATAGTTTAATGATCTACAACAAAATAGAGATAAATAATAGATATAAGCGAACAATTAATTAGTAATTTCTCGCTTGTAACCGTCTCAGAAAATATCACATTTCATGATATACGCTATTAAACAATTATTATTATTATACTAATATCAGTTCCAATGACCGTTTGTCAAAAGGTTTGTTTGGTTCAACAAATGCTTAATTATAAACTTGAAAGCAGTTTGTTTTATTTATTAAATTTAAATAATGAAAAGCTCGTCTAAATAATTAGGCCTACGTTTAATAATTGATTGTGGATTAGATTGACAACTTATTTTTATCATTAAAAATGTATTTGTAACAATGAGTCCACTGAGGACAAGTTTAAAGAACCCAAGTGCAGTTTAATTCAAAATAATATCAAACAAAACAAAGGCACGAAACTCAAGACAAAAACATGGACATAGACTTACAAACAGTGGTTACAGGTAACAATACTTGACAAAGACACATGGCAAACATGAGGGCTTAAATATACAAGACTAATGACTAGACTAGAGACACCTGTGAACAATGAAACAATAAACCAATGACAACATGACAACACAGAAAACATGGCAGGATCACATGACTAGAACAGGGGATCGCATGACAGACATGAAACAAAACCAAATGTGACAGTATTAATCTTTTTAATAATAATATGTATCTTATTCAGAAATGCAGTTTTGTCTGTTTGAATTTTTCTGGATTCTGTGTTTTATGATGTAATAAAAAAAAAGTGAAAAAAATGTATTATCAAAAATGGTGGTAATAAAATGAATGCATAAAACTATAACAATTCAATGAATGTTTTGAACTGTAAACAAAATAACATTTAAAAACGTTCATCCTTTTATGTTTTGGCAAAGTGCTGCACAACAGAGGTTTAATAAATTAAAACATGGACAATTATATTCCTTAAATAATTTGTATTGATATTTCATTATTATTATTATTTTGAGAAGAACATTCTATTGTACAAACGTAATATATTTCTGTCATAATTTCTTCAAGTTTTATTTTGACATGTTGTGGTGACCATTGAGTTTTAGAGTGTGTTCTCAAATAAAATTATGAAAAGTTTATTAAGCTTTCTCTCATAGTAGCTGTGAAGATGTTCATGTATTCATGTCTTCATATTGTGAGATGACAGATGCTGAAAACACAATGAGCGTTATGCCCTCAACACATTATGCGCTACAGCTCAACACACAGCCATTATTGTCAAAATAGCTGGCAACAAAAGTGAGTACACCCTAAGTGAACATGTCAAAACTGTGTTCAAAGTGTCAATATTTTGTGTGAGCACCATTGTTATCTAGCACTGCTTCTCCACCTTCCGCTTGAGGACGCCCCACAGGTGCTCAATAGGGTTCAGTTCTGGAGACATACTTGGCCACTCCATCACCTTCACCTTCAGATTCCTCAGCAAGGCAGTTGTCATCTTAGCAGTGTGCTTGGGGTCGTTATCATGCCGTTCGGCCCAGTTTCTGAAGGGAGGGCATCATGTTCTTCTTCAGAATGTCACAGTACATGTTGGAATCCATGTTTCCCTCAATAAAGCTCAGCTCCCCAGTACCAGCAGCACTTATGCAGCCCCAGACCATGATGCTACCACCACCGTGCTCGATTATAGGCAAGACACAATTTTCTTGGTTCTCTTCACCAGGGCATCGCCACAAATGCTGGACACAATCAGAGCCAAACAAGTTCTTAGTCTTCATCTTAGTCTCTTCAGGCCACAGGACATGGTTCCAGTAATTAATGCTCTTGGACAGGTTGCTTTCAGCAAACTGTTAGCATCAGAAGAGGCTTCCTTCTGGGATGATGGCCATGCAAACCGACTTGTTGCAGTGTGCGACGTATGGTCTGAACAATGACAAGCTGACCTTCCACTTCTGCAACCTCTAAAGCAATGCAGCACTCATGCGTCTGTTTTCTGAAGCCTGCTTCTGCACCTGACGCACAGCACGAGGACTCAACTTCCTAGATTAACCCTCGCGAGGCCTGTTCCAAGTGGAACCCGTCTTGGAAAACCTCTGTATGACCCTGGCCTGTACTCTAACTCAGTTTCAGGGTGCTACCAATCTTCTTATAGCCTAGCATCAGTGGTGTAGTCTACGTGATACGCAGGTATACGCCGTATACCCACTAGAAAATGTCAAGGATTTCCGTATACCCACTAGGAAACGTCAAGGATTTCCGCATACCCACTTAAAAAAGCGCGAGGATTCGTAACAACATCGTTTTGTGACAGAACTTTCATTCATAAATTCACCCCGCCGTCTGTGTTTGCGCAGCGACACGGATCGAATCGCGGAATCCAGTCACAAATGTAATTAGCTGCAAAGCGGAATGTCACGCAATTTGGCCATTTTTTAATGAATAAATCAAAAGTAGGGATGTACAATGAATCAAATCTCGATATGTACTAGTGTCAATGAATATCAAAGCTCAAAAAGACTGCTATTGAAATAAACTCTGCATGTCTGTGACTGTGTGTCTCTGTGAATGAGCGCTCAATGTGTGCTCTACGCACACTGAAGCGCAAGTGACACTCGTGGTGTTTTTAGCGTCTATGAGGACATGGACACATTTGAACTTCATCACAGAGCTTTTATGAGAGTCACAGCACAAGAATTTTACCATTTCATTTGATAATATGGGTTCCAATTTCATTGGGTTATATCACAGTATACTCACTACAAAAACAGACTACACCACTGCCTAGCATCTTTGTGGAGAGCAACAATTCTAATTCTCAAATCCTTAGAGAGTTCTATGCCATGAGGTGCCATGTTGAACATCCAGTGGTCAGTATGAGAGAATTGTACTCAAAGCACACATTTTAACTACTCTTAATACACAAATTTGTATGGTACTGTCAAACAGACCAAAACATGAACATGATGAATAGGACATGTGGCTTTGCATGGTTAAACAACGTACAGCTGTTATCACTTAGGGTGTATTTACTTTTGTTGCCAGCTATTTTGACAATAATGGCTGTATGTGGAGTTATTTTCAGAGGAGAGTAAATATATACTGCTATACAAATAGCACATTGACTACTCTAAAATATATCCAAGTTTCATTTCTATAGTATTGTCCCTTGAGCAGATATACTGAAATGTTTGCTGAAATGTGAGGGGTGTACTCACTTTTGTGAGATACTGAATGCGTTATACTGTAAATTACATTTTCATGACTGGATTCATTCACTCTGTATCACGAAAATCATATGGCTTTCAGTTATAAACAGGACATACCTTCTTCTGCACGGCAGGATGGTGTTCAGAGCGAACATGCTCGATGTATTTCCTCCTTTTGCAGGCACTTTGTGTCCACATTTTCTGCAAACTGGTTATATCTATACTTGAGGACAACCACGCGTCAGTTTTTTCGATATCCAAAGTATTCCCATACTGCAAATTTTAACTTCTTTTTCGATGGCGGATGGAAAATAGAGACAACAAGCTCTGTTTCTGACATTTTTTCCACTGCATGTGTGTGTGTAGAGCAAGTTGAGAGTTTATGCAGCCAAGTGGAAAGACGCTGCGTATGCACAGGTGAGGTTCTTAGTCTGTTTTTCCCCCTCAATACCATAGTCCATAGACAAGCAAATGTGCACGATATGATAATTGTACGTGTTCATACCGTGATATACCGTCATACAGGTATACCCCTACAACCCTAGTTGCATGTTTATAATTTTATTTTTAGTAGTATCAATTTAGCAAGTAAAGGAATTCACAAAGTCATTACTGCTGGGTTGTTTGGAAGTTATATTTCTCGTTTATATAGTCTCTGTATCGAATACATTCCTAGGGATGTATTTGTTCTCTTCTACGAGAGTAAAAAAGTAAGCAGATCTAACCGTTTTTAAAGGCCTTTCTGTATGCAGTAACACTGTCCTTCCACGAAATGTGAAATACCTCTAGTTTTGTTTTCTTCCTGCTGTGCTCCAATTTACTGGTTGTTAGAATAGAATAGAATTGTTCTCTTGAGGGCGTGAGTGTCCTCGTTATACCCTGGCGTCAGATTATTTTCCTTAATCTTCTTTAAGCGCAAAGGACAGATCGTGTCTAAAGTGCTGCAAAAAAGGGTGTCTATAGTTTGTTGCAACATCGCGACTATGCTGTTTTACAGTCACTCAGTTGCCCTGGTACAGGGGCTTTGGAACCGGAACCAACAATGTGCAAGCCTTACTAAGGTAGTCACATCCAAAGCCGTGTCTAGAGCCCCTAGATGTGTTGGGATGTGTGTCTCTAATTCTGAAATCTTCTCGGTCAGCCTAACCGCTAGGTTATGCTAAACATGTGGCAGGCAGTGCAAGTGACATTGACAGGAGAAGATTCCATGACTCACTGTTTGTTGACTGGTTTTAACTCGCCTTCTGCTCTGCCCTCTACTAAGATTTTGTTTGTGCTTGATTACTGAAACAGACATAGGAACTGAAAACTGCATACATACTGAAACTGCATACATTTACATAGGTTGTTCTTAGTTTTTATTTATTTGTTACCCCCCTCCCCCTCATATTATCGTTATTAGTGGTGGATGATAATTATTTATATTGTTGTTTCTGTTGATATTATCATTCATTGAGATGTATATATTTTCTAAATGTATTCTGTTTTATTTGGCTTTTTTGTAAAATATAAAATTCTAATAAAAATACTTATTAAAAAAAGAATAATATTCACCACATACACAGAGTTATTGCCTAGTCTCCCTTAGGAAAAGACAGACCTCACTACTCTCCATTAGTAGTGATCATCATTCCATCATTCTTCGAGACCATCCTCATCGTCCCCCCATTAATGCTTATCTTTAATGTATCTTCACAGTGTAAGCTATGTTTTATCCTGCTGTTCACTTACCTGTTTACCTGACTGAATTCAAAATAGTTCTCACAAATGGGTTCATCATCTGTCTTTGTGTGTTGCATTCCTGACAGAAGACCAGACCAGAGCCCAGCCGGAGGAACCCTCCAACATGAAGACCAGTTGCTGCCCATCGACCAGAATGGTAGCCCCGTAGAAATATATGTGGGGGAGTTTCTGAGTCTCAGCTATTAAGTTTGGATCAACATTAAAGTAGTGCTCCCAGTGTGGACTGGCATCCCATTTTTTTTACTGCCTGTGGGAGACACAACTGATTCCCTCCTGCTGAGTGGTTCCTCTTTCATTGTGGGGGACTCATTCTCTGGAGCGATGGTGGGCTCAGTTCCTTGCTCTGGCTCCTTCATCGTGGCAGGCTTGGGCTCTCCGTCTGCGGTGGGCTCTGGCATCCTTTCCTGCACGGCGTCAGAGGTGGCTGGCCGGGCTCGGGATCTGGTGTGGTGACGGGAGCGAGGTGGGACTGGACGATGGAGATGGTCTCCTTCATAGTTTCGCCTACTGTAACTGAGGACCAATCCACCCACAGAACGAAGTTGATGTGCTCTTCTAAGGTCCAGCAGGTATCACCCTTTGGCATCAGGAAGCGCATCTCATCGTCCTGCCCGCACCTGAAACCTTCCATAATGGGAGGTCAATGTGGCGCGGTGTCAGATGTTAACAAACTCCTCCACATAGTCTTCCAGATGTTGGCCCATGAAATGTTCCTTCTGGATCTATATTAGTTGCTGCAATCTCCAAATTATTTCTCATGGTTCTGGTGTTCTGTCATAGGTCAGCAAAGGATGACGAAGAAGAAGATGTAGTTCAAACAATACCGTTTTCTTTAATAAAACAAAACAAAAGAAGTAATCCAACGAGATTATACAATGCAACAGTGTGTGGTAAAACACAACCATCATCAGTCAAAGAACTCAATTAACTGAAGGGCTTCTATACACAAGATAATGAACTCAAATGCAAACAGGTGTGATCTAATTAATAATAAATAACCATGGTAACCAATGACAAACGGGAACATAGAACAAAGGAAGCAGGAAATAAAAGAGAAGCAAACTTAAATTCCTTGATAATGAAAATAAACCTATAACTGAAAGTGACAGTAGTCATTTACATTGGTTGAGTCATTAAAATTAAAACAGAACAGAAAGTACTTATTTTTCATTCTTTACTTTAAAACATCATTACAGCTGACAATATGTAAATTCATACTAAACATTCATAAGTAAATAAGAAAGTGCATTATTACTGAACACCCATATGTTATATAGTTATGATTTAATCACATAACTGCTTAGGTGTCTCTAAGTATAGATATGAGCACATATACGAACCAATTTTCACATCCCACATTTTCTGCTTACATTGTCTACTTCGCATTGTGCCAAATGTATTAATTCACCAATCACCAATAAATGAATGTGGATGCAGGCTATTTTTAAATTTCAGTAGGGTTTCATCTTGAACGTTAGACTTTAAAATTGATGAAAGATCCAGAAAAGAAGCTGAACAAATATTTCATTTCATCGCGTCAGTTGTCTTCATTTACAGTAACAGACATAAATGTTAAGTAAATGGATTGCAATCAATCACATAAAAGGTTGTTAGACACATTCTCAAAAAACAACATTAAATGGACTGTTGCCTGATGAGATTGCGTTTGAAAAGCTTTAATTCAAAGCAAGAAAACTGCTCTCTAAAGGTTGTGGAATTTATTGCGCTGCATATCATCAGAAAGGGAGAAACCGATTTTCACCATTTTCTTGACTGCTAAATCATATACCAACATTCAGACATATTGAGTAAGCCAGTCTACTGTGTCTCCTCAGTATTGAAGGTTAGAGTGCACTAGTTGTCCACAAGAGAGCAGGATAGTGCAGTCCCAGCTCTGAGCCCCACCTTTAGTCCACTATACGCCCCTGTGCTGTGGCACTACAAGACAACTGTTCAGTTATTGTTGTGCTGAATTTTTCTGGCCTATTATTCACATTAATTTACTAAATTACCTGAAGATTTCAATTGGAGTCTATCAACAGTCATGAAGTTTCTTCTCATAAGCATACATTAATACATGTGTAGTGTACTCTATGCACAGCACTGTACACAACCCTTAGGCCACATGGCTATGGTTATGACATGGCATTAGACAAAGAAAACATAACATATCCATAAAGTTAATAAATGACCTTTATTTTTGAATGGTAATTAGTATATATATATATATATATATATATATATATATATATATAATTTTTTTATTTTTTTTTCATGGCCCAAGACTTCTGCACATTACTGTATGCATAAAAACAACTTATCAATATTTGCCATTAACTATAATAATAAATAGTATCCAGAGTAGCTATTACAAATTAACAACAACAACAACAACAAATAAAAAACTAAAATACAATGCATATGAATTGTTTCAGTGTGCTTACTACAGAGTACTTATATAATACAATCAAAAATAACCCCCTTTGGAGGCAAATTCAAAAATCTACTTTACCTTTTATAGACATACAAAAACATCTATTTATCATATGAAATGAGTTCAGTCAATATCATACAACATGTGAGATTCGAGCAGAGCATGATACAAGATTGTGACACTTTCACAAATCTGGAATAATGCTCGTTAACTAATACTAAGAATAATTTTATTGTCAAACTCTGTGTTCCTCAGATTGACAAAATCACATTTGTAAATTAGAAAGCAATACCCTGTTTAGGCGATTTGGTTGTTAATTGTGTGTAATGCTTACAGTCTTGCATCCTGCTTATGAATGGTACTGTATAGTACACATAAGTATCCTCGTGACAATGTTAAACTGCAGACAGAGAGACTGTGGTGCAAAGGTCTTTGATCCACAAGCTTTGAGGAAAATATCAATTTGATGGCCGTCACTGACAGTAGGACACAGAGCACTGTATGCTGGTCAATTCTACTGAATTTCATCTCCAAAATACCACGAGGCGAAGTTGAAGTGGTGAATATACAATAATGGTGAATGAAACGGCATACAGTACATCTTTGTTTGGGCGCTTGACAGGTTTGATCATATTAGGGTCATGATTGTCAGTCAGTGAGTTAGTTATCTCCAGATGGAGGTTCATGGTCTTTTTACTGTCAGAAAATACACTTGAACTTCATTGCTGGGAGCACACAGACAGAGTGAACTATTTTTTCCCATTTTTTAACGATGTGAACTTATTAAAGTTTTGCCAGAATGGAGATTGTCCTGATTTGGAAACATGGAATTCGACTAGATCTGATTGTTGTGTGTCATCAGAGAGCAGAAAGGGTCCATGAGACGAGGGGTCCGATGGGGAGACACACCTGCTCTGGCTCAAACCTGCTCAGCACAAAGTCAAAAGACAGAGACAGGAGATGTTTGAGAAATGACAAAAATGTGGCCAATGGAAAGAAAGTGTCAATGTTCAAAGCATAATCAAAATAATCAATGCATAGCGATGATGAATCATGCTTCACAACATACAGTACAGCCCTTAAAATGTACCATGGTGACTAGCCACAGTTTCCAACTAAATACCATAGTTAATACAGTTACTATTTCAAGAAACTGTCACTTCTAATTTATATATACAACTGCATTGGATACAAAATATCAAACCAAGTGGAATCTGCAAACAAATGATGATGAAGCTGTTCTCAGAACCGACTTCTGTTATTCTGTTTCAATTTTCTGAGCCACCTTTTTGTAACCATCTGGCGTCTACAGTAGGTCATCGTGTGTCCAAATATTAGTACTATGCAGTAACTATGGTATTTTAGCAGAATTTACTATAGTCATGACAAAATCAATAAGTACGAACTACAGTCATACATGATTCTAAGCAATTCAAAATATATTTATTTTTTCCAACTATATGATATAAGCAGAACCAATATGTATATATAAACATAAATAGGCAGTTGGTTTTCTAGCAAAAAAAAAAAACAAAAAAAAAAACGTTTCCATGGCATTTTGAAACACAATCTTTTTCCTTTAGTTCATTTGTATTGAGTACTCTGCGCATCTTAAAGGGATAGCTAAACCCCCCAAAAAAATAATTCAATCATTATTTACTCACCTTGTTCTAAAGCTGTATGACCTTTCTTTTCCGCAACATAAAAAAACTTCTGCTCATGCTTGTCCATATAACAGCAGCGAAAGGCCTCCCTGTCCCCCTAACTTCCCTCTCCCTCATGCACTTGGATGTACACGTCATTGCTATGTGGCGCAATTGTTTACACGAGTATTCACATGTAGTGGTTTCATGTCTTTAGAGAGATCTGATTGCTGTTATTTACTCTTAAATCCATCAATGCAAAATGCATCTTCAATTGCCGTGCTATACACAACATTTTTTAAAGAAGGTCACTTCACAAAGGCTGAAATCACCAGAGGTTATGTTCTGCATTTTACTTATCAACAGCATAACATTTTCAAAATTAAAGATCACAATGGGAGAGAGAGCCAGCATTGGTAGAATATACAATGCTCACCACTTTTAATGGGATTTGTGTATCTGCTTGTTGAAGAGCAGTGTTTCCCCTAGGATTTTTTTTTTAGGGGGGGGGGGGGGGTTGGTAGACCCCCCAAAACTACTAGTGTCGCAGTGCGGGCGTTACGGATTCTCGGTGTAAAATGTTCAGTAATCAAAAAGCATGTCTAATTAATTGAAATCATGAAACTTATACAATTATTAAACTCATACAACATTTAAAAAAATAATCTATGTTTTTTTTTTTCCACAAATTCGGTGTTATGTGTAAAAATGAGGACATAAAACATTGATTTAATTTCTTTTAGTCATATGAAATTAAACAAACTTTTTGTCAAACAACATGCTGCACAATGAGCTTTACTGTTAAAATTAATATTAATAAATTAATACATTTTAATATTCACACACTCTAGTCTATATCGCGATTTGATTGCAAATGTACTGAACGACCTACAGTAAATTCCGTTTTATGACTGGATTCCGTTGTTCCGTCCGCATTTTCTGCATCGCGGAAATCATAGTGTTAGTACATGGAGCTTGCACGTCTGTGTTTTTATTTTATTTTTTTTGGAATATATTTTTGTCATTCTTTCAGGAGGGCGGTTTCCCCTACCAAAACAATGGTAGCGGAAACACTAAAGAGAGATATGTGGCCATCAAAAATGTGAGATTTTTTTAAATTAATACATTTGTTGTGCTTCACACAATATCCACCAGTTGGCACATGGAACAACATACTGTAGCTCAACACACAGCAGCTACAGGCCAGATCAGACTGCTCTTGGCCATTTCTGGCAAGATCGATCTTTAAATATGCCTAGACTTATAGATTATTAGATTTTTTAATTATAAATGGAACAGAATTAATGTCATTCTTTGATAGTGTGATAAACGTTGTGTCGAAATATCGACACTAGGGGTCGCTCTTGAGAGCCCCAAACACTTTTTCATAAAAGGCCAATGGAAATTGGCGAGTGAAATTTGCATGATCAGCCACTCCCCGGACATCCGGGTATAAAAGAGGGCTGGCGTGCTTCACTCATTCAGCTTTGTTCTTCAGAGCCGAAAGACCAGTGTCTCTTTTACTGAGAAGCAAATTTCATTCACCTCCTTATCACCACTTTGGATATACAGCACGCTACACAAGTGCAGATAGTTCTCCTGGGTACATCAGCTGCAATCTCAAACAGGAAATTTCCTTTAAAAGAGCAAATATATGGCAGATTAAGTATTTTCCATCATGCCTTTCCATCCATGTCCTTCTGGGTGCAGTCGATTTATGTCCCCCTCGGACGGCCACGATCGTTGCTTTCAGTTTTTGGGTCATGGTCATGCTGAGACATCGTTTATGGATGTTTTATGTCCTCACTGTGAAAACATGATCATGAGCACGTTGTGCTCTTTTTCAAAAGACCAAGAGTCACCTCAGCTGCTTCCTGTCCTGGTCCTTCTATCTCTGGGCAAGGGGATGAAATGGAAGTGCTTCTACCAAGTGAATTCCTGTGGACCTCCCATTCCTCTATTCACATGTATCTTCCAGGTTGAGTTTCTGGATGAGTTTATCTTTGCAAGAAAACATGGAACACTGGCTCCGATGGTGGGGCGGTGCAAGGGTACTTGGAGGTTCCTCACGTGGAACGGGCGATTGCGGTTTATTTATACCACATTATATATTTTATGTAAGTTTACTTCGTCTCTCGCTGCCTCTGCCCTGCTCGCTATGGCAATCTTGTAAGTCTACCAAGCCAAAGCATTGCGAGATCCTCAAAAGGGTGGTCTCAATCCAGAGATGATGCGGGAACTGCGTTCTGTGACTGACTATGCTCTACGTGCTACAAAGGTCACGGAAGGTCACAGAGTGCAGGCTATGGTTTGGGCAATGTCCACACTCGTGGTCCAGGAGCACAACCTATTGCTTAACCTGACGAAAATACGGGATGCCGAGAAAGTGCGCTCTAAGGTGGCCTATTCACTGTCGAAGACTTTGCACAACAGTTATTGGCAGTCAAGAAACAGATGGAGCCGATAAAACCCATTTTGCCCCCTTCTCCGGCTACCCAGCCATCGCCTGGACTGCCTCGAGTTGTTGGCTGAATTGTTAGTCTTGAGGAGATTTTGACCTAAGATCCAGGGCAAACATGTGTTGATCCCCTCTTCGGATATCTCTGTGGTCTTACAGGCCCAACAGAGAGATCCATTTGAGCTTTTACTGTCAAGAGGGTGGGGGACTTACAAGCCCTTTCAGTTAATGAAATGTGCCTAGAGTTTGGGCCGGCAGACTCTTAAATCGTCCCAAGACCCAAACTCTGTGCCTAAGGTTCCCACTACCCCTTTCAGGTGGTGAACCTGCAAGCAATCCCTCCCTGATAAGGGAGACCCAGCTTAGTCTCTGTTGTGCCCAGTGAGCATTTTGCGTATTTCTGGATCGCACACAGAGTTTCAGGTACGCAAAGCTTGCCGGCATCTGCACCACTAAGGCTCATAACGCAGTTCAGTGAGTTGTGGCGTTTAGTATTGGGACCCCTAGTGTCAGTATTTCCACACAACATCGAAGAGACGGGCAGATAGGGAAAGTCTTGGTTACTATTGTAACCCCCATTCCATGATGGAGAGAACGAAGAAGTGTCCCTCTTGCCACAACTCCGAACTGCCGCTGATGTGCTCGAGAAGCCGTCTCAGCTCCTCAGCACAAACCTTGTCATTTTTATTTGCTTTACTTTTCCCAAAGCATTATTTTGCTTAGCTTCAGCTATGATAAATAGACATCAGCTCTTTACTATACTCTGTTTTATGTTTGGTTTGATTTCAAAATATCAACAGTGTTTCTCAAAAATTGTTTAGTGCACCTTTAAATAATGGCACAAAATCCAGTAAATTGACTTTCACAAACCTTAGTTAATCACGTTGCAAAATTTAATTAAAAACTTTCCTCCCATAAATATTGTCTGAAAGGTACATGGCCATTGGAGTATACGGCTCAAATCACATGAGATTACTTTCTGATACTTTTGCATTCTTGAAGAAGGTCACCATTCACTGCCATTATATGGACAAATTCAAGCAGGACATATTTTTTGATTTTTCATTTATCTTCAGAAAAAAAAAGAACGGCTAAACCAGGGTGAGTAAATAATTAATTCAAATTGTTGAGTGAACTATCTCTTTTAATATCTATTTTACTTATAATATCTATGGTCCTATTTTACGTTTTTTAACAATATTCTTAGGTCTGGATGTTTTTTTGTGTGTGTAATAATTGCTTTGTTATAGTTGCATTTCAAAGTCGTTGCCATGGCATTTTGTATAAAAACTAATTCTACTTTAAACGCTCATAAAAATACCTTTATCATTTTCATACCATGTCCATATAAAATGGCCCTCTTTCTCAAGATGATACCTATCAATGAATCTGCAAATTCAAGAACATACTTCACCGTTTGTCAGTGAAGCATTGAGGATTCACAACAGTGTAAATATGACAAGAAAATATTATGCTATAAAATATAAAATGGAGAGTATTGACTATAAACCACATTTGCATTCACTAAAATAATACAAATACAAATAGATGAAAGCAAGTATTAAGGGGCCAAGCAAAAATGCAGAAGGTCCATTATAACAAAATGAATTAGCATGTAGAATTCTCTGTGAAAGTATTAGGGCAAACTGGTTTAACAGCCACTAGAAGGCCAACTTATACATCTTCATGTAGGCTTTTTTATGGTTCATTTAGGCTTCATTTAGGTTATTTTTAACGATTTGGTATTTCTCAAAACACAGCTCCAACAAACAGCATTACAAAATGCCGTGGTTGGACTTACAGCTATCGATCAGTGTTTAGAGGCATATTTTCTTGTTATGCGCAGCAGTAAACACTTAAATAATTAGACTTAATAGGCAGTTTATTTTCAAAATTAAACATTTTTACAGTTTAATCTGGACTACAACATGCCCTAGGTATTAATTAAAAATGTTCTGATTTTTAATTATTGTTTGGAAATACTTTACAATAATTTAACATGCCTTGTGTACATGTGCTCTATCTACCACAGGGGAGCCCTGGAGTATAACATTAGAGGGAGCCCGCAATTGAATCAAACATCTAGAAATAAAGCAAAAAAACAGAGAACAAAATTTTTTTTTAATAATTTTGTGTCTGTTAATGAGACAAAAAACTAGAACAAAAAAAAAAGTGCCTCTGTGATGAGTCTTGATGTATGACGTCTGAAATTGTACATATTCTAATGTTCACAGTACTGTGAAAAATTCTTATGTAACCCTCATAAACTGCAAAAACTGGTGCTAGACCCCAGCCTGACCCTTTGCTTATCTGTCTGCCTGGTTGCTGATCCCGTTAGCCACAACTGACTACATGTTTTTAAGCGAAAAGAAATGGTACAAACTACCCAGTCATGTTTTCAGACTTCGGCACTGCGTGAACCATATTGTCAGCCCAATAATTAAATTACACAGGGACCCTTTACACTTGTGTTTTCAAAAACTCTTGAATGAGTTATGAACAAGAGTTTTATTTCAGAGCTGCTGTTTGTTGATATTCAGATTGTAATTATATAAATTCACTTACACTGTTGAATACATTTTGTTGCTTAGTGTAAAATGAACATGCATGGTTATTCTATTTTAAAGTAATCAAAACAATTACAGTGTGTCATTAATCAGTGTACTGCCAAACTGCCAAACAAAAAAAAGTGTTCAACCTAGGTCATTTACATTGTGGTCTAAGTGTCAGGATAAACCAGACTCAAAGACAGTAAGTAATCCAAACAGTTGTTTACTGAACAGATGGATGTGATAGAGTGTTGGCTTTGGCATTTTTGTCCCTGGATGATAGGAGTAAATTAAATTTAATCTGGTGAAGAAAAGCACCCATTTTGCTTGTCATGGATTCAGCTGTTTCGTATCTCGGAGGTATTCAATATTGCGATGGTCAGCAAGGACAGTGAAAGGGTGACGGGTTCAGTGTCTCCACTCTTCAAGCGCTAATTTATAGCTAACAACTCACGTTTCCAGATATCATAATTCTGCTCCGTCAGGGTGGGTTTCTTTGAAGAAAAAAGCACATAGATGGAGACGGGAAAGCGTCCCCTGCTTCTGGGATAATATGGCTCCCACTCCTGTGGTCAAGGCGTCAACTTCCACTAATAATGGTTTCTCGGGATCTGGAAATATTAGGAGGTGAACCATGGTAAAGGCTTGCTTGAGGAGTTGGAATGGGTGACTTCGGGACTCCAAGACAGATGCTCAGGAGTGATGTGAGGGGAGTGGTGATGGTCCTGTAAACTTTATGAAATATCTGTAGAAATCAAGAAAGTGCTGGAGTTCTTTTACTAATGTGGGTGCTGACCGGGTGCTGACCAGGTGCGTACAGCTTGTACCTTCCCCCCGTCCATCTTAATCCCTTCAGCACTAATATGGTAGCCCAAGAACTGGATTCATAACTGATAAAAGGTACATTTTTTTGCTTTTTAAGAAGAGTTGGTACACACTGAGCTTTTTGAGGACCTTTGAAAAGTGATGATTCCAGGAGTACATCAAGATATCATCGATGTAAATCAGCACAAAGTGATGGAGGTAATACCAGAACACCTCATTCATGAATCCCTGGAATATGGAGGGGGTGTTGACCAGCCCATACGACATGACACAGTACTTGTAGTGGCCGGTAGGTGCCACAAATGCGGTAATGATAACGGTATTTACTGTGATGTAGTAGTCGATACAAGGTCTCTTTCCTTATTTAGCCAGAAAAAAAAAACTGGAAGCAGCAGGAGAGGTTGAGGTTGAAGTGCGGATGTAGCCTTGTTGTAGAGCCTCTTCCATGTATTCCTCCATGTCCCTTTGTTCAGGGAGTGTAAATGGGTATATTTTCCTACAGGGCACTGGCTCACCCTTAAAAAGGTTAATGGCACAGTCCCATGCTCTGTGGGGTGGTAGTCGAGAGGCTCTTTGTGGGCAGAAGACATCTTTGATGTGGAAGTAGCAGGGTGGAATCTTGACTCACTGTTTGTCCACGGGGCTTTCGACAGAGATTACATTTATGGAGATGGTCTTGGGCCACTGGTGGTGTGGACTGGGATGGCTGGGAAAACAGTCAGGGAAGCAATGGTCCCCCCACTTCAAGATGTCTCCATTCTTCCGGTAGAGGATGGGATCATGCTTCTCGAGCCATGGGCGCCCTAGCAGAATGCCGGTGGTGGATTTCTCCAGAACCCAGAGTTCGATGTGGAGGCAACGATGGTCGGTGACTTGACTTATCCTCTTCTCAAGTTTGAGTTGGCGGCAGAGTTCTTTGGAGATAAAGTTGCAGAATGACCCAGAGTCTATGAGAGCTGTGATTTAAACAGATACATCAGAAGCAGTTTGAGTTACGATGGTGGTAAGTGGTGACAAAATAGCTTTGGGACAGGTAAAGTAACTCATTAAGAGACGAGGAAGTCAGACCAGACATGAGGCAATAACGCGTCCACTGGCACCACAATATAAACATAATCTCTGGGTCAGCCAACGAAGCCGCTCAGCCGGGGTAAGTCACATATTGTATACTTGCATGGGATTCTCTCCTGGGGCCTCATATTTCAACACTGCGTACGCACAAAAACACGCGTACGTCAGCTTTCACGTTCACGGCCAGATGTACTAACAGTGAAATTAACGTAAGAATGTGCGTTCCTCCAAGTAAACTTCATGTCTGGCGTACGTATATTTGTCGTGATTTTTGTCCGTTGGCGACTCATAGAGGCAATAAAGTGAAGTGGCAAACATTACACTAGGAATTGTTCTATCGCACCACCAGCTGTCAGATATTGCTTATAATTTGTAATTGATAAATTATTTGACATATTGTCACACGAGTTTTATTAAAATATTATATTATGCAATTAAGTAAGAACATAGGCTATATAAAGCATGTCCAAATTGATACAACCCGTCTAGCAATGGCAGCATTGGCTTAACTAGGAATAAAAAATAAACTTCATTAATTTGGTCAGTAAAGATAAAAAAATAAAGTAATATTTTTATTCAGCAAGGACACATTGAATTTGTTTAAAAGTGAGAGTAAATGCATTTATAATATTACAAAAGATTATAAGATTTCTATATCTGTTTGAATAAAATTTTTATTCATTAAAGAATCCTGAAAATACTATATCACGGTTTCCACGAAAATATGAAGCAGAAGCACACCGGTTTTCAACACTGATAATACTCAAAAAGTTTCTTGATCATCAAATCATCACATTAGAATGATTTCTGAAGGATCATGTGACACTGAAGACTGGAGAAATGATGCTGAAAATTCAGCTTTGATCACAGGAATAAATTACACTTTACTATATATTCACATAGAAGACATTTTCAGTGAAATTTCATTTCTTGCTTGCTTTAGCCATGTTCTTGCAGGTTTCTTTTGCCAAACTGGACTAATTTCCATATTTAAATTAATTTAATTGGGGGAGGAGACTGGGTGGGGCGTTGTGCTCGTGCATGTGCGCTCAATTTTCCGTTAATTGGGATGTACAAAGAGAATATGCGTGGGGTACACAGAGATTCATACATCTGCTTTTTTTTGTGCGTACGCACATTTACAGCTTTGTCCGTACGCAATGTTTTAGTATGAATTTAACGCAAGTCTTTGTACATGAGGCCCCTGGTTCTGGAGTGCTGGGTTTTATTAGCTGGCGTATGTTATGAAAGGACTGCATGTGAGATTGTTCTTCCATATAAGTTCTAATGTGTTGAGCGACTCGCAGAGACAACTGAATAAAATGTTCCAGCCCCATTGTGTCATTGTAGGCGGAGAGATGCAGTAGTGGGTCAAGACCTTGTTGATAGGTGGTAAGTAATGCTCACTTGTTCCATCCACTAAAGGCCACTAGGGTACAAAACTTGAGAGGAACTTTTTACCTGCCGTAAATGATATAGTTCAGGGCCACTTTGAGAATAAAATTTATTAGCAATCTTTGGATTTGGCAAGAGGCTTAGGCTGCCATACTAGACGGTGGAGGTGGAGGTGGGTGTAAATTTCTGTGCGACAGACTGCATAGCAATCATTGGAATGAGCTTAAACACTATAGTTGATTAGGTGGAGTAACAAATCGGCTGAGGGTCAGCTGACATTGTTTAGCGATCAGTGGTCTGCCTGAACTACGCTTGAATTCCATTCGATCACTCAAGCTCTATTTGTTCACTTACTGAGGAATCTCCTGAAGGGTGTCATAAAACTTCCCAGAAGTGAGTAGTGAAGCTGTCGAGGGATTGCATGACCAGTCCAGCTTAACTCCAGAGTGTCCAACAGGGACAAGATGAAGGAGATTGTGGCCTTTTCAGTAGGGAAGCTATGCAGCTGCATCTCTAGGGCGAGCAAACATTGCAGGAGGAAGCCATTGTCTTCCACCAAGCCATAGTAGGGTGCCGGGTTGACCATGGGACTTGCAACATACACAGGTGGTGAGGCAGAGCTCGGGGAAGTGACGGGTGTGCTCAGTTCAGATGCGGGTGCATGTGCAGTGAGAACTCTGCAAAGGTAATCCACCGTTAAGTTGTTGGTCTGGCCTTCTGTCAGGATATACCAGACTCAAAGAGAGATATTGGTAATCCTAACAATAGTTTTTTGTTGTAGGTTGTGAATGGTGATGATGACGGAGGAATGGATGAAGCGCGCTCCTCTTGAAAAACACAGTTTACAGGTAATCTTTATCCACAGTTTTCAGGCATGAAAGCAAAGGAGATTCTTGGAGAGACAAAGGAGACTCAGAGTAATCAACGCAGGAGATAAACAGGGCTTACGAGCTGAACCACCAAGGTAAGTAGAGCAGGTAAGGAGTCTGTTTCCATGTTTGAGGCCAGACAATGAGTGACTGAGAGGTGTGGACTTTTGTACTGGTCCTGCAGTGATGAGGAACAGGTGACGGTGATTCGAAATTGGGAAAGAGTGAGCACTGTGTCGGTGTGACGGGTAGAGCCTGGCGTTCTACCACGCGACTATGAAGTCATTTGTTGTATAAGTGGAAAAAAGTACTCTAAGCAACTGAATGCCATATCGCAGTACATATTTCTGAAATTGAACAAAGACTAAGGTAATTGTATTTGGTCCATCATCCCTCTTAAATAAGTCTAATTTCAGCTTTGTTATTGACAGGCGCACTTCACTTCAAACTATCAAAAATTTGGTGGGGAGCATGATCCAGCATGTCTGTGAGATATGTGAGTTCAGTTTAGATCTCTCTCAAGAAGAGAGTACTGCCAGTTTATAAAAAAGAGCTGCTGGTACATAATATTCATTCTGTGAACAGCATAACGCAGAAATGCATAACAGCTCACTTTAAGCACTACTGTCACTGTGACATTCACTGTATCAGTGGTCAAATAATAAAGGTGGAATCATACACATTTCTATGATAAATAATTACAAGATTTTAGTTATTATACACGTGTTGGTTACTTTCATTACAGTCATGACAAGAACCCCATGGTTCTATTGGCTGCCATTGACTTCCACCACCCGAGAAGAAGAAAAAAACAAAACAAAAAAAAAACACAGTAAGTGCAAATGTACCTTCAGTGCTTGGCCCCTGTAAAATACAGCAATCATGTGAATATAAAACCTGTTTACATATAAAACACTGTTTACATATTTTTACACTGAAATCAATATGAATCCAATTTTATGTCTTTTCATTGTTGCTTGAATATGGACATCTGGCAAACAACATCTGATTTATCAGTTAAATGGTGAGAAATTGGTTAGAATAAAAGTGAAGAATTATTTCTAATTCTAATAATTTCTATACTGTTTAACTTAATGGAAGAACCATTCTGTGATTTCTCACTTGATGCTAAAAAAGCATTTTTTTTAAATATAACCCTAATCTACACAATTGAATGAAACATGATGAACAGCAGTATTTAAAGGGGTCATGAAATGTGGAAACAAATTTCCTTGATATTTTGACATTATTAAAAATATTGTATAACGTATTAAAAAAAGATTGTATAACGTATTAAAAAAAAAAACCTACATTTGTTCCTTTAGTAGTATGAAAAACAACTGTTATTTGAATTGAATAAATTGAACTGAGCCATTAACAATACATTTTTAATTGTTGTGATTAAGACAAAGAATATTCAATTAAATTGTGATTAAGACAAATTACACTCCCTTTATTATCGCCAGAGCAGTCAATCAATTCAGTTCAGCACAAGTTTATCAGTGATTGAGTTCTGCAATCACACCAAAGCCCTGTTATAATCAATGATGTTATCTACATTGCTCAATGAATCTGTGATTAACATTGTGTCTGCACTTTGCTAGTTATGATGAGGGTATTCACAAGATTGCAGAACAAAATATAGGGCATAGAGCTCGAAACAAAACTCTGGCCATTGCATTCATGGCCTCACATCTCTGTGAACAGTTAACATAGAAACATTAGATGCAGTGGCGAGGCCAGACATTTCTAAGTGAGTGGACCTTGGTGAAATAAGGTCATCATCTTTTAAAGCTTTTTTAAGCTTTTTTAAAGCTTTAACTATTAACCATATTGAGCCCTTACTTACAAATTACAATAATATTAAAGCAGGGTTGCCAACTATGACACATTTGGCGTGAGACATGCTTTCGGGGTCTGTCTCACACTCTGAGAGAGCCACTCTGCACAAGTAAATCTCAGCCAAATTGGCAACCCTGCTTTTGATATGAAACAAAGTCTCAGCTTTCAAATTTTGTAAGTTTTAATACAAAATTCAAATAATAAATACCATTTTGACGCACTTAATGGGGCATAACAGATCGCTGTAGCGCCTCAGTTAAAGACAGAGCCGTTGAAAAACAGAGTTGCGACATGCTTTGATCTCGCCGGCGTCAACGCCATGTGGTCACGTGATTCATGGATCTCTCAATAGTTCCAAAAAAACCAGCGCTGTCAATACATTTAAATGTTTAAGCAGGATAGACATCAGCTTCACTATACAGGTATTTGCTGCAATTTTTGGTAACCATTTTAACATAGTGTGCATTGATATTTACATTGACGACATTTACAGTATCATTTTATTTTGGAGAGTGATCGAGAGTTATTAAATACTATTTTTGCTATAATTATGGTCCATTAAATTACCACTTAAAATAATATTTTATTCTAATATTTTTAATTATTTGTATTAAAATTATTGTAGTATTTAAGGTTAAAATAGAGCAAAGGGTTTTAAATTCCAATGTAAATTAGAGTCATTTTGTGGACAGAAATTATCATTTTCATTTGTAATGCCATGGTTTACCCACTAGTTGCATGTATGGCTCTTTAACAAATATACATCTACTAGTTTAGTTGCTCAAAAGTCAAGAGTATTGCAGGTTATAACGGCTTACCTATCTTTAGGTTTTGCATTTGAATAAATATTTAGACATGATCAAACACTAGATTTTTTTTAAATGTGAAATTTAAAAAAGTGAATGACTTGCATCCTAATATGTTTTAATGATTATAATATAAGCACACAAGTGAATGCAAGCGAATTGAACCCAAGAAAAGCTTAAAATAGTGCTAAAAAAAGGCAAACTGCACTCCACAAAATATTTTTCCCCTTATATGTACAGTAGGCTATATAAATATGAATTGATACTAAATCAAGATCGAAATCAATATTTGTGTCAATGAATGTCTTGTCTGAGGTAAATGTAATGCTACGTGACATTGTTTTTAATTGACGGCTTTCCGCGGTGTAAACAGTGATTGAGCGATTAACACGAGATACGTTTCAGTGAGTTGATTGAGTTTAGGCAGGGACGAAGATAGATGAAAATCCAGTTGCAGCAGTATTTATTGAAAACAAAAACAAAGACAATCCAAATAGAGGCTCAAAACCAGGAACAGGAGCAGAAACATGAAACATAATTAAAAGAGCAGGAACCCCTTCACACAACATGCAAAGACAATAACCGACAAACCAAGACTGAAACACAGGGGAAAATATACACAGGATAACAAGAAGTTAACAAGGGACACCTGAAACGGATTAATCACTATGACAACTAATGAGGGCATAGGGATGAACAAGGAAGTAAACTCCGAAACAATGGGGTACAGAACACACTTCAAAACAAGAGTCCATAAGCACAAAACTAAGATAGGGGAACACAGACCGGGAGAAGCGGCTTCCAAGGAGCAGCTTCCAGAAGCTCCAAAACAGTCCACGAGGGAGGTGGAGAAGATGTGGACCTGGGGGCGGAATGGAGGGCCAGGTCCATGGAGGGGAGGAAGGACTTGAGATGGAAGTAGTGCAGGTAGCCAGGACAGAGCAGGCTGGTCAGATGGCCAGGGTGGAGCACGCGGAATAGGTGGTGGTGCTGGAGACCACCACAGTGAAGCTGATGGGACTGGTGACCACCCCGGAGGAGCAGATGACCACCACGTCAGAGCAGATGGGACTGGTGACCACCCAGGTGAAGCAGGCAGAGCTGGTGACCACCACGGCAGAGCAGGTGACCACCAAGGTGTAGCTGAGGACCACCAAGGTGTAGCTGAGGACCACCACGGTGGTGCAGACGGGACTGGTGACCACCATGGTGGAGTAGCCCGGACTGAAGATCCCCATGGCGGAGCAGATGGGACTGGTGAAAACCCCAGCGGAGCAGGTCAAGTCATCTTCATTTATATAGCGCTTTTAACAATGGATTGTTTCAAAGCAGCTTTACAGAGATAAACATATAATGGTAACACTTTACAATAATAGCACATGAATAATCATGCACTAATAACCACCAAGGTGTAGCTGAGGACCACCACGGTGGTGCAGACCGGACTGGTGACCACCAGTTAAGGGTGACCTCTTTGGTCGTTTAAGGGCGGACAAGAAGTTTATAGGTGACATTTGTGGTTGTGTCAGGGCAGACAGGCAGTTCGAGGATGACCTCCATGGTCGTGTCAAGGCCGACAGGAAGTTCAGGGATGACCGCCATGGTAGTGTCAGGGCCGACAGGAAGTTCAGGGATGACCTCTGTGGCCATTACAGAGCAGTCAGGAGACAGAAAATTCTGAGGAAAATGCCACCAACTCGGGAGAAACAGACGAGGTGTGTGCAGCCCAAATACACAAAATGGCTGCCACCATCACATGGACAACCTCAGAGGCAGACAGTGCTGAGGCCAGTGGGTTTGAGAGCGCATGCCTTGGGATCAGCGGGGGATCCGCCACACTGGACATCAGTTTCGAATGCCTCGAGACGGGTCTGGTGGCAGGCATGATGGCTGAGGACTTAGGCGTGGCGGCCATGTTGTGAAAAGGCTCTGGTGTGAGGGCTGCTACCTCCATGACTCCCGCAGTAAACGCAGAGCCACTCAGTTGTAATGCCAGATTAATTCCTCCGTTTTAGTCAAATGGGTCAGTTCAATAAAGTCTGTCACATACTTCTCAATAGGTCATTTTCCTTGACGGTAGTGATGGGACAGTTGATACCGGGGCTCCGATGCTCCAACGCAGTTCTCAAAGAATTATTGTATCACACACTGTACCGATGCTTGTATCGCAATGACAATACCACGTGATTGATGAGGTTTGAAGCTGCGCAGTATCAGAAGGTCGGAACAGCTGGTTTGAAAAAAAATTACACTTCGCAACCCCCCAAAACATAAAAAGGAAATGATTATCGAGGAAGCATTATTTATTTAAATGATTTAACACTATATTTCCCTAAAACATAAAAACAGAACACCCAAAATATTTTCTCAACTACTCACATCAATTACTAATTATCATACTTGTATATTTTATATTATTGATCAATATATGAATCCGTTGACCAGGATACACAATTTAGATGAGATTAGTTCCCAGATTGATTCCACTCTTCTGTCACGGACTTATCGAAGCTTTGTTTGGTCACTTGCTTTTTCTGCTCTGCGGTGATTTGTTAGATATGGTGGAGACAACAAGTCTGACCACCAGATGTCGCTAATGCGCATGGTGTTAAAAGCTTCGAGTAATGAACCGTTTTTAGGCAGAATTTGACAAAAGCCTCAAACGCTTCAGAAAGCTTCGGTTTCCCATCACTACTTGACGGAGACACATGATCCTCTGTGCTGGATTAATTGTGGTCGGTGTAGCAGGCATTCAACAGCTTCACACAACATGCAAAGACAACAATCGACAAACCAAGACTGAAACACAGGGGAATATATAAACCGGATAACAAGAGGTTAACAAGGCACACATGAAACGGATGAACCACTATGACAACTAATGAGGGTAACTATGGCAACAAACAGGGTGGCATAGTGCACTGAACAAGGAAGTAAACACATAAACAATGGGGAACAGAACACACTTCAAAACAAGAGTCTATAAACACAAAACCAAGAGAGGGGAACACAGACCGGGATCATGACAGTTGTAATGTATCTTTCAACATACCTTCAATGTTCATTCAAGTTTATTCTGTAACTAGCATTAAAGAGGAAGGGATTGCTCCGCGCTGCCACTTGAACTGATGCGTCTATACTAGAGGTCTGCACGGAGCACCCGAGACCCGAGACACCCGGGATCCCGGTCCCAATCTATTACTTCGGGTCCCGGGTCTATTTAACATTGCGTGTAATAGCCTACCCGAGTCGATCGGACTCGGAGAACACCCCGGCATGATCAGAGTAAGTCAGTCAGCACTGCATGTGTGTTTTTTGTAACTTGCAACTTGTAAAATTAGGATAAGAAAAGTGTGAGCCGGGAAATAAGGTAAAAAAACAACAACACAAATTGCGCTAAAAAGCTCTTCAGGCTGCTCCAGGCAGCTAACGCGAATGTGCAGTCTCAAGCACGTTATGTTTCTATGGCAACCAGAGCTTCTGCAGTGACACAATGACTTTTGAAGATTGGCTCTTTTACTTAAAAGGCGGGACTTATTCCGCCAAACCGTGCTTTACACTTTCTCCCATTTTTATAATAATATGAATGAACCGTCTTGTTTAATCTTAAAGTTTTGGTGGTCAGACTCGGCGCAGAGAGCACAGAGATGATAGCAAATAAAAAAATGCTAAAGTCAACAGCCATGACACTGAACGACCAATCGTTATTATAGTTCAAGAGGGCAAACAGTCAAGTTATTATGCGAGTTAACTCGAGTCGAAATGCAAATCTGCAAAGGCGCTTTGTCATCCTTCACCGTGACATCAAGTGGACTTTTAAAGCTGAAATAATGAGTGGATTAAGCTTGGAATAACGAGAGGAATAACATGAATAACAGTCAGGTACAAGGAAGGGAGCAGAGATGTATAGTAACGAAGTAGAACTACTTCACTACTGTACTTAAGTACTCAAAGGCTGTATCTGTACTTTAGTAGAGTATTCTTTTTTTCTCCTACTTCCACTTTTACTTCAGTACATATTTTCGATGAGTTTAATACTTCTACTCCGATACATTTTTTATGTGCTGCATCGTTACTCGTTACAATTATACAAATGTTGAATCATTCCAAACCCACATAATCAGTGCCAGAGCGGTAGATGGCTCTGTCAACAGGTTTAATGAAGCTGGCTCATCATTGAGGGAATCAAGCGATCAAGAAGAGCGCGCGCGCTCGTACTCCCGTTCTGCCTCCCGCTCTGCTGCCTGCCTCCATTGAGAACACTTGAGATTTGTTAGTTTTTTTCGAGATGGAAGAACCAGAAACACCACCTTCAACTTCGAGTGATCGTGGCGCCGGTGGCGGTGTTTTCATTTGTTGGAGTGAAAGATAATTCATATAGAATGTGCGAGGACGCCGACGCACTGAATCGTTCTTTGTTTTTAATAGTTCAAAGTTACTATTAAATTTAATGTTAATACCTTGACAAACTACATCATTAAAAAGATATAAGACTCAAGGTTTAGTATTTGACCACTATTTTATTATGAGAAACTTATAGTGACAGTTATTTTTTAATTTGTGTCAGGAGTAATGATAAAATGAGTCGATACCTTTAATATGAATTATGAGCGTCAGCCGCTCCCATTAAAAAAAAAACCTCCCGTGTCATGAAAGCGCTTGACCAAACAATGTCCCTCAGGGCTTTTAGCTTGTGCAGTTTAATATTGATAGATTTTCATAGATTTACGTCAGATGTCTTTAGAGAGGAATAATATTTATTGAATTTATACCCAAAATGGGCCGATGTAATTATGAGCACTCTGATATACTGTATTTTCAATCCATACTGGCAGTCTGAGGGCGCCCTGTGCACATTAGTCCATATATGGAACACATGAAGAAGAACCATATGTGACATTCCAGGAACTCCCTGAAATAAAGCTTTCAGATATTGCTGTAACATGCAGATAAATACCCAATAAGCTGTGGAGAAAAAAGGCACAAGCAGGGAGAAGGGTGAGATGCTTTACTACATAATACAATACTTGTACTTTTACTTTCAGTACTTGAGTAGTAATTTTTTTTAAACTACTTGCAATACTTAAGTAAATAAAATGTTGAATACTTTAGTACTTCCACTTAAGTAGGGTGCTTAAAGAGCACTTCAACTTCTACTCAAGTCACTTTTTTGATAGAGCACTTGTACTTTTACTCAAGTCTGTGTCTCTAGTACTTTATACATCTCTGGAAGGGAGACCATGGCTAACGTTACTAAAATTAGGTAAGACAAAAAGTTTTTTTTTTTTACGCAACTGGTTTATTGACCTGTTAATAGCAATTTAGTGTGGAATATGTGACAATCGGGTCCAGTCGGGTCTGTGTCTTCCAGCCAGGTTCGGGTCCAGCTTTTGAAATAATAGACTGGTCCGGGTCGGTTCCGTGTAGCACCTTACGGGTCTCTTCGAATTTTTGGACCCGTGTAGACCTCTAGTCTATACAGCGATCTCACGCCACATCAAAGAGCGCCAAAACGGCATTTATTGTTTGAATTTCGTGATAAAATGGACAGATTTTGAGAAATTTTGAAAAGCTTTGTTTCTTATTGAAAGTAAACGAAACACAGAGAGTATTGCAAATATTGGTGGTTATTTATTGGTGGTTAATGGACTACAACCATTCGTCTGTACAAATGTGTAACGAACCGAAAGACATGTACTGAAAATTCTGGGTACGAATACGTGTACCGTTACACCACTAGTAGGGACGATGAGTAAAGACTAATCAGGGACTGTTTTACAGCAGAAAAGCGCGCTTGGATTGAAGAATAGAAGCACATGACTGGAAGATCAGCGCTCATCCACAAGGATCTAAATTCATGTATTTGAACTATTATTGTCATGCATGTAGGATTTTCTTCTCTCCCACAAAAAAAACAAACATTTTGTGTCTCATTTAATTGGGTGGACCAGCTGTCAATATGAGTGGGCCAGTGCCACCGTGGCCCTCATGTAGCCTCACCACTGCTTTGATGCAATGGGAGTAGATTAGTTAGGGGTTAATAATAATGGGTCCGTCCAGTATCTATTAAACTATGTTATATAATGGTAAATAAACAAAGCTATAGATTGTGAAATTGAATATTTCTGATTATTTAACTGCTCAGCATAGTACGTCAGTTTACTGTTAGTTTGAGTCCCGACTGGAGATCCTTTCCAAGTCTTGTTTCTCTCCTCTCCCATTGCTTCTTAATTCTTCAATTCTGTCCTATCTGTATAAAGGCAAAGAAGCCCATAAATAATAACAAAAAAAAAAATCTTGGATCTTTTTATTGGAATGGCCCGCCTAAATTTGCTCAAATAGATCGGACTTCCAGTGCTACATAAGAGAGATAATACATTCTCAGAGAGTGCATTTAGTTTTAACCTTAGCTCATTAGTAGACAGTAGCGCTACTGTCACAGTACGGAATACTGTAGTTCTGATAGTTGCGTCACTACTTTTATTAGTTTTCTCCGAGGAGAAAAAGAAGCAAAAAAATCTACCTATGTGTTCTTGTCTACACTAGGTTACTAGAGTAAAGCAACAATGATAAGACAGGTGTTAAAAATAGAAAAATATTGAATTCACCTGGTATCGTTTTGTTGTCTCACCTTTCTGTTTGGCCACTTTACGCACTGTCATGGCAGCTTGTCGTTTCTGATATTCAGAAATTTCAAAACCTAAAAAAAAACAACAACATCAGCAGCAGAAGATATGAGGGAAGACCACAAGAAAAGCAACTATTTTTGTGGCATTAATGACCTATGGAAATGCTTTTGAAGCAGCAATGATACATAATATAAATACATGACATTTTCTGCCAATTTACCAATTTTTTCATCCTCTTGGACCATCTTGCGCTCCTCATGAAAAGCCCTCAGCCAGCGAATCTTCTCTTCTGGCTTCTTGGCCAGAAAGACGTGCATCTCTTCGCTGTCTCTGTTGTGCAGCTTGAACGCATTTTTCACACTAACGTTGAAGTCGTCGTCCCGTCCATCAATAGCATCTCTCACTGCATACATATCCATGTCAATACGTCCTTTGTAGTAAAGTATGTCCCGCCGTATCAGGTCCTGAGAAGAGATGCATTGCTCACTGAAGGTAGCTTTCAATGACCACAAAAGAATCAAACTCATCTTTGCAACATGACTATGTTTAAATGGAAGAAAATACAAGAAAATATTTTACATTTTTTAAATATGTTAAATATGAGGGAAGAACAAAACACTAAACTTGGTTAAGGTATTTATCTGACAAACTTATTTGGCAAAAAAGGCAAACTACAGCTACAGGTTTTATTTTACTATACAAAAAAAAAGATGCATAGAAATACAAAAGGCTCACAGGGTAAAACATCCATTGACTAGAATCAGTTATTGATATTTTGTTAGTTCTCTTTCGGTTTTCCATGCGTTCATAATTTCTTTGTATGACAGCCTGGACCAAAATTATGTCTGCACAATGTGGGATGTTTCATTGCATTATCAAAGAAAACAATCGACTCCAAGCACAACTACGCAATATGCTTACAAAATCATTAACCGTGTGACTCTGTTGGCGCCACAGTTCACTCCGTCTTTCCCGGAAAAAGCACACAAGTTGTGAGGAATCAAGATTAATAAAAACACGACATGACATACAACTCATGTAGCTTCTTCACTGAGGTGAATATACGTTGTGTTCATTGTAAAGTTGTTATCGTTTCCACATCTGTCAACTCTCATTCTGACTATCATCAGACAAACACAGTTCCGGTCAGGTGAAATTTGACTCAGTGAAGAAAGTACACAGATATTTTTGGATTTCTAGGCGTTGTTTTATTCATGTTGTGTTTTTGTTAATCTTGATTTCATACAACTTGAGTGCTTTTTTTGGGGGCGATAATAGAGTCTCACATATGCGCACGTCGCGTAGCCGTGCAGAGAAGACCAACAGCCAAGGTCAAGAATTTCGTTAAATAATACATTACAAGTTTGTTTTTCACTAAACCCTATAGTATTGCCCCAGAACACTTGGAACATAAGGCACGTGTTGCATGGGATCATTCTGTGATACTTTTTTAAAAACCTTGATGCTGGTCACGATTCACTGCCATTATATCGATGAGACCGAGCGGGAATTAGGATTAAAGAATTCTTATGTTGTGATCCATAAAAGAAAGAAGGGATACAGCATTAGAACAACACCAGGATGAGTAAATGATGCCTTAATTTTCATTTTAGGGTGAACTAGTCCTTTAAAGCCTGTGAACTTGATTTGCTGAAGGAGAGTTATAGAGCATTTGTAAGCTTCTGCGTCACTTGTAGCCTGAGCTTCATGACAAGCATTTATATTGCATAAAATGTATGCGCATAAAACTCAATCCTCGTGAATGTGCTTGTGCCAGCTGGCTGGAAGCAATGATTAATAGAAAAAAAGTTATATTATAATTATTATATTTAAATTATTAGAATGTTTTTTTTTACACAGACCTATCCTTAATATCTTACTGGTTTTGTCCATGCAATGAAAGTTTGTGAGGTCCAATGTTGTGTTGGACCCCACTGACTTTCATTACATAGATAAAAACAGTTGGAACCTTCTTCAAAACACCCTTTTTTGTTTGTTTTGCAGAAGTCAGGGTTTTTGAACAACATGATTGTGAGATTACATAATTTTAAATGTAATCTGATACATACATGACTACAATAAAACTCATGATATCCTTTATATCCATTGCGATTAACTTGAATCTTTTGACAGTCATGAAACATATTTTATGCAAAAGGAAAAACATGCAAATTTATAGATGTTGTGAAAGAATGCTGATGGAGTAAAAGCATGTTGGAAAGTATTAAAATGGGAAAAAACAAAGACTATCGATGGTCATAAATGATGTCTCACTTAGGGCAAAAGTGTGAATGCTTGCTAAATATCTGTTTTTGAAAAAAAAAAAAAAAACAACGGAAAAGATGCAACGAGCAGATTTGTAGTAACGTATTTTGTGTTGTCTTATTATATGGCAGATTTAGCATGGTGATGTCAGAGCGTGATACAGATCCAGTTGGCAACTCAAACTACTGTATGTCCATTGATTTCACTTGTAAAAGATCTGCAACTGCTACTACTTAGTGTTTTTTCGTGTTATTTTAGATGCATCATGTATCAAAAAATACAGATTTAGGATGCGTTTAGAATGCTGTTCTAATTTATAATCACATTTTGAAATTCAAATCTGGCAATGCAAATTAAGAAATGTTAATGAATTTAAATTAGTCTATGAGTATTTTTAGGATGAGTGTTTACACTTATTTATGTCTCTCATTGTTCATGCTGAAGACCTCAAATCCTTTTTCAAAGGGAACACAATATATTTTGTAAATGCCATGTACCTTTTTGCACAAGACCAGCTGATGATCAAAAAGGAAGAAGACTCGCTGCTGACTCCTGCCATAAGGCTGATATATCCACGACATCTCACCCGTGTAGATCAGCTCTGAACTTCTGTCCAGAATGTCATCACCCTAAGCAAAAACAAAACAAAACTTGGCAGTCAAGGCAGGCAAACTAGGACCGGCAGTGGACACCCTAAAGAACCTTTTATTATTTTATCCAAAAAAGTTTGATTTCCACACCACTTAACACACCTCCCAGTCCAACACTGAGGCTTGCCATTGAGCGATCTTGTCAATGTTCTCCAGTCTTCTTTTGCGCTCATTGATTTGCTGGGTGACGTTCCTCATGACTGCAAGTGCTGCTGCCACATAGCGGTAATCACTGTGGGGGGGAACATAAAGACCCACAGACTATTGATGTATTATATACATATAGAACTCATAAAACATGGTTTGGACATGAGTCACAGTGAAGACACAATCTGACCAAACCAATAGCACACAAACAATTGTACACTGTAAAACTTAACAAATGTCCTACCTAACACTTTCTATTTGAGTTGACTTAAATTGTAAAAATCTAGGAATTAGGAATTGTAGGAACTAGGAATTATACTATTTGGATACTATGCCTTTGTTACTCAGAAAACTCTAGTAAATATAAATTGATCATATGAGGCAGAACTTAAACTGAATGAGTTGCATCAGATTTCTAGTTCCCAGCATGCTTTGCTTCAGACTCTAGGAGCAAATGAAGCGAAGTTATGTTATGTGCTTTTGCACAAGATCAATACGGGGGGGTGGTAGGGTTAAGTGTTTAATGTTCTGTTATGTTTGGTTTTCAAAGGGTTTCTATTGTGTCTGTATATTGGGAAGGTTAACATTGTGCTGAAGAGTAGAGCCTGTATTCTGGTCAAGGATGGGTCTGCAAATTATAAAACTATAGACTGCTTTATTTAAACAGCAGTACCTGCACTGCTAAAGTGGTGGTCTCTCTGTTAGTTAGAGATAGTTAGCTATGGCCAGCTGGATGTTTGAAGCACTTAATTTACTGGAGTAACACTTGGTATTTTTAAGGCAATCAGTTTGCATGGTTTTAACAAGTAAATCAGATCACTGTCCAAGTAAATACAACTAAGGAATTCCAAGTTCCAGGAAATGCTACATTAGTTAGCTCAACTTAAATAAATGAGTTGGTCGGAATACACACCCAGCATACGCATGTCATTTTAAATGAATTTTTGAAACTAGTTGTTGTTGAAACTAAAAAGTGTTTTTTACAACAACAAAAGAAATCCAAGTCAATCAGTTAGCAAGCTTTTTAAGTAAAGTTAACTAATTAGATTTTATACTGCACTTTTCAAAATTTTATTGAAGAGATAGTAAGTAACAACTCTATTAAATTTTCCTTTAAATTATATTATAGTTGTCCAAAATCATTGTTAATGTACATAATGACTTCACCCTAGGCTGGAAGAGTGTGTATAGACATTCTTTTAATTATATAGTCTTTCTCTGGGTTAATAAAAGTCTATGTTTCATATAGAGAGATACAAATATATAGATCATCCTATCTGTCCCTGTTTGCTCTGTTTTTACAGCAAAACTCATCTACATCACTTTTTTCAATCTTGAAGTTAACCTTTTGCCTGTATGGTGATTAGATTCACTGTTTTGGACTGCCGCCTGTCTGGTGAGCATCATAGCCTATATTTGAAGTATGTTTAAGGTTTAAAATGGCGTTTAGCAATGAGCAAAATAAATAGCACAGACGCAGCAGCTCATTTCCATAATGACCAATGCAAACTACCAAGAGCAGCGCAAATTAGCATAGGGTCGCAGCAAATTAAAAATAACGTGGCTTGGTAATTGATATGTTCGGGTAGAATCTTCCTCTGGCATTTCAAATAAATGAACATGAGTGGAGAGAATTCTCTCCCCTCTATCACACAGTCTCCACGGTTCTTCCTCCTAGCAGCAACTATCATGTCAGGAGCTAAATGGGATAAGAAATGCTTTTTTCAGTGTTAAATTATGGCACAAGCCCAATTATGGTAAATTGACAACCACAAACCTTAGAGAATCACGTTGGATGGTTCATTTAAATACTCTCCTCCCATACATTTTGCATCTGAAAGTGAAACTCCTACGAATGCATTTGCAATAAGGTCAGCTGTAAAAATAACCCTGTCCACACCTTTTCAGTGCTAATTTCTCACTGCGTGTCTTTAGTAACACCTGACAGTAGTTTTTTTTTTCATATCAAAAGAGGGTTTGTGTTGGTACACGCTGTAAATAAATCTGGCCGTAATTTTCTTTCATGGTCTCTGGACCCCCTGAAGTAGCCTTGACTACCCCCTAGCCACCCCATGTGTTAGCAGAAACATTAAAGGATAATTCCGGTATTTAACACTTTGAGTCTATTTTCTAGTTTGTTTTGGATGAACTAGAGTGGTGGACTTAGAAATGTTGACAATGGGTCCTGTCTCGACTTTTTGACTATTTTAGAATCGCCTCTGACCGCTTCAGAGTGGATGTCTATGGGCATGGTCAAACATGTCCTTAACCCTCTGAGGTCGGCTATCACGCCGGCGCGATAGTCTCGCTTTTTTCTTATCAGTGCAAAAGAAACTCAAAATACTCTGTTGATTTTGATCTTACATATTAAGTGTTGTACATCATTAGATCTTGATAAGTGTCTATATTTTTTGTGGATACTCACAATAAAAACAAAGTGTTGTGCTTTTCGCCAAATAAAGAAAAACAAACATGATGCGCGTTCTGCCTTCTCTCTGTCAGTGAAGTCCATTCTGAAACGCGTCCTAAGATTATTTTTAATTCCGCGAATACTTGTCATACAGGCACGAGTGTTTTTCCATAATGAAGCTTGAACTCTCTTCTTTTAAATGAGTTAATTTATATAAAAAACCAAATATTCTTAGCTTATGTAATCTGTATGAAAAGAGAGAGATGTCAGTATTTTTCTTTCCAGCTCATTATACCTAATTACGCGTTAATGTGCCACGCCCACGGAGAGCGCGCGCTATTCAAACGCAAATGATTTTAGACAAGCCGTTCAAACATGCCAACGCCCACCAGCTGGATTATAAAACACATCGTGTTTAGTAAGTATTCTTGTACAGCTGTGTACACAGCGTATCCTTTCACTGTGAGGAATATCTAACCCTGGAAAATGTACCAGAAGTGCTGGTAGTTTCATTTCGAGGAGCAACGGATCCAGCTGATGTAGTAAGTCATTTATTCTAGTGCTTTGTTCTAATCGTGATATTGAAGTGTCGGACTGTAAACCGCAAAAAGACTGTTTAAATATGAATTGCGTGTATGTGTGTAGGCTAAATGATGAGTGAACGGCAAAGGCGCACGCGCTTTGTTTACAGTTATACAGCGCGTGTCTGTGCCTTGTTCATTCACTCTCGCACCTACATTAGTAAACGTTATGTTTACATAAACACATCTTAGTAGGCTGTAGCAATATAGTTTGTATGAGTAAAAATAGACTGAAATATGTTGAAATAAAATGTCTGTATAAGCAACAAGCTGCAAATTCACATGTATATACTAATATATCATACACAATATATTACAGACTAAATATGAATGTTTAGACACGATTTTGTGATTAGTTTAGGATAGCTTATAAAGTTTTGACTGTAAAAAAAGACTACTGTCACATTAAATAGGTACGCTTTTGTTCACCAATTTCTGCTCATAGTTAAATATACTATAGTATGATGTTTTGTCAAAAATAAAGTAGGTATATTGAATTATCAACTAAGATGTTATTATAGTGTTTGTTCCAATATTCAAACTAATGAATCCTTACCTTTTTTTAATACGTATGATAAAATGTATAGTTTTTACAAAGAAATACACTTGAAATATTGTTAAAATTGTAATTGTTGTTGTAATTGTAACCTATTTGTAATTGGTTACAATTTCTAATTGTAAAATATGTATAGGCTATATAGATCATTTCTTTTGTCCTTGCATTCTTTGGGATCCTGTGACACACCTGTGTGAAAGGGCTAATTAATATGCAGCTCATTATGCGGCACATTATCCGGCCTTTGTCTTCTCAGGTGTGAACACGCCTCCACGCATATTGCCTTTCCAAACAAAAGGTCTCTAATAAAATTTAAATCAGTGTATGTGTTTGTGTAAATGATTAGGCAGGATGATTTTCAGATCATTTTGAAGCAAAAATTCTAGGCAACAACACTGATTAGTCACAAGTCTTGTGGACACATATTTAGTATGTGTTTTGTGGCCTTATTTCAGACACTTTAAGTTTTAGTTTTTTCAATAACCATGCATAAGCAATATTCTCTCAAAAATACAAACATGTTTCATAATTGTTGCTGAGAAATTACGGTAGTCCAGTTTGTGCTTTATTGAGTGAATTTACACCTTTGCCATTAACATGTTTATAAATAACTGAAAAAAGCACAAATGTCAGAGCATGTCAGAACACCTCAAGGACCCCAAAAATCCTTAGACCTCAGAGGGTTAAAACAACCCTTAACGTTCCTTTTCAAAACTGTGCAACTCACCGAGGCGCTCAGAGGCGATTCTAAAATAGTCAAAAAGTCGAGACAGGACCCATCGTCAAAATTTCTAAGTCAACCACTCTAGTTCATCCAAAACAAACTAGAAAATAGACTCAGAGTGTTAAATACCGGAATTATCCTTTAACTATTACACAGTGAAATTGAGTGATGGCACTGCTATTCTTAGCTTATTATATAAAGATCAAGACATCTCGTTTTACCACTCTGAAATTTACCAGTTTGTAGAGTGGTGTGATGCACCACTGATGAATATGAAGAAAACTGAGGAGATGATATTCGATCCAAAGTCAATTGTCATAGCCCAGTACATATTCATAACGTTCCAATCAGACAGGTGTTCTAATAAATATCTTGATGTTTATATTGACTGTTCTCTTACATAGCATGTTCATGTTGACTTTTTTGACAAGGCTCAGACTTTATGGTGTCAGTAGTAGTAGGATTATGATGTTATTTTATCAAACTGAACTGGAGAATGTGATTAGATCCGGAATTCACCTATGGCATGGTAATTTGACAGTACAGTTGAAATCCAGGCCTGGACGTCTTATTCAAACGTCCATGAAAACCATGGGCAGAATAGAACCTTTTTATCTCCAGACCCTGTACATAAAGTCTATGCTGAGGGAGGCATTTAAGATTCGGCATGATACAACACACACCCTGAACTGTGAGTTTGAAATGTTGCCATCGGGTAGGAGATTAAGTATGCCAAGTTGTAGATTAAACCGGTTTAAGAATGCTTTCATTCCTTCTGCAATTAAGCTATTAAATAACACAAAGGGTTTTTTTTTTGTTTTGTTTATGTACTTAGATGTATAGTTGTGAATATTTGAAGGGATGGTTAAAAATTGTATAAAAGTCTTATAAGCAGCAACAGAACACATTTGATGAAGGTTTTGCTGCTAAAGAAAAATGAACGAGTTACTAAATTCAAGGCTTCACTGTGAAAACTGAGTTTAGTCAGATGCGTTTTGTCTGTAATTGTGAGTTAAATTTAGATCATAGCACATATTAAGTAATCAATGCAGAAATCACGAAATTTTCAAAAGGTTCAGAAACTTTTTTTTTTACATGCGTGTGTGTGTTACCTATGTTCCTGTGCTGTGTACTTGAGTAACTCTGCAAGTTGTAGTGGGTACTTGCAGATCTTCTGCACAGGGGTGAGGAGGAAGCCATCAATGGCGATGTCGATCATCTGCTGGAGGAGGCGACAGGCTTCAAAAAAGTGCTGATAGCGCCCATCCTTCATCAGCTTGGAGAGCTCCATACAGGCATCAAGGTGGTTGTTGCAATACTCTGAATAGATCCAGAAACCGTCTTGCTGTATGGAGGACAGTCGTTAAGGTCAGGACTGAATCAAATTAAACTTTTTAAGGTTTTCATGAATCAGTTAAAAAGTTTGAATAGTCAATACCCAACCATTATACAGACATTTTCAATTATGAAAGAGCTTTTAGGTACGTCAGCTAAAAATGGCTATAATTTCAAATAAGATGTTTTTAATATCAAGTCATACGGCAATTTACTCACATGTTCCAGAAAACACGGTCCAATTTCACTAAGATGGGGATCCTCAATGTTGTACTGTTTCTCCAAGTCCCGCACAAATCCCATTTGAAATCTGTAGATTTCCTCAATGTTACCAAAAATCACTTTCAATTGGTCATCATTGAACATGTCAATCCTCTTTCGGCACTGCCTCAAGTAGCCCTACGGAGAGAAACACCTTCAGTTTAGCATTCTGGAAGCCCCAGACGAGCAAATCAAGTGATGTCCACCACAGACCAACAGCGAAAGTGTGCGGAAACTCATTCTTCTAAGTGACGTAAATTATGTCTCTTCAGTAACCTTGGATTCATTTTGGATTGTTTTTTAAACCATGGATTATTTTTTACAATGCTACAAATAATGTTTTGAAGCATCAACGTTTTGGTGTAATGGACTTCAATGAAGGGACAGAAATATCTTCATTTATGTTTCGAAGACGAATAAAAGTCTTACGGGTTTGGAACAAGACGAGGGTGAATAAATAATGGCAACTTTGATTTTTGGGTGAACTATCACTTTAATCTCTCAATGATACCAAGAGGTCAACAATCATAGTCATCTGATAATGGCAGCAGTACCTCACATATGTCCTTCAGGTGTTTGATATAGTGACGTTCAGTGCTCATGATCTCATTGATAACGTTGGCCCTCATCTGATCTCGGTTCTGAAGTGGTTGGCCAATGCACAGGCAGCCGTTGCTCGGGTCAGTGTGTCCATTCTGCACCTCACTGGCACTCTCAGTTGATTCTGTGGCCACATTTTCCTGGTTAACCCATAGCTGGCAGGGAAACAAAAACAAAACAAAGGCATAGAGTCATACATTATACAGTATCTCCAAGCTGTGAGTTTTGCAAAGGGGAACAGGTCTGACCCCAAATTCTCACTGGGATCGAGATAGGGCTTGCTGACTGATAGACAGTTGTTTGGACTGAGAAATTTTGGGTAGAATGGTTACAAAAATGCAAATTAATTTCGGTAACACTTTACTTGAAGGGGTGTGCATAAGACTAACATGACACCTTCATAATCATGACTTGACTCTTAAGGAGGTTTTCATGCATGTTTATGACAACTGTCCTTAAGTGTCATTCATTCAATTATGACATTTTTAATGCAAATATGACATTGTTTGAGATGTCTTGGCAATGACACATTGACATAAACCAATACATCATAACCTGTCAGTGTGTTTGTCATGGCAACTTGACATAAACCAATACATCATAACCTGCAGTGTCTTTGTCATGACAACTTGACATTACTAAGACAACACAACCTGTCATAAATATGTCATAAACATGACATAGCAGATTAATTATCAAACTTAAGAAACCACTTAGCTTTATGGGTTAACATTACATTAAACTGTCAGGTGGTTGGTTTTGACATTAGCTGTCATGAGGCCATCATAACATTTCTAATGACAAATTTAATTTGTACCACTGTAGTTGAGGTCAAGAAAAATATTCATGACACAGTTATAATGGCCTCATGACAGCCAACGTCAAAACCAACCACATGACAGTTTAATGTAATGTTAACCCATAAAGCTAAGTGGTTTCTTAAGTTTGATAATGAATCTGCTATGTCATGTTTATGACATATTTATGACAATTTATGTTTTCTTGGTAATGTCAAGTTGTCATTACCAAGACATCTCAAACAATGTCATATTTGAATTCAAAAATGTCATAATTGAGCGAATGACACTTAATGACAGTTATCATAAACATGCATAAAATCTCCTTCATATTCATGGCATGCATCATGTCATGATTATGAAGGTGTCATGTCAGTCTTATGCACACCCCCATAAAGTAAAGTGTTACCTTAATTTCTCTGCAGAGTTCCACTGAAGATAGTTGTTAAGTATTTCGACTGGACACGTGTTATTCCAAACGAATGACGACTTGGAGTCTTGCTCTCAAGGCCTTGGTAATAAGACCAAATAATGTGTCTTTGGTCTGGGACTCAGCTTATGGTTTCTTAAGACCACATTGTGTGGCAAGGTGGCACAGAAGCTGCTTCTAAAGTAGAATATATGCAGTTCACATAGACTTTTTATGTTTTAATGGGGCCCAGAAATATAATGGTGGGATAAATTGATTTAAATAGGAATCACAATCCTGCGAAACAATGAATCACACTCTTGAATTTTATATTACGATAATACAGTCATGCTCCGAATTAACGGCACCCCTGGTAAATATGATCAAAACTGGCTGTAAAAAATAAATCTGCATTGTTTATCCTTTTGATCTTTCATTTAAAAAATTGCCCAAAATTTAACCTTTCATTGAAGTAAAAGAATTGAAAGTGAGGGGGGAAATCACATTTTGAAATAAATGTTTTTCTCCAAAACACGTTGGCCACAATTATTGGCACCCTTTTATTAAATACTGTGGCGAGCAAGACGAGGCCGAGGGCCGTGAGAGAGCGGCACGAGGCCGGTGGCGTGATTGATGATGAGCGACACCTGCGCGACGCACCGGTCTCGTATCTCTCACGGAGGAGCGGAAGCATAAAGGAGGAGCGACGACAGTGAAGATAGAGAGAGGAACAGGCCTGAACCTGTGTTTTGTTTTGTTGGTGTTTTATTATGTGACAGCAGTCGTCCGTGAGGGGCTGCTGTCTTTTACTTTCATTTTGTATTTGTTTATTTTATTATTAAATGGTTGAATGTTCGCCGGTTCCCGCCTCCTTCTTCCCATAACAACTGAACTACGCTACAAATACTTTTTGCAATCTCCTTTTGTCAAGATAACAGCTCTGAGTCTTCTCCTATAATGCCTGATGAGTTTGGAGAACACCTGACCAGAGATCAGAGACCATTCCTCCATACAGAATCTCTCCAGATTCCCAGATCCATGTCGGTGCTCCTCCTCCTCAGTTCTGCACTCATCAGGTCAGGGAACTGGGACTGTCATGGAAGAAAATTCATTTTGTGCTCCGTAACAAATTTTGTGTTGATTTTGATGTTTGTTTTGGATCGTTGTCCTGATGGAAGATCCAACCACGGCCCATTATATGATTTCTAGAAGAAGCCGTCAGGTTTTGATTTTTTTATCTGTTGATATTTGATAGAATCCCTGATGCCATGTATCTGAACAAGAAGTCAAGGACCTCCAGCAGAAAAATATGCCCACAACATTAAAGTACCAACGGTATATTAAATTGTACACATGGGGTACTTTCTATCCTTGTGTGCACCAAACCCATCTAGCGTGTTTGCTGCCAAAAAAAGCTCTTTTGTTAGTTTTTCATCTTCTGACCACAGAACCCTGTGCCGTTTGAAGTTCCAGTCTTGTCTGACAACTGAATTTGCTGGAGTTTGTTTTTGGATGAGCGAGGAGGATTTTTCTTGAAACCCTCCCAAACAACATGTGGTGATTTTTTTATAGGCTTTCTGACCCCAAGCCTCAACTAATCTCTGCAATTCTTCATCTGTGATCCTTGAAGAGTCGTTGGCCACTCAAACTCTCCTCCATTAAGACAATATAGACACACATCCTCTTCCTGCAGATTCGTAACATCTTTAGTTGATTTTGAACTTCTTAATTATTGCCCTGATGGTCAAAATGGGGATTTTCTTACAGCCACTTTCTATTTTGTGATGCTCAACAATCTTTTGATGCACATCAGAACTATATTCTTTTGTTTTACTTGTTGTGTCTGATGATTAAGGGGATTTGGCCTTTGCGTTTCCTCATATTTAAACTCCTGGGAAACAAGAAGTCTGGCTGGACAATTTCATGTTCCTAGTCACCCTGGTGTGCTAAAAAAGGTAAACATTAATGGGAATATACTTCAGAGATATTTTACTCGTAAAAAATTCTAGGGGTACCAATAATTGTGGCCAACGTGTTTTGGAGAATAACATTTATTTCATAATGTGATTTCCCCTCACTTTCAATTCTTTTACTTCAATGAAAGGTTACATTTTTGGCAATTTTTTTAATGAAAGATCAAAAGGATAAACGATGCAGATATTTTCACAGCCAGTTCTGATCATATTTACCAGGGGTGCTATTAATTCTGAGCACGACTGTATGTCTTCTGGATTGTTTCCTTGGTGGGTCAGCGCTAGTATATTTTGTGGTTTTAATTGCACTGAGAAGGCCTAGAAGGTTATGGAAAAGGGTGATGTTTCAATTTTGTTTTCAAAATACACTGAATAAATAGAAAAAATAATGTACTTTAAAAAAAAGAAACTGGGTATTATGGATAAATTCCAAAAGTAGTGTGGTACTTTATTAGTTCAAAGAAGTAATGTGAAGATCGCGCATCCCTTGTAACACACACTGGATGTAAGAAACGGTGTGAAAAACATCTATGAAACTTGCTTAATAGTCTTGTGCTTTTATTTTATGTTCATTATGAAAAATGTTTTTGGTGTAAAATAACAAAAAAGTAAGAATTTTAAGGCACACTGTAATTTTTCCTCGCTAGAGGTCGCTTATTCAAAACAAAGGATGCCATGGGTCTGCGGAATTTGCATAGCGTATCTCCGCCCCACCTCGTGGGTATAAAAGCGGAAGACGCCGCAACATTCAGACATGTTTTCGCTTCGGAGCCAAGAGTATCTCTTCACTCCACAGCCGTGCAGCCCTCGTCCTCCTCTGTCCCAGAGCCGGATGAAGTGCGCGCCGTGCCGCTCTCATCCTCCTCTGTCGCCAGACCCCTGGCAGAGCAGACCCCAGTGGAACATTCGTCCTTCCCTGGTCTCCTCTGTCAGGACGCGGTCTATGACTGTGCCCCCACACCGGGCCGCTATGCCGTCCACGTCCGGGCCAGTCATACCGCCTTGCTGCCCCACCGACGGGAAGTCTGTGGTTCGCGTGACCCCGCTGGTACAGTTATTGGGAGCCTGGCTAGAGCTTCCCAACCTGTCCCGCTGGATCGCACGAACGATCAGGCTCGGCTACGCGATTCAGTTCGTGCAGTCTCCTCCCCGCTCAGGGGAGTCCGCTCCACTATGGTCGGTGGCAATGCCCCTATCATGAGAGTGGAGGTTGCTACCCTGCTGGCGAAGGGTGTGATCGAGACTGTCCCTCCAGCCGAAATGAGGTCTGGCTTCTACAGCCTGTAATTCATTGTCCCGAAGACAACCGGTGGGTTACAGCCTATCCTGGACCTGCGCGTGCTGAACCGCTCCCTTCACAGGATGCCGTTCAAGATGCTCACTGCCAAACGCATTTTCGAATGTGTGCGGCCCCAGGATTGGTTTGCAGCGATCGACTTGAAGGACGCCTACTTTCATGTCTCCATTCCCCCTCGACACAGACCGTTCCTACGGTTTGCTTTCGAGGGGCAGGCATATAAGTATGCGGTTCTCCCATTCGGGCTAGCCCTGTCTCCTCGCGTCTTCACGAAGGTCGTCGAGGCAGCCCTTGTTCCCCTTCGGGAACACGGGGTTCGCATCCTGAACTATCTCGATGACTGGCTGATCCTAGCTCACTCTCGAGACCAGGTTGTGAACACAGGGACTTAGTGCTCCGGCACTTAGCCCGTCTGGGCCTTCGGGTCAACTGGGAGAAGAGTAACTTTGCCCCTTGCAGAGGATCTATTTTCTCGTTATGAACATCGACTCGGCCATGTCCGCGCAGCTTACGAGCGAGCGCGCGCAGTCACTGCTGACTTGCCTGAGACAGTTCGAGGGCAAGAGTGCGGTTCCACTGAAACTTTTTTCAGAGGCTCCTGGGGCATATGGCATCTGCAGCCGCGACAACGCCGCTCGGATTGCTTCATATGAGACCGCTTCACCTTTGGCTTCGCGACCGAGTCCCGAAGTGGGCATGGCAGCAAGGCACTCTCCGAGTACCAGTTACTCCGACTTGCCGTCAAACCTTCACCCCGTGGTCGAACCTCAGTTTTCTATGGGCCGGAGTGCCTCTAGAACGAGCTTCGCGGCATGCTGTTGTAACGACAGATGCCTCCAACACGGGCTGGGGAGCCATGTGCAATGGACGTGCTGCCGCGGGCTCCTGGATAGGACCCCAGCGCCTATGGCACGTCAATTGCCTCGAGTTGCTGGCTGTACAGCTCGCCCTGCGCCGCTCCCGAGCCGTGCTCACGGGCCAGCATGTACTAGTCCGATCAGACAATACCGCGACTGTAGCGTACATCAACCGTCAAGGTGGTCTGCGCTCCCGCCGTATGTCGCAACTCGCCCGCCACCTCCTCTTATGGAGTCAGAAGCATCTGAGGTCGCTTCATGCCATTTATATTCCTGGAGTCCTGAACTGTGCAGACAAGCTCTCACAGTTTCAGCCCCTCCCTGGAGAATGGCGACTCCATGCCCAGTCGGTTCAGCTGATTTGGGACCAGTTCAGGGACGCACAGATAGATCTGTTTGCCTCTCACGACTTGACCCATTGCGCCCAGTTTTATTCCCTGATCGAGAGTACGCTCGGCACGGATGCTCTGGCGCACAGCTGGCCGCGGGGCCGCAAATATGTGTTCCCCCCAGTGAGCCTTCTTGCGCAGACCTTGCGCAAGGTCAGGGAGGACGAGGAGCAGGTTTTGCTGGTCGCGCCGTATTGGCCCACCCGAACCTGGTTCTCCGAACTCATTCTCCTCGTGACAGCACCTCCCTGGCCCATACCTCTGAGGAAGGACCTACTTTCTCAGGGACGGGGCACCCTGTGGCACCCTCGTCCCGATCCCTGGAGCCTCCACGTGTGGCTCCTGGATGGGACAAGGCAGGTTTGAGTACCCTGCCACCAGCGGTGGTGGCTACCATCACTTCCGCAAGAACGTCGTCCACGAGACACGTCTACGCGTTGAAGTGGAACCTCTCTGTCAACTGGTGTTCTTCTCACCGAGTTGACTCCCGGAGATGTTCGATCAGCTTCGTGCTTTCCTTCCTTCAAGAGAGGTTGGAGCGAAGGCTGTCTCCCTCCACCCTCAAGGTCTATGTCGCCGCCATTGCCGCACAGCATGATCTTATAGAAGGTAAGTCGGTGGGGAAGCACAACCTGATCGTCAGGTTCCTGAGAGGAGCGAGGAGACTGAATCCTCCTCGCCCTCCTCTCGTACCCTCTTGGGACCTCACAGTGGTTCTATCTGCCCTGCGGAGTGCTCCCTTTGAGCCTTTGCAGTCAGTCGAGCTTAACTTCCTGTCTATGAAGACAGCGCTTCTGACTGCATTGGCCTCCATCAAGAGGGTAGTGGACCTGCTCGCATTCTCCGTTGACGAAGCGTGCCTGGAATTCGGGCCGGCTCACTCTCACGTGATCCTGAGACCCCGGCCTGGATATGTGCCCAAGGTTCCTACCACTCCCTTCCAGGACAAGGTGGTGAACCTGCAAGCGCTGCCCCCGGAGGAGGCAGACCCAGCCTTGGCACTGCTCTGTCCAGTACGTGCTCTCCGCATCTATGTAGACAGAACGCAGTGTTTCAGGACCTCAGACCAGCTCTTTGTCTGTTATAGTGGGAAGCTGAAGGGGAAGGCTCTCTCCAAGCAAAGGTTGTCTCACTGGATAGTGGACACCATATTGCTTTGGCATACCAACAGCAAGGTCGACCATGCCCCCTTGGTGTGACTGCCCACTCCACCGGAGTGTGGCATCGTCTTGGGCTCTAGCGCATGGCGCCTCGCTAACAGACATCGGCAGAGCTGCAGGCTGGGCGACACCCAACACATTCGCCAGATTCTACATCTCCGAGTGGAGCCAGTGTCCTCTCATGTACTCGCTTCAACCAGCTAGTACCGGACCCGCTCAGGTGTCTTCGCTTGCTCGCCATTCCACTCCACGGACTGGATACGTGCAATATTCTCCTCAGGTGAGCTTCCCCGAAAGCCCTGAGTTCCTCCAGCACTCCTGACGTCGACGCCAGTGTCTGTTGCCTGTGCGTCGGCTAGGTGCCTCCCGTGTGCATGGTACCTCCTCTGAGCTACCCCCACATGTGTATTTCCACTGTAAGCCTCTCTGAGCATGTGTCTTTCCCTTGGCAAGCCACCTTGCCACCCCTGGGGTTGAAATATTCCACCTGCGGCTGGACACCCCAGTGATTCCCCATATGCATCCCTCGGGTCATATGTGTATTCTCTAAGTCCCCCCCTCTGGGTTGGCAGTAATTGCATATTCCCCTAAAAACCTTGGGATCTGCTCCCCAGTGTACCTTGGTATTCCTGAGCTAAATTGGAGTCCTTCGTCCGTGCCAGCCCACGACAGGGATCTCAGATTTACGCAGGGCACTGGAAGACAGCTGGGAAGGTGGCGTGATTAGACTGGTATCCCCATTCGTCGTCCTCCGACGGAACTCGGAGTGACAACGAAAGGGAACGTCTCGGTTACGGATGTAACCCTCATTCCCTGGGTAGGGAACGGAGACGTGCCGTCTTCTTGCTACTTCCGCTGTACCGCGGGGATCGCCTGAGCTCAGTCTTGGCTCCTCAGCGATTAAACATGTCTGAATGTTGCGGCGTCTTCCGCTTTTATACCCACGAGGTGGGGCGGAGATACGCTATGCAAATTCCGCACACCCATGGCATTCTTTGCCATTGGCTCGTTTTTTGTATACTCGAAGTCGATAGGCTTTCTAAGCGAAACCCCATTTGTCGTCCTCCGACGGAACGTCCTCCGTAACCGAGACGTTTAAAAATAAGACTAACTGTGTTGATCTATATAACAATGATTCGTTTTCTGTCGATGAATGTATCCAAACAGTTGCTCACCTGTTTAATAAAACACATACTATATTAAAGCGTCTTTGGTGTTTCCATGGTTTCTACAAAATAAAACAGTAAATCGAGGGCAACGCAGGTATGATGTCATTGATAGGCGACGCACAGACACGATTAAAACTGCTTATTTATCTGGATTTAAACATCCTTGGAAACATTTAGGATAATGTAAAGCAGCTGCTAACATTCATTTCAACATGAGGCCTGTGATTTGGAGGCTATTACAAAACTGATCCAAAGCAGCACATGTAATGAAGAAACATGTTGAATGCTTATGTTCTAAATCTACTTGAAAAGCTATGAAACACACTAACAGCGTGATTTCAATTGGATGCTTTAAATGCTTTGTGAGAGACGGCTGTGTTGACAAAATCAGCAGCACTTGATGAGATTTGAGGAGCTGGGAACGCACCTTTGCTGTTGTGTTATGGAACCTTGGAGTTGCTATAGGGTTGATATAGAAAACTGGTTTTGTGTAAGGTTGAGGAGGGTGGGGATCAACCTTTGGAAAGAATGACAAAAATACACTGTTTTAATTTACTCTTGTTGTGGAAGAATAGAAATGGAACAGTGAGATGGAAGTGGCTTGGCAACACTGATTCAACACTGACTGCGTTCATTTCAAAGTCCAGACAGACGCATTTAATCAGGATCAGTGTCCCAAGACCTAATTTCTTCACTTGTGACCTTGAGCCGCATCACAATTAACTAATAAGATCAAAGACCTAATAAGGTGAGATGGGAGAGTTAGTCCAAGATGTGGCTGAAACCTACCCTCACAAAGCTGGCGGGGAACCAGCCCTCCTCGTCATCGATTTGACCCCACCACCAGTCTTTATTGGAGGCATCCAGGACTTTGATGACGTCTCCTGCCTTAAACGCCAACTCCCTCTCGGCCATCGTCACGTGATCCCATACTGCCTCTGCGCTGACCACTGAACCTCCGCTGATCAACTGTAGAAAAATACAATGACCATGATGGAGAATCCATCATTCTTTCGCACACGTGACTGTTTCGAAACACACCCCCATCTGCCATTCCTCAGAAAACAGGTAGTCCCGTCTTATACTCATGCCACCGGTGGAGCCAGTGTTGCTGTGATGGGCTGTTCAGTAGCTCTTGCAAATACAGCCCAATGTTTTGAACGTATCACAATTGTGTCTGCTCATTAAGCTATGATAAGTGAAAGTATTTCCTTAAAGGTACACCTTTGTGCTAGGGCTGTCGCAGTGAAGGAATTTCCCTTGCGGTAATTTTAAGTGGCTCAACAGCGCGATATGCGGTATTACCGCCATTTATTTATTTATATTTATTTGTTGCTATATAAATACGTGTTATGATGTGGTCAGCATACACAAAAACAATGTAACCAATGTAACCGAAACTAAACAGCGTCTCTGCACGCTGAGTGACAGTCTTTACATTGTTACGCCAACGGACTAAACCGTTCATTCAACGAAAACGTTCAAAAAAGCTGATAATTTAAAAGATAGATGTAATGAAACAAGGTGTTAATTATTATTTTTTTTTACTTTGAGCTTCACTTTTCAAGGCTCAGCTGGCCAGCAATGCTTCACTTTTGGGCAAAGCTGAAGCAATGCTTTACTTAATAGAGACCAATGGCATTGATTCAATGCGTGACTCGCTGCTTTCCCCCCACGGCTTCCTCGCGCTGTGTAATGCTGACCAGCGCTGACGCCATTCATGGTAAATACCCTTACACGTTAAAAGGATGATACGACAAATATTTCACTTTCCTTGGAAACGGCAACCTTTTCACGAATATACATGACTTGACTTCAAAGACAGACGCAGGTAATCGCACGCACTCAGTCGATCACATTCACTGTCTGTTTAGGCTTAAGTCCAAATCCATAAAGCCTCTGTACAAATCTCCATGATAAACAGTCTTGTTATCATTATTAACTTATTTAACATTCAATACACATGGTACGAACTACGAAGGGTGGCCTTATGAAAAAAAGAAAACGCGGTTCGCGGTTGCTGCGGTTACTTGCATTCCTCTGCGGTTGGCCTGTCAGTAGCGCGGTACTGCAATATTGCGGTTATCTCGACAGCCCTACTTTGTGCCTTATCATAGGGATTCATATTAGTCCCATATTATCGTAGGGTATATAATATGCAGAATGAGCCTAAACCATGCATTCTTGCAGTGATTCACAGGCTCATTTATAATTTACACATGCAGTACAACAATTTCTTGTCCATTATGGCATCTATCTGCTTGTTAAGTCGTGACGTAAGGAATGCTGTTTCCGGGTCCTCTGTTTCAAGTGAGAATAGTAATGGGTCGATCATGAACAAATCATCATTTTGAAAAAATCTTTAATATGACTCAGGAACAACGAGTTGTCTCAGAGGCTGATTTGTTCATTCTGCATTGACCGCGCATGCACAAAATCCCATAGGATCTGCACAGGAAACAGACATTAGTTCACCTCTTCGGGTTTGAGTCATTTGTTCTTTTGTCACATGACAGCTGTATTGGATACAGAAATTAGTTAATAATTCCCAACCTTCCTTGCAAACAAGCTTTTTTTTTAAAAAAGCTTTTTGTAAGGTTTTTTTGTAAGGTTTTTTTAAAAACTATTTCTTTTTTCTTTTTGTGATGCATTTTTCTGGTCACAAATTTCTTACAGTTTATAAATTTGTGAATTTCAGTCATGATGGTTCTTTTCCAAAACTCGCGATGAACGAGCAACTTAGACCCGAAGACTCGGGAGGTGAACTAATTGACATGGACACCAATAATTTTAACGATTCATAAAAGGTTAATAATTTTGTGACCATCCAAGATTTTGCTATGGAGATAAGTCACTAACTATTCTCACCACCTCATCAAACAAATTTGCCATGTCTTTTTTAAAATTTGTATAGTGTAGTGCTTAAATCAAGGTTTACCAAGGTGTTAAATTTACCCGACTTTTCATATCAACAGAAAAATATACTGGGATAACCTGGCTTCTCTTGAGACTCCCCTGTTTCAGAGCAGTCATAGTTAATGATATGCTAAAGCCAGCCGGCACGTTGACGTGATTGGTTACAAGGTAGTTTGTGACGTAAAAAACACCAGCGATTTCAAACCGCGTTTTTGAGACTGTCTTTGGTTCACTGCAGTTTTAAGGAGAAAATACTCACCAATGGTGTTGACTTATGAATTTGCACATGGTTTGTCTTAAAGCATATTAAAAACAACCACAAAGACATATAAACAACATTAAAAACTTGATTTTCACCACAGGTAGTCTTAAATGAAGTTCAAAACATAGGTTCGGGAGGAGCCTAAACATTCAGTCCTGTCAATCATCATTACGAGTATACTATTTAAGCAGCAGACACCACGTCATCTCATCGACAAATTCTTCCGGCAGCCCATCCTCCTCCCCTTCTCCTCCAGTAAAGTATCTCTATCCTCTTGTGCGCAATTCCATAATGGGGGGGGGGGTAACTCGGAGCTCAAGCTGAGCGTCGGGTTCGAGCCTCCTCCAAGGACAGCAAGCCAAGTTAGTTTACTATTAACCTTTAAGGCTGAACGGGCAGACGAACTAGTGTAACACTGATTGCTCAGCTTTCTTTCTTAAATCGAGCAACTCATGTGATAACAGTAAAACACACAGCATGAGGATTCTTGATTGGCTTTTTGTCCAGTATGGCTCCTCTGACAGTGTCACCTCTGGCATGAGTGCAGTCAGTGCATTTGTCAATGGTTGTCTCTGAACTCTGCTGCGTACAGCAGCCACAGGTACAGCACATTTAGACTCCAGCCACAAATGCCCGAAGCCTTCTCTGGGCCAAGACTGCAAACATCATATGCCAAAGACCCGATGTACATAACCACAAGTACATAACTACAAGAAGATCAAACACATACTCTGCAATTATCCGGATGATTAATGCCAATAAATATCCTCTCCGGCATTTAGCAAGTGATTTTAGACTGTTCTGTGAATGTAAATTATTAAAAATCCAGAAGAACTATGTCAACAGATCATTAAGACAACTTCAAAGTCGCCTCTCATTGTGGAGTCTCAGGATTCCAGTGAATGTAATGGAATTATTGTTACATAATCGGCCTCTGTTCCCTTCATGTTTCTGCATAGGGTATGCGGTGATGAATGCTATCTGACGTAGGTAGCACCAAACGCATATGAACACACAAAAAGGTCAAAACTCAAAAAAAGAATGAGGAAACTTGTCCTCTATCTATCATTTCACATCAATGTGCTATTCTTATTGTCAGATTCATGGAGACTTTCTTATTTAAGGAAGAAAAAAATACACCTTACTAAAGCTGACTAAAGTGAACTTCTATAGAAGGAAAGCATTTCATTAACATCAAATTAAAAATTAAAGAACTTACCATGTCTTTAATGGGTAGAAATTTGCTTAGAATTTGCTTTGAAATTTAACAGAAAATTCCATTAACCCAAATTCCAACATTCTCACTAAAGAGTCAGTTACTATACCGTGAAAAATATTATGTAACAGACTTGCGTGCGTACTGAGAGTGAAGACCAATCAAAGATGCACAAAATTGCCAAAGACAGGTGTACGCATTAAAACACATAGCCTACGCAACATTTTAAACATATGTTGTGCCTTTTGAAGCATAAGACTGTCAACCATCTATCTAGACTCCAAGTAAACAAAACTAAAACAGTTTAGAAAACAGCTCATAGCCCCTGTCAAGCTTTTCACAGCAATCCTGTGGAAACTGACAATTCACAACTTGCCAAAATGTGGCACCACGTGTACTGGCATGTGATCACAGCTCTGATCAAACATGATATTAACAGATTCCCAGAATGTACCTCTCTCTATACAAATTGGCATCTGTCTATAACCCTTTGACTGTAATTTTGCCTCATTATATTTTGGAAGGACTCTGGCTTAAAGCTAAATGCATATTGTCTGAGCTCCTCTGAAGCAAGACTGCACAGTATTTAATCTCATTTTAAATTCATAAATGATTCATAAATATATTTAGAAATAAATGATAGCAATTGTTACGATTCTAGCACAAATATAATGCGTCTAATTAAATGGCATTTGATTTTTTTTTTATGGTTATAGAGCATTGGCCATGAATATTAATAACCCTTATGTTCATAAATCATTCACACATTACACACACACAGTTATGCGAAGAACACACACGCACTCACTTCAAATTGTAACTGTAAAATATATTTTACCATATCCACCGCTGTATCTATGAATCGCAGATACGAGGACTCGTGAAGCAGCCTCAGATGTTTCCAGGACAAGAAACAATCACAGATCTTTGTGCCTCTTTACGACTGTGTGTCAGTCATGCTGAAGGATCCTTCAGTTGGAGCCCATGAAGATTAAAAGAATCACGTTGACCAGCAGTAGAAAGGCGATAACAGCGAACACCGCCACCGTTTGCACGTCCAAGGTCATGCTGCAGTGCTGCGAGATTCGCGAAGCTGATGTCAAACCTGCGATCAGTAGCCTACAATTATAAATGCATCCAGCCTCATAGATATGCATGCAAGAGGTAAAAAAACACGACACTCCGGCTATGTCTCAAACCCTAGTGAGCTGCCTACCTAGACAGCATATTTGGGCTGAGCATCTGCGCGCACCTGTAATGTCCGGCAATGCTGTGTTGCTAGGCAAGTACGCAGCTCGCCAGGTTTTGAGATACAGATCTGTTTCTCTCTGTGCCTTACACGCCAAGACACGCACAAATATGCCTCATCCTCACCATTATCTTTATCGGCATCTTTAGTCGTCAAAACAGCAGCGGAAATCAGAGCGAATAGTCACTATTCACAGTGCTGATTCTATAGCACAGATGACGCGCATCTGCGTTCAACCAACCAGATCCCGCGTGCGTGATGATCCACCCTCACCATGGAAACACTGTCATTATCATTGACAAACATTCAGACTCTATTATGTAAGGTCTTACACAGAGCCGGCCCGAGCCTTTTGGGGGCCCTAAGCAGAATTTGATTTGGGGGCCCCTCCCACTACGCGGAGTCACCTGTGCTTGACGATTATTGACACAAATATCACGCAACAATGATACATTATAAAGTAATACAGTGAGGTTATGTATAAATACAAAATAAATACTTAATAAAAAATAGATAGCCTACTTACATTTTTTTTTTACTTTTACTTTTATATTTTACTAACTCTTTGAAACTTCTTAAAACAAACTGTCTCAAAATATATCAAATAAATTATTTGCTAAAATAATTACAACTGAGAAATCAAAAACATAATAAGAGCAAGGGTTCAACAATGACAATTATTGTTGAAAACTGTACAAATATTATTATTCCTCAACTGTCTCAATACAGTGTAACTGTCCACAAAGTCTTTTTTTATTAGTATTATTGTAACAGACTTTGTTAAATTGTACATGACAGAATCCAACAAAGTCTGTTAGCCTACTATAATACCGGTAATGATGTACTGGCGCTTGTTGTATATGTGTGTGCAATGTATTTTTCCCCTCTGGGCTTGCCGTAGATAGAATGGTTCAATTGCTGCACAAAACATACCGTAAGTAATAATGCAAACATACTTTTATCTTGCTCTTTTTTTCTCCTCCTCTGTCATTTTCTTCGTTCTATTTTCGGCACCAGAGGGATACGTCCTTTTTTGTGACATGGCTTAACATTACCGCGAGTCCGCGACTATGCGCAGTTGCGCACAAATTGTCTATGCACGCGTGAGGTGTCTAGATTATGCGCATGACTTAAACGCTGGCAAACACAGCAGCAGTTGTAGGGAGGTATATTGATCATGAAATCAGAATTTTCTTTTATTGTCTTTAATTATTCATTCATTCATATTAATTCATTTATGTCACTTGTTTAAGTTATCTAAAAAAATATTTTTCGATTTTTCGACTCGATTGGGGGCCCCCTGGTGGCCAAAGGGGCCCCAAGCAGCCGCTTAGTTCGCTTATGCCTCGGGCCGGCCCTGGTCTTACACACCGTTAGTCAATGTGCATGCAGTTAAAGGGGCTATGTGTAGGTTTTTACTAAAAAAAATCTTTAAGATAGAGTCTTCATTTGTAGCTACATTTATGAGCCAACCATAATGTAATAGAAAGAATGACAGCTTGACTGTCCACCACGGTTGCCTCTATCAGCCTGTAGGCTCAATTGTCTGTGGAGGAGTCTGGTCCGAATTGGCGTGAAAATTCACAAAATGTGATGCCATGCGCGTTCTCGTCTACTTGGGCTTACATCCGTACGGCAGCCATTAGTAAGCAGCGGCAATCGCTAGCAGTAGTGTTTCAAATGGACTCTGCAGACGGAAAGAAGCGACCAGGCTTCAGCACAATCCAGATACCCACGGAAACTCCTCGTAAGTAAAAAAAAAAAGCCTTATCTAGTGCGGCCAACGAGCGTGCGAGCGTGTGCACCGAGAACGAGCATGAGACTGGCTGCAGTTTCTCTAACGGCCACTGGTGTCAGTAACTGTAAGAAATTTCAGAACTTCCGCAATGCTCCTTTAAGAATATTACTGCCTTGAAGTATGAAGTATGCATACTAATGAAGTATGAGCATACTAATGAAGTATGAACTGAGGTTAAAGCTAAGCAGTTCAAAATCGTCCATGTGCAAGACATAGATCGAAGATGTGGAATATCAAAAGTGAAATGAATGAACACCAACAACCATCCTATAAGCCTTTTTTTTCACTAGCCTATTAGCCTACTTATCTCATAAAAAGAGAATCGTCTGACAATTTAATAACTTCACTTACTAAAGCATAAAAATACTATAATATGTCTGCAGATATTTAGGAAACATGCTGAGTTAACATACTCGTTTCTCTGAAAAACACTTCTACAGCCAGTTATTTTACTTTGAAATGTGAAGTGTACTTTGAAACACAGTGTATTGCAGCCAGCAAACAAACTGGATCAGAGATTCCAGATTCTACGCAACCTGAAAAGCCTTGGTATCCATAAAAAAAAAAACGAGAGCATATTAAAACGCGGATAAATCAACTCATCAACTTACAGTGTGTGTAAGTCTCCGCGGGTTTCATTGTCAATTGCGCTCGTTCCTGTTGCATGTCGTCAAACTGGCAACCCACTTGAGCGTGAAGTCTGAGGAGGAGGGGGCGGGGCAAACAATGATCTCAGATATTTTGAATTTGTACTGCAGTACCTATTTCGACCACTAGCTGTCATTCTTACAGACTGCACCTTTAACATAATATCTCGTAACATTGAGAAACTTTCTAGTAATTATTTATTACCGATAAATCTACAATCAATTCCACTCGATTTCCACGTGCAGAATTGCCAAGTTTTTGTCATCTGTACGTTGGAAAATCCACATGACAATTACAAGTGACTTTTGTCTGAGCAGTGCTTCATAATTCGCTACACTAATGACAATAGAAAATCAACCTTTTTGCACGTGAAGTTTTGCGAATGTAACCGCACCTTAAAGGACAAGTTCGGTATTTTACACTTAAAGGGTTAGTTCACCCAAAAATGAAAATTAAGTCATTAATTACTCACCCCCATGCTGTACCAACCCCGTAAGGCCTTCGTTCGTCTTCGGAACACAAATGAAGATATTTATGATTAAATCTGAGAGGTGTATCACTGCTACATAGGCTGCCTAAGGGAATGAAACTTGACGGCCCAGAAAGTCATTAAAGAAAATGTTTAAATATTCCATGTCGCAACAGTGGCTCAACTATAAGTTTATCACTGTACTCTCGTCGCTTGATAAACTTATAGTTGAGCCACTGTTGCGACATGGAATATTTAAACATTTTCTTTAATGACTTTGAAGAACAAGACAAGACAAGACAACTTTGAAGACAAGAACTTTGAATCAAAATTCTTTACTGTGAAGCTGATTTTAAACTATTTCTACTGTATAAAGAGCTATGAAAATAAAGCTGATTCGACTTGACCCCAAAAATGGGGGTTTTAACAGATAATTGATATTCATGACAATGAATACACACATACAAAAAAAAAAACTATCAGTTTCTGTTTAGCATGAGTTAAAACCTACTAATAGATGATCTTACTTCTTTACACAAAACCATTAATGTCACCCAACTGAATGTGTGTATTGTGTTGTTTCACAAAGTACACTCTCTAAAAAAAACGGTACAAAAGCTGTCACTGGGGCTGTACCCTCAGGTACACCATTGTACCAAAAATGTACATATTAGTACCTAAATGGTACATATTAGAACATTTTTAAAGGTTACTGTCCCAGTGACAGCTTTTGTAAAATTAAGTATAATTTTAATAAAAGAGTATATAGCAGAAGACAAATAATTATTTGTGTCTTCAGATTATTCTTATGAAATATCTGAAGCATGTGTTTAAACAGATTTTCTCTTCTGATGCAGAACAGACAGTTACATAATGCTGACACAGAGATTCCCATATGGCTTGATTCCACCCATCCTGACATTTACACAACAAAGGTCACATCAGAAATTCAAACAGACAGAAAGGATTTTGTGAATACAAAGCCAAAGTTGGTAAGAATCATGTATGATTTCAGCAGTTAAACACATTTTTCCACACTGACATAAAATATCTTCTCAAAGAACTAGATTTAACTTCAAACCAATGTGAAGTCGAACTGAAAATCTTATCCTTAATTCTGTTTTATTTTAGGGAACAGGGATAATGTGTCTTGTACTTTATTTACATACGTCATGTCTTGTTACATGTCTTGTACTGTATCTAATGTTATCTCGCAGGCGAGGTCTCTCGCTCTCTCCCTCTCTGCCGTGGGCGCGATACACGGTTTGGCGCTGGCGCACATGTTCGCATGCGCAGCTCTAGATTCCAGAAGATTGGAACTCATTTACGGGCATCAGTATGCGGGATATTTATAAATAATTTATATCTAGATAGATTAGATAATTCATTCTCAATGTATAGTTTATTTGTATGGTCGGATGCGCGTGACTGGATGATGACCGGTGTCGTGGTCATTCTAAAGTGTCATGTTGCTGTTGTATCAGTCAGATCAGCGTAGCACTCAATAATCGGGACAAGAGAGGTCCCGTACGGGGACCCAACGGGGTTATTAGGCCCAATAATCGGGACGTCCCGGGTAATTCGGGACAGTTGGCAACCCTAGTTTACACCGAACGCGAATAGAGCATAAAATACGCGTCTAGTTACTGCTAGACGCTTGAACATTTGCTCGAGTTCAAATTTTTCAACTTGCGCGGAAGACATTCACGGCAAACGCGTCGCCCAATTCGCGTCATTCGCAACGCCCGGCGCGAATGATGCGTCTATTCGCGTCTTTGCATTGACTTTGTATGTAATCCACTCGCGCAAATAATTAAATTCGCGTTCGGTGTGAACGCACCATTAGGATTGAAGAGACCAGCGCTTTTGAAAACCACAATTCCGTCGATATTTACCTTGTCAGATGATGACGACGAACAGCCAGGAACGTCTGGAACTAGCAGTGCAAGTAGCGCTAAACGCATTTGCCTGGAGGTAAGGTTCTTTCTGACTCGACTCTATTAGCAGCTAGTGGCTACTGAGAACACACACTGACATAGTCGTCTGCTGTAAAGCCACACATCTCCTATGATTTGTCTGTTTACAAATTTTCAAAAAGTTTCTGCCCGTGAAATCAAACGCACTGGCACTGATCTGTGATAGGTCTGTTAGCGCATTAGGTCCAACCCCCTATGGGCGGGTTTGAAAGGGTGGGAGCTAGTGCTTGAAGGCTTTACAGAAATCTCCCCCTCTTAGACTTCCTCCTACAATGACGTAAAATGACGATTTTTGCACCATTAATGGAGGAAGTGAAAAAGGTAAATTGCGGATTTCTCCCATCTCAGGGGAAAATGAGAGAGTGTTGCACGACCATTCAATAGTATGACTGGGTTTCTAACAATGGAAAGCTTAATGCAAATGGGTGGAGTGTCCCTTTAAAGTCAAGCCATGTGTATAGCAAGATTAGAAAATGTCTTGGTTACTGTTGGAGGGAACAGATAGGTTATGTTGAAGACTGAGAAATGGGGTCTCACTTGTGAGCATTTTGTATAAAAAGGGCCAATGGAATTGGCAAGTGAAATACATGCCAAGCCACTCCCCCATACATACGGGTATATAAGATGGTGGCACGCATCCACTCAGGTTTATGCTGAGGAGCAGAGATAGGGATCCTGTCCATTCAGCGGGGTGGTTCAGGGTTGTGGCAGGAGGGACATAATGTTTTTGCTCCCTTCCCTCCATCAGGGAACGTAGGTTACATCAGTAACCAAGACGTGCCCTATATGTCAGTCACATTCAATATTGTCGAGGACTGACAAATGGGGTCCCTAAGGAAAGCGCCACATCTACTGAACTGTGTTTCGAGTGGTGGAGACAGAGATGCTGGCAAGCTCTATTGTGCCCTTTCGGCAACTGATCCCGTACAGTCGTAACCTACCCAGCTCCCCACGTAAGCCCAAATAATAATAGTCCTCCATACCAACAGGATGGAAGGGACAAGGCTTACCATGGAGACAGTTGTAGCTGCGGTTGCTTAGTATGTTTACTTCACGGGAAAAGTGCTTAGGTTCTCAGTTCTTTTTTTTTTCCGGCCATAACCAGTGTTGTTAATGTGGGGGAAGTGTACCTAGTCCAATGAAGAGGGACACTATGGAGGCCACATCCTACCCGTATGGAGGAGCATGTGGAAATACACATATGGACTGACCCTTGGGGCAGTGCTACATTATGAAAAGATCTCCATAGGTCCTGCCTAGACAGGGATGGAACTACTACCAGTGTTGGGCATGTTACTCAAATAGGCCTATGTCAAATAACTTGGATGCCCCCAATATTAAATATGTTAAATTAATGAAATACACACTAAATAGAATAAATTATTATTATAAAACATTTTACACTAATCTACCATATTGTAATGTTGCTGTGGGACAATGTGAGAGACACCTATTAAATTCAATATATTATTTTAATATATATAGTAGAACTATAGTAGAACAATAAAACATAATACATGGTTTAGAACTTTTAATATTTAATATTGCACAGACCAAACTGGCCACCAAATAAGACTAAGAATAAATGATGCTTCTTAAAGGACAAGTTCGGTATTTTACACTTAAAGCCCTGTTCCCTTTCTAAGGAAACTCAACAATACGTCATCGACGTTATGGTGAACACCTCAGGCGTGACAGGTGTCTGAAATCACTATCAAATCACGTCAATCACATTGACCGGCGACAGCCCGTGAATCATTAACGTGAATGATTAACGTGCGACCTGGAAGTATATAGGGGCACCTTGCAAACATGACAAATCATCTCATCGTCTTCAGGGACTGTTTTGTCTGTTACTGCTTTGAAAATCAGGTTATTATGAAATGCTTTCAGGAGTGCGCAGACCCGTGCTGAGGCCCGGTGACACACACGAACTGTGCATTTTTCTGTCTGGGACGGAAGCGCGCACAGGCAGTTCTCGAGGGAACTGCCTGTACAATTGTGATCACTCCGCTCTCGCAGATGAAGCGCGCCGATCGCCTTGAGAGGGGTGTAATCCTCTCAGACGATGCGGCGGCTGACGAGGGTAAGCTGCGATTGGATGAAGTTTAAAAAAAAAAAAAAAAAGGGGAAAACTTAGTCCGGCAGCGAGCGCTCTCCCAGACAAACAGGAGATGGCTGATGAGGGTGGTAATAATAGGATATTTCCTGTATCGTCTCAGCCACCCTGCCCCGTGTATGCTGAGCTGGTTAGTTTTATGATACACGCCGCGGGCAGGCTGCAGCTGCCATGGCTGCTCGTTGGGGGAGAAATCGCTCGCGATGAGAGCGGTTTTTCCCCGGTCATAGAACCACCAGCTCAGGTGAGGCTCATACTGTGGTTGTAAGGTAGCAGGCCTCACCGGGCCTCCCTGAAGGTGAGCTCCCCACATACTGTGGTCGTAAGGTAGCAGGCCTTACCAGGCCTCCCTGAAGGTGAGCTCCCACATACTGTGGTCGTAAGGTAGCAGGCCTCACCAGGCCTCCCTGAAGGTGAGCTCCCCACATACCGTGGTTGTAAGGTAGCAGGCCTCACCGGGCCTCCCTGAAGGTGAGCTCCCCACATACTGTGTTTGTAAGGTAGCAGGCCTCACCAGGCCTCCCTGAAGGTGAGCTCCCACATACTGTGGTTGTAGGGTAGCAGGCCTCACCGGGCCTCCCTGAAGGTGAGTTCCCACATACTGTGGTTATCAGGTAGTAGGCCTCACGGGCCTCCCTGAAGGCGAATTCCCACTTACGTTGGCTATCAGGTAGTAGGCCTCTCCGGGCCTCCCTGTAACATTTCCCTAATGGTGCTGGGTTTATGAAGCTAGTGGCCTCTTGCTATCCGTTTCAGCTAGCCTTAATAGGCAGCTGCTGAAGGCGAGCTTGCGCCCTGGCTCGCTAAAGTGTTTATTCTCTGCTATTCGGTTCCCTCCCGGAACTTTTCCTGCCTACAGCCTGGTTTGCCTACCAGGCAGACCTTGTGCTCCCCTCACTGAGGGTCTCTAGGAGCATGCGGCTTCCTGAGTCTGGTCAGATGGTCGTAGGCCTCTCGAGAGGCCTCCCAGTTAGATCAGCCCTTAGGCCTTCACAGGCCTCCTCAGTGTTTTGAAACACAGACACTGGGTTGATCCGTGGATCGAGTAGAGAAACTCCCCTCGCTAGCAAGGGTCATAAAGCACTATGCTGAGTCATACTCTCCGGGATATCCCGTCTCTGAGATCCGGGCCGAGTGGTTCACTGCCAGCTTCGCAGTCCCTCGGGTTGGATGCCTTACTTAAGGCTTTTGTCCAGAGGCTCTGTCTTCAGACAGACAGGATTTGGCCAGACTAGTGTCTACGTTCTGACGCCAGGTCAGGCCGTCCTGGTGGCACTTCGGGGTGAGTACGTTCCCCTGAATAGTGACTGGCTGGGGTTCCTTCGGGTTCCCTAGCCACATTCCCTAGAAGGGACCCCCTTCTAATTGAAGTGGTGGTCCTAGGCCTTTGAGCAGGCCCAGGTAGGCCTTTCATTTAACTATGTTAATGGAAGTTTTCCTGTGAGGCTTTTTGCTTAGGCTATGACCGTAGAGGATGCCGTCACTGACAGCCCAGTGTGACCTGAGGGTGAGTGGTTCTAGCATTTCATTTGAATTTGCTGGTTCAGACAGTTGTCACTGCCCTTGGGCATGCACTCCCCTCAGCATGGCGGCGTGGGTATTTCGTTCCCCATAACGTCGATGACGTATTGTTGAGTTCCCTTCGAAAGGGAACGTCTCAGGTTACGACTGTAACCTTTGTTCCCTGAGAACAGGGAACGAGACAATACGTCTCCCTGCCATGCCTCAGGGCTTGCCTACCGTACAGTCCCTTCAGACGATAAGGTGATTTGTCATGTTTGCAAGGCGCCCCTATATACTTCCAGGTCGCATGTTAATCATTCACGTTAATGATTCACGGGCTGTCGCCGGTCAATGTGATTGACGTGATTTGATAGTGATTTCAGACACCTGTCACGCCTGAGGCGTTCCCCATAACGTCGATGACGTATTTTCTCGTTCCCTGTTCTCAGGGAACAAAGGTTACAGTCGTAACCTGAGACGTTTTAAGATCGTTTCTGATGAAATAGAAAGGTTAAGATTGAAATTTGGACACATGCTGCTGGCCCGAGAATTTTCGGTTTCTGTGGTGGCAGAACTTGTCCTTTAAGAAATGTACCAAAAAATACTAAATAATAATACAAAATATACATACACTCTTTGTAGGCTAGTGCAAATTAAAATGATAAAAATGTCACACAACTTCACAACTGGTAGACATACTGTAGCCTAAGTATTTTCTTCTTCACAAAAGAAGTGTTCCCAGAACGTTCCCTGCAGGTTGTTTTTTAGATTTTATTTGTATAACCATGTAAATTAATTAAAACGTTGCATATGAAACCAATAGGCTACAGAGTTCATTCTAATGCTGAAATTTGTAATTTATTTATAAACAAACTATATAATGCTCAGACACCCTCTGTCTTTCTCGCGCACTGTCGAGCGTGCTCTCGGAACAAACTCGGTCTCTCTCGTGCGCTGTCGAGCGCGCTCGCGGCGTTCGCTTCGCTTTTGTCCAGTCTGGCGCCTCATAAACACACACACACCAGAGAAAAAACTTTGCAGGTCCTATGGCGGAGAGAGAGCCTACTCGGATGAAAACCGCTTCCTTGACGGGGCGGCCGGGGTGACATCTCCGATCACGCTGGAGCAGGTGTAGAAAATGCAGGGGGACTTCTTCAGCGATGAGCAGACTGGGGGGCAGCCTACAGCGGCCTGCTGGCGGTGTTATCACGCCGGGGCAGGATGTGTTTGATGGCCTCAGTCTGCTTCTGGACAGCCGAGAACTGCTGGAAAAAGTCCTCGCAAGCAAGACTGTCAACTCTGAATCCGATTGAGTGTGAGTGACCACCCCAGAGGGAGAAAACTCAGCTTCATCATCCTCTCCAGAGGACAATATGATGCAGCTATCGACATCTGATCCACACCTGAAGCACCGAATGACATGCAAGGTCTCCCACGAGAAGGACCCGTGCCATCATTCGGCAGCTTAATGGCACATGGCATGCTAGAGGAGTGGTCTGTGGGGACTGACGTGGTGGAAGTGCTCCAACTGTAACCCCCAGGTCCCTCAAAGTTTTAACCAGATTTGTGGCTCTGCCTTTAGTAGAGGCAGTGGGCAGGGGAGGAGAGTTTCAAACAAAATGCTTATTAAGTTATGATCACAGTATTTTGGAGCACATAAAAAAATTACAAAATATAATATATATATCTATATATATCTATATATATATATCTATATATATATATCTATATATATATATATATATATATATATATATATATATATATATATATATATATATATATATATACACTCACCTAAAGGATTATTAGGAACACCATACTAATACTGTGTTTGACCCCCTTTCGCCTTCAGAACTGCCTTAATTCTACGTGGCATTGATTCAACAAGGTGCTGAAAGCATTCTTTAGAAATGTTGGCCCATATAGCATCTTGCAGTTGATGGAGATTTGTGGGATGCACATCCAGGGCACGAAGCTCCCGTTCCACCACATCCCAAAGATGCTCTATTGGGTTGAGATCTGGTGACTGTGGGGGCCATTTTAGTACAGTGAACTCATTGTCATGTTCAAGAAACCAATTTGAAATGATTTGAGCTTTGTGACATGGTGCATTATCCTGCTGGAAGTAGCCATCAGAGGATCGGTACATGGTGGCCATAAAGGGATGGACATGGTCAGAAACAATGCTCAGGTAGGCCGTGGCATTTAAACGATGCCCAATTGGCACTAAGGGACCTAAAGTGTGCCAAGAAAACATCCCCCACACCATTACACCACCACCACCAGCCTGCACAGTGGTAACAAGGCATGATGGATCCATGTTCTCATTCTGTTTACACCAAATTCTGACTCTACCATCTGAATGTCTCAACAGAAATCGAGACTCATCAGACCAGGCAACATTTTTCTAGTCTTCAACGGTCCAATTTTGGTGAGCTCTTGCAAATTGTAGCCTCTTTTTCCTATTTGTAGTGGAGATGAGTGGTACCCGGTGGGGTCTTCTGCTGTTGTAGCCCATCCGCCTCAAGGTTGTGCGTGTTGTGGCTTCACAAATGCTTTGCTGCATACCTCGGTTGTAACGAGTGTTTATTTCAGTCAAAGTTGCGCTTCTATCAGCTTGAATCAGTCGGCCCATTCTCCTCTGACCTCTTGCATCAACGAGGCATTTTCGCCCACAGGACTGCCGCATACTGGATGTTTTTCCCTTTTCACACCATTCTTTGTAAACCCTAGAAATGGTTGTGCATGAAAATCCCAGTAACTGAGCAGATTGTGAAATACTCAGACCGGCCCGTCTGGCACCAACCACCATGCCACGCTCAAAATTGCTTAAATCACCTTTCTTTCCCATTCTGACATTCAGTTTGGAGTTCAGGAGATTGTCTTGACCAGGAGCACACCCCTAAATGCATTGAAGCAACTGCCATGTGATTGGTTGATTAGATAATTGCATTAATGAGAAATTGAACAGGTGTTCCTAATAATCCTTTAGGGGAGTGTACATACATATATATATATATATATATATATATATTTATTTATTTATTTATATATTTTTGTCTAATGAAGTGAACACATTTCAAGAGGAAAATGAAAAAATAAATCAGATAAACATTTTTTTAACAAATTAAGGACAAATAAAAAAAATAAATAAAAAAAATTCACATAAAATGTTCACAGATGTTTTCAGGTGGGTTTGATTGTTGATTGATAGTTTAATGAACGTGTTAAATTTGTTATGTAACGTTAACAAATATTCTGCACATTTTACTGTCCAGTAATACCTCTCAATAAATATTCATTTAGTTAAATAATCTTAGTAAAGAGCCAAGAAAAATAAACAATGGGTATGTGCCCGAAGCCAGTAAGGCATAGATAATGACTTCAAAACAAATTCCAACGAATGTAAAGTGGACTACATGTACATAAAAAAAGTTGGTCAAGACAAACTTTAATGTTGCCATGACAAAGTTTGAATTTGTTTGAAAAGCTTGAAGATTTTAATAATTGAAGTAGTTTCCACATGGCTACTTTCGTACAGTCAGTCAGTTGCTGATCCACATTCAGGTGAAATAAACACTAGGTGTCCCAATTCATGTGGGTATGCACTAAGCCAAAACGTAAGGCAGGTAACGTGGTCAAAATCAAGGCACAAGGTCAAACACAATGAAACACGGCAAAACAGTAATCCAATAAACGTTGTACCACTCCGCTGCTATTTAAACAACTGAGTACCCACTATAAATTGGAACACCTGTTCCCATTGTCTAGTCCACAAACAAATAACAGTAGAGGCCTGCATTTCAGCCCGAGCCCGACGGGCCCCGACTTATTTACGCTTCTAGGGCCGGGCTTCGGGCCAATTTTCACGTCATAGTTCACACGCGGCCGGGCCTCGGGCCTGTTTTAGGCTTATCTTTTTTTATAGCCTATTTTAGACATTAATTAAAATAAAATATGAGAAGATGACGATTGAAAAGCAAACATAGAAAGACGTTTTATAACCTATCACACTGACATGACTGACACATGACAGTCTGCTCACGCACACGCACACAGGTTTCCCGGCGGCGCGATCTGAGATTCGCGGGACCGGCTCGTTCTGTGTTTAGTGTCCCGGTAGCGAGCGTGACTTCAGCGCAGCTGGAAAAAGTACGACTGGATTAAAACCTTCCACTGTGGATGCTGTGCTTTTTCTTTACGATGCCCTGAGACTGTTCTTAGCCATGTTAGGAGGTTGTTTTTTGTTTGATTGGACTTTATCTTCATGAGTCTGTTGGAAACTATTGGAAATAAGAATGCCCATGTTCTGTAGTGAAGATTTGATTTTTGAGGTAAGATAACCTGCATGTTTGTTTTTAATGTAATTTATTTGATTTGTTTAGATTGCATTATCTGTATTGTATTGTATAAACTCATTTAGTTTGCGAGCACTGTTGCGACTGAGCAGCAGACCAGTTTGCCTCAGCTTTTCAAAAATGACAATAAACGTTTAAACAAACGTTACTGTCTGTGCGATATGCTTAAGTTGTTTTATATATATGGATTTTATTGTAGCCAGGTAAAGTGTTGATCTGAGAGGCTATAAATGGATCAAACATGTTTAACTCACTGTCGGCTGCTTGGTCATCATAAAAAAAAAAAAAATCTACATTAACTTTATAAAGAAATGAAAATAAACTTACCGGTAAATACTTTGCCATTGAAAACAAAACATATGTGTTTTACTGACTACAACATAGGGCAGGCTGTGTATCTCTTTTTTTTTCTTTTCTTTTTTTTTAATGGGCTCGGGTCGGAATCGGGCTGATCATTCTGATGAGCTGTCGGACACGGGCCGGGCTAGGGCCTGAGCGTCTCGGGCCAGGGCCGGGCTAGGGCTTAGATTTGAGGCCCGTGCAGGGCTCTAAATCACAGATTCTTAAGAGATCACAAAAAATAGCAGGAGATTAATTTAGCAAACAACCTCAGTGTATTACCAACTTCACAGAACATACGTAACAAACCTATATACACCCTCGTTAATACAGACAGATCTGGTTACGTGAGTGTGTGTGTGTGTTCTCGAACCGTCTTATATTCCAGCGTGTATATACAAAGTTAGGATCAGCCTCACCGGGAACAATATCAAGTCCGGGAGCGTGATCAATGAAGTGGAAAACTGTCCTAAGTCCTCCAAACAAAGTAATCCTGGCAGCGAGCCACTGAAATACTCCCAGGAGGAGCGGCGACCTGGTGCTTCCAAGACAGCCACCCACAGGATAATTCACATATATACCGTCAGGGTTGTGAATGAGAAGATGCTTCTGAAGACCGGAATCCTCCTTCCTTTTATGGCAAAACTCATAGTCATTTCCTATTGAGAAGTCAAAGAATCTCGCGTGAACAATAATAAGGTTCCCAATACCCAATAGTAGAGGCATATACAGCGTACAGAGGAAAGCCGACAAGGTAATATATAAAGTAACACAACATACTTAGTTATATGGCACTAACCTTATTTAAAAACTTCCCCTTATGTGGCCACGCTACATAGAAATCCAAAAACAGGCAGAGAAGTCATACACAAGAGGCAATGGTCAGACAATGAAAATACTCTGTAATGGCAGTAAACTGGCAATACTTCGCAATGTACAATGCAAACAACCTGGCTTATATTGAGGACAGAGAGGAAGCGAGGCATGAAGAAGAGTATGAGCTAGAATTCTGAAGATGGCTCTGTCTGTTAGCTGGATGAATGAAAGGCCTTAACAGTTGTTAATCCCTCCTCCTATGAACACCTCTTGATGTTCTGCATAACCGTCCCCTTGGTCAGGTTGCAGGGCGGTTTGGGTGTACTTAGTGAAATCCCTGGATCAATGAAGGGTTTAAAATGTCCTGTGTGGTCAACCATGACAGGCCATATCCTTCCCAGTCCACCAGGAGTTGCATCTGGCCCCCTCGTCTCCTAGAGTCCATGATCTCTCTCACCAAATAGGCTGGTGCTCCGTTGATCTCCAATAGTGGTGGAGGTTCAGTTTCCGTGGTTGCGGGGCCAGATGCAGAGTGAACTGGTTTTAACATAGAAACATGAAAGTAAGGGGAAATGCGATAGTTCGCAGGAAGCTCTAACCTGTAGGTCACTGGATTCATTTGTCGGATTAAATGGAATGGGCCTACATACCTTGGCCTGAGCTTCCTGCTGAGTAGCTGCAACCGTAGATCCCAATTTGATAGCCAAGCCCTCTGGCCGGGTTGGTAGTTGGGGTGGGGACGTCTCCTGGGGTTGGCTTGGATCCTCTGGGTCCTGAAAGCCTGTTGAAGCCTGACATGAGCACTGTCCCACACCCGTTCACTCCTTCTGATCTAGTCATCCACCACTGGCACTTATGATGGTTCACCAGACGAAGCGAACATGGGAGGTTGGTATCCCAGAACGCACTGGAAGGGGGTTAGGCCTGTGGAGGAGTGGGTGACAGAATCTTGTGCATACTCAGCCCATGGGAAGAAGTCACTCCATCTCTGTTGTTCAGTGCTATGATATGACCTCAGGTATCGTCCCAGTTCTTGGTTCAACCTTTCGACCTGTCCATTTTCCTGGGGGTGATAACCAGAGGTTAGACTGACATTGATATCAAGTTGTTTGTAGAAAGCTCACCAAACCCAATAGGTAAACTGTGATCTACGATCTGAGACAATATCTTCTGGAATACCATGAACTCTGAAGACGTGATTAAATAGGGCATGAGCTGTGGGTAGACCTTTGAAAGGGATTAGATGACATGATTTTACAGAATCTGTCAATGATTACCAGAATTGTAGTGTAGCAGTTGGGAAGATCTGTACCAATGTCCTCTGCCAGGTGAGACCAAGGCCACTAAGGAATGGGTAATGGCTCTAGAAGGCCGGCTGGAAGTTCTCAGGGGGTCTTGGACTCTGCACACAGAAGCCACCAGAAGGAGTTACGTACCAGACTGACAGTTCATTGAATACCAGGGTGCCCACTGCTAAGGGAAGAGTGGACCCATTTAATGATTTGTTACCTGAGAGATCTAAGAACATACTGCTTGGTAGGAAGGCATTCAGGGAAGGTGGTTCAGTTTGTTGTTCTCATTGTACTTCCTCCATGATATCCTAACATATAGGTGCTATTTTCCAGAGGGTCATACCTTCTGGAGAGAGTGTCCGCCTTGTCATTTTTGCTTCCTGGGTGGTAAGTGACTGTAAACTGAAATCGTTTGAAGAATAGTGACCATCGGGCTTGTCGTGGGTTTAGATGTTTAGCATTCTTAATATAATCAAGATTCTTGTGATCAGTGATGACTTGGAATGGGTGAGTAGATAGCTCCAGCCAGTGCCTCCACTCCTCCAGGGCATCCTTGATGGAAAGCAGCTCCGTATTGCCTACGTCATAGTTTCTTCCTGCAGGGGATAGCTTCCTGGAGAAAAACGCACAGGGGAACATTTTACCTGGACTGCCATGTCATTGAGAGAGGACTACTTCGATGCCACAGTCTGAGGTGTCTACTTCTACAATGAAGGGGAGATTGGGATCAAGGTGTTTGAGGATTGGGGCTGAAAGAGCGTTTTTAAAGAGCTAAAGGCAGCTCGAGCAGATTCGGTCCATTTTTAATCGTCTAGGTTTTCCTTTGAGGAGTCATGTGAGTAGAGCGGCGATGGTACTGTAGTTGTAGGTAAATCTTCTGTAGAAGTTTGCAAATCCTAGACATCTTCGTAACTCCTTCACTGTGGTAGGACGGGGCCTCTCAGTGACGGCTTGAACCTTAGTTGAATCCATCTCCACCCCCTGATGGCTGATGTTGTAACCGAGGAGGATTGTGCTGAGGACATTCACACTTCTCTGCCTTGAAGTACAGGTGATTTCCCAGTAACCGTCACAATACAGTGGTGTGGTGGGAGTTTTCCATTCGTCCCCCTCTCGTACTCAAATGAGCTTATATGCACTATGCAGGTCTAGTTTAGTGAAAATCTTAGCTTCTTGTAATTGCTCAAGAGCTGTGGGGACTAGGGGAAGATGGTACCTGTGACAGTATTAAGGCCACGATAGTCGATATATGGGTGAAGGCCACCATCCCTTTTCCCTACAAAGAAAAAACCTGACGCCACTAGGGATGTAGATGGATGGATAAGTGCAGTACTGTCAGACAATGTACTGATGTTGCAGTATTGGGTAAAAGGTCAATGGCACAGTCCCAGGGACGGTGAGGTGGTAATTGTGTGGCCTTGGTTTTGCTGAATACTTCCATGAACTCAGAGTATTCTGCTGGTTTTTGGGTCTGCTCCTGGGTTGTAGGGCTTTCTATAAAAAAGCTGGTGGTTGTGGCGAGCAGGACGAGGCCGAGGGATGTGAGAGAATGGTGCGAGACCGGTGCGCCTCACAGGTGCCGTTTATTATCACTCACGCCACCGTCCTCGCGCCGCTCTCTCACGTCCCTCGTCCTGCTCGCCACAGTGGTTAAACAGGGAAACTGGATATTAGATGGTTTAGACAGTGGGTTTGACAGTAAGGTGACCATTGTGCAAGTTCTTTGTGATTCCTGGAAATCTGAGGGTCATGGGGTGCTAACCATGGATGTCCCAGAATGATGGGGTTTTTAGGTGAAAAGATGGCATACAGAGAAACAACCTTTGTGTGGAATAAACCAGCTTGAACTTTGTTCTCTCCCACCGGACTTGTTTGTGTAGGTGAGGTTAAGGGGGAAAGCAGGCAGTGGATGGACCAAATCACTATGAGGCAAGGGTCAAAATGTTTTATAAACTTAAAACGTTTTTTTTTACGCGTTTGCGTTTGTCTTGTTTTACTATTTACACAATTATCTTAAGTATATATCATTGTATTATTTACAATACACAGCGTGGCTTTTAATTATATTTTTTAGTTGGGGTGGGGGGGGGGCATAAATCATACGCCTATGATTTATGCCAGTTCTTCATCATCATTATTTGCATGAATTTGCATTGTTATTATTATTAATATTATATATTATTTGCATGAATTTTAAAGCCATATTAGTCCAAACTTATGATATATGGTTTTCTGAGTGCACACAATGCTCTGGCGAGGAGATAAACATCGTGGACTGTGTACAGCTCACTGAAGGAAGGAGCTACGCTAATAGGGCAGATTCCATCGCCAGTCATGACCATGCGTTTGGAGCAGAACTACTCTCAGGTGACTTCTTATGCCGAATGATCAAAGATGCGATCTGAGAGAATCGCAGACGCCCGTAATATATTTGGCATGCTAAATATTTGGACCTGTCGGTTATTAAAAATCCTGCTGTGTGAAATGTGTTCTGACTGAAAACTACATCTGCAATGACCTACAGCCAATGACAGAGCAAGATACAGGGCACCGGGATGTTCGGGGAGGAGTTATAGACCAGAATATCAGTATCTTAATAGATATATTTACAATTATATCAAACAGAAAAAAAAAAACACAAACATTTGCTTGACCTGCAGCAACAGCAGCACATTGCAAAATTATTTATTTACCGCCGACTCTCTTTGCAAAACACAATCCTTGCTCCCCTCGTCTCCCCAACCATTTCAGTTTCCTTTTGGAGTGCTTTAATTTGGCCTTTTCTGACTTCACTCGCTCTGCAGATATCCACAGCTTTAACAGGCCCCCTCTCAGCTCACATCTTTGATAATTCGGCATAAGAAGTCACCTGAGAGTAGTTCTGCCCAAAAACGCATGGTCAAAGAATGAAGAGGATTGTACCAGATGCGGTTACAGGCATGAACTGAGGAAGATTCCTATATATGGACAAATATGTAAACTGTCTCGCAGAAAAAAAAATCACTTCAGAAGGATGTGCAAAACGTATAAACAGAAAGACAAAACAAGGTTCACAGTGAGAAAAGTACTTGAGTTTGAACAAGAGGACCACACAGAACTGTTTGTGGGTGCCCTTGATGAGCACAGTTCTGTCATGTCAACCCTCGGAGTGTTTGGCATGGTAATTGGTATGACAGTGTTGATATGTTTGGGCTTGGAGTAATAGATCTGCTACACTGCTGCTGCTGCTGCTGCTTTTATTGCTGCTGCCCTAGGTTAGTGCTGCTGCTGGAGAGCAATCACGGGACTTGCTACTGCGAATACACAGCATGCTGCTGTGAGCAAGTAAGACATGCTGCTGCTGCGCAATATAGCATGCATGAATTACCCCCCAACAGAGCAGGTGACATGATATTTGAAGAATACAAGCTAAGTGTAGTATATGTCAGAAAATATACCGCCAAAACCTACTACTGCTGCTCCGATAAGCCATAGAAACTGTGTGCATGCTAGCTATGTGTGCCTGGCCCTTTAGTTTTGAGTATAAGAAATGGGGCTTATGCTTCGTCTTGGCAGACCAGATCTGCCTACTCAGTATTCCCCTGAGCAGATCTAGCTGTTAGACGTGGGCTGCCATGGGTTGCCGTAGAGACGGTAGTTCGAGCGCTCAGAAATAAACATCCAGCGTTTGAGAAAGACATAATTTCTGTATCTCCACTTCTTCCCAACCCACAGGTATATTTTTAAACTTTTCCAATCTCTGTTAAAAGGTATCGAAAGAGTATATCACCACTACGGTTGTCTAGGTGATATATGTTTTCATGTTCCGTGTAGAAAGGGTATTATGCAGTGTTTATACTGTATGTATTTGCTAGCAGCTTTGGTTCCGTGAAGGTTCCATTCTCTCGTCTTTTTGTACCAGGGTCGGGAATTCGAGAACACCCTGTTCCAGAGACTTCAGCAGCTGGCAGGAATCTCTTGCTCCCGAACTACTCCTTACCATCCGCAGGGGAATCCTGTTGAACGCCTGAACAGAACACTTCTCCAGATGCTCAGAACGCTCCATGAGGAAAAGAAGGCAGAGTGGAAAGACCATCTCCCCAGCATAGTCCATGCCTACAACTGCACGAAGCATGAGTCTACAGGCTACTCACCATTCTTCCTCCTCTTTGGAAGAGATCCACAGCTGCCCATTGACCTTATATTCAATCATGACCCGAATCAGCTGGTACAGACACGGCAGGAGTATGCACAGACCTGGGCTTCCCGGATGCAGGATGCATACTGGATTACCTCTGAGAACAGTAAGAAGTCTTCCGAGAAAGGGAAAAGGTACTACGTCCGAGGTGCCAGAGAAGCCTTGCTGCAATCAGGTGATCGTGTGCTTGTCAAGAACCTGTCGGAGAGAGGTGGCCCAGGCAAACTTTGATCTTACTGGGAACAGAAGATCCACCGTGTCATCGAGAGGCTGGGAGATGGACTAGTATATCGAATCCAAGCTGAAACAGGTGACCAGACTCTCCGGGTGCTCCACCGCAACCTCCTCTTGCCTTTCAGTGACTTGCCAGTCAACCATGAGGAACGTGACACTGGTGTGGAGCGAAAGCCCAAAGGACAGAGACGTCATATGCCAACCAGAGAAGCAACTAAGTCTGACGTTGGCACCTCAGATGATGAGGGGGAGTGCTCCTACAACCTTAGACCCTTGCCTGTGTATGAGAGGAGGGCTGTCAGACACAGTGAGCTTAGGGCTGGGGCTCCCGAATATCAACCGTTGAGCCGTGCACCTGAGTCTGAGGATGTATGGCGGCCAGGACCATCTGACCCTTTGGTGATAGCAGAGCCAATGCCTGTACCAAGAGGGGTAGATCCGACCCCAGCTGTGGAAAGACCGGATCAACACATGGATGATGCTATGGAGAGTGGAAGCCTTCAGGATCCTGAGATAGATGTTGTGCCTGTTCCTCAGCCAGTAAGAGAGGTAGATCAGCAACTGCGGAGGTCCACTCGACCAGTCAAACCAAGAAACCTCTTTATGTATGACCGTGCTTCCATGCTGGCCTACCCAGTGTTTCATGAGAGATGCTACTATCCTCCCCCAGCTGTAGGGACGTACGGTAGAATTGACATTGACCAGGACATGAAAGACATTGACAACAACATACAATCTTACCTTCATACTTCATACATCCCTGTGCCCAAGAACGCCACCCCAGCTGGTATGAACGACTACCGTCCAGTAGCACTGACCTCGGTGGTCATGAAGTGCTTTGAGAGGTTGATAAAGAATTACATCTGCTCCTCTCTTCAAAGCACCATTGATCCATGGCAGTTCGCCTACCGCTCCAACAGATCCACAGATGACGCCATCTCCCAGGTCATGCACGCCACCCTCTCCCACCTTGACATCGCAGGAGGTGGCTATGTCAGACTGCTATTTATAGATTACAGTTCAGCTTTTAATACTGTAGTCCCCAGCAGGCTGGCTTCTAAGCTGTATGACCTGGGTCTGAATCCGTCAATGTGTGCCTGGATCCTGGACTTCCTAACTGCCTGGCCTCAGGTTGTCAGAGCGGGAGGGCACACATCACACCCCCTCGTCCTCAACACTGGTGTCCCTCAGGGCTGTGTGCTGAGTCCTTTGCTGTACTCCCTGTATACCCACGACTGTGCCGCCAGGCACAACTCCAACACCATCGTGAAATTTGCGGACGACACGGTTGTGGTGGGCCCGATCACTAACAGCGACGAGTGGGCCTATCTACAGAAGGTGTCAGACCTGACAACGTGGTGCAAGGACAACAGCCTACTGCTTAATGGGGAGAAGACCAAGGAGATAGTGGTGGATTTCTGCCCACAACGTCGCAGGACCTACACCCCTCTCCTGATAGATGGGACACCAGTGGAGAGGGTGAGCAGTTTTAAATACCTTGGAGTGCACATTTCCAAAGATTTATCATGGACTATACACACGGATACTGTGGTGAGGAAGGCACGACAGCGCCTTTATCACCTCAGACAGCTCAGGAGATTCAGGGTCTCCCAATGGATCCTGATTTCCTTTTACTATGCTGCTGTACAGAGCATACTGACTGGAGCCATATCTGTCTGGTACGGTAACAGCTCCTGTGGAGGTGGTGAGGACCGCTGAGCGGACCATGGGCATCACACACCCTCCTCTGCATGACTTATACATCACACGCTGTACAAACAGGGCCAGAAGGATTATCAAGGACCCCCATCACCCTTGCAATAAACTGTTTGTAACCCTCAGGTCAGGCAAACGCCTGCGCTGTCATAAAACACGCAGAGAGAGGATGAGGAACAGTTTTTTCCCGGCGGCAATCAGTGCCTTGAACTCTGCACTCTGAACACTTTTAATACACTTTCAACATTTTTAACCCAGCCACTGAACTTTAACATTTGTACATCTGCCAGTCTAGTTTTAACCCTCTGGGGTCGGCAATCACACCGGCGTGATTTGCTCGATTTTTTTCACATAGCAGCAACATAGACTTAAAATACTCCGTCATTTATGGTCATACAGAAAAAAGAAACATAAAAAAAGAATCTGTGAGATGTCTACTTTTGTATGTGTCCACTTACAATAAAAACAAACCATTGTGCTTTTGTAAAATAAAGAAAATAAACGGGGTATGCGTTCTGTCTCTCCGTCTCGGTGAACTTTTTTTTTTCTTGAGCACATCTATAAACTGAAACAACTCAGCGAATACACGTCTCACATTTATGAGCCATGTATCTTTATAAACATGTAAGTGTGTACTTTTAAATTATCTGATTCAAAACAAAAACACATATTCTCTGTTTAAGTAATTTGTATAAAACCAACATGATTTCCAGTTTCTCAAACGCTTGCTCATTATTTTTAATTCGATCACGCCCACGCGCGCAAAAGAGATTGATATGCAAATATCCACGTGAAGGAACGCGCACGCCCTCATTACCTCAAAAACAACGCACCAAACTTCATCAGTCCAATGCTTTTTGCCAAGGTTGGAAAACACGCTGTGATTTTACATTGGATTTAACTTACCTCAGAAGAAGAAGAAGATCGCGATTTGAAGACAAGAAAGATGAAAGGTAAGAAATGTATTATGAATAATATTAGTTAGTGTTATTGTTGAATTGCAGTTAAGCTGTTGCTAGACTAAAATGTATGAAATCGACAGAAACATGTTGAAATATGAACTATAGACAGGCAGGCATACCTTTCAATGCGAAATTTATATTCATGTACGACACAAGGTTGTTCTTATGTTTGATAATAAAACACAGCATGATATAGTAGGCTAGTAGCCTAGTGTTTACTCTACTATGGTGAATATTATAATGTTTAGATCCGGGTTTACTGTCAGTGTTTGTGGATATCTGCTCAAACGTAACGTTAGATATGTATAATATGTTAACAATAATGTTTCATAGTTGCTCGATCCAGTAAATTTTCTCTGCGCGCGCTCTGAGTTTGAAAAGCAAAACGCACCAAACATTAGGTTTCATGGTTTACGTCATAACGATTGTAAACATTTGAAGTAACATATCAATAAATGTTTCTCTAGTGTAGTGTTACCAGGCCGCCTGCTATAGACTATTTGTTATGTCTTGTCATGTTATGTCTTGTTTCTGTTCTTTCTCTTTACTCTGTCTCCCTCTGCTGGTCGTTATAGGTTACTTTCTCTTTCTCCGCTCTTCCAGCTGTTCCTCATCTCCTCTAAACTACCTAGATCACCCTCTTCCTACCTGTTCTCTTTCTCCTCTGATTAGGTCTCTATTTCCCTCTGTGTTCTTGCTTCTTTCTTTGTCAGATTCTCATTTGAGTTTCTCATGCAAGAAGCAAACTACTGTCTCGTTGGTTTCTACCTTGTCCTGTCCTGTCCTGTCCTGTCCTGTTGGCATCCGCCTGGCAAGTGCAACCTGTTCTCAGCTAATCTTATTATCATTTACTCTGTCCAGTTCATCTGATGCTACGAGAGATCAGGTAATCACCGTCTCTCTTCAACCCGTGTCTTCCATGAGAGGCCTGCAGCCTGTCGTCGCTACCCAGCTATTTTCTATTGCTGCCAAGCTTGTTTGAAGTTTCATCAAAGACTTTTGTGTTACTTTTATTACCCACTCTGCGGGTTGTTTATTTTCCATTACCACTCAAGAAGAAGATCTGTTTGCTTCTCTTTAGCTACCCTGTGTTGACATTAAAAGACTCTGTTTCTGTTAATCGCTTTTGGGTCCTCACTTACCCGCATAACACTATTGTTATTATTTTATGCAGCCATACACGTTGGCTATATGCATTGCACAACACACCTGGTGTTCATTATATATGTGTGTGTGTGTATTTTATAAATTGTAAAAAGATATTTTAACCAGAAAAATCTCAAATGTATTCCCAAAATTGTGCAGCCTTTCTCTTGATATCAGCATTCACAGTTGTTTTTTTGTTTGCTGTTGTTTTGTTTTTGTACAGGGACCACTGAGCCACTGAGTCCTGCTGACATTCACATGAGTCTCTGTAGTCTGTACATGAACATGGTAAATGGAACATGGACAGGTATGTACTGTGTTTCAGGAATGTGATCTAAAGATCAGTGTGTTCAATAATGTGCTTTTTTGTCATTTGTTGTGTATCTTTGGATTATGTTGTGTTGTAAATAAATCTAAACAATCAAAAAGCCATTCTTTTTTAAGGCTCTCCTCATTCTTTGTGCAAGGCTCCTAATGATAGGGCCTGATAGCACCTTAATTAGGGCCATTGTGGGAGGGGTCTTTGTCTTCCTCAGGTGTGAAAAGCATACATAATAATGAGAGATTCACAGTGGTTACGCCTTCTCGCATAAAGCTTTCTTACCCAAAACACGTCATACACATTCTAAAAGACTTTATTGACTTATCTGAATGAGTAGTCAGGATAATTTTCACATAGTTTTGAAGCAAATATTCTAGGCTACGTGATACAATTTTCAAAAGTCTTGTGAAGAAATAATTAGTAAGGGTTTTATGATCTTATTTCAGTGATTTTTGTTTTTTCACAAACCACGCATAAACGTCATTATCTCAAAACTAAAAACGTATACATACATGCTGCTGACATATTACTGTAGCAGAGTTTGTGCTGCATACAGTGTAATCAGACTTTAGCCATGAAAATGTCACAAGTATCAGAAATAAACACAAATGTCAGAGCATGTAAGAACACCTCCAGGACCCAGAAAACACATCAGACCCCAGAGGGTTAACTTATAGATAAAATAATAGTCTTCATTCCTAACCATTGCACACTGACTGCATTACTCTGCAGGGGTCTCAAACTCAACTTAACTGGGGGTCGCTGGAGGTAGAATCTGGGTCAGGCTGGGCCGCATCAAGTATTCCACAAAAAAATAGTATTCAATATTCCAAAAAAGGAGCACAACTGATCCAATCTTCTCAATCTTTATTATTAACGTTTCTTCTGAACTCTTCTGTTCCTCTGAATTTGAACATTCCTTTCTGTACATGATTGGTTCTTCATGAGCTGTCCTTCTGACAGTGAAGTTCATTTTACAAACTTTCATTGTCTTTTCCTTATACCACATATGTGTGATACTTATATTTGGTCATGTCCTTTTTATTTTCAATATGATATTGAATGTTTTGGAAGGCACATTTCCTTTTATTATACTTAGAAAAACAGTTCGTGCTTTTGAAATACAGATATTTGCAGTCATGTCTGCCCGTCTTATTGAATTCTTTCTACACATGTATAGTGTCTCAGGCAAATTACTGACTTTGCTCAAAATGATTATTCTCACATTGTTTTAGAGCAGGGGTCTCCAACACGTCGCTCGCGAGCTACCAGTAGCTCGTGGCCTGATTGGTGGTAGCTCGCCTTGGGCCTGTTCACATATCGCGCTCACATATTTTGCCCGCTCAAGTTTGTTATTTCAAATGTAGACGCGCGGCAAGCGTGCTCATAATTGAAGCGACACGCTCATTTTTTCCAGGCGCAGTATGTTTGTACTTCGCGGTTGCCTATGACAACTATTGACAACAAACCCACCGTAAGCTGTCACGAGACTATCTATGGTAGCCCATAAGGGATAAAAAAAAACAATAACGCGGCACTCGGAATGACGGGCCTCACTAACATTAAACTTTAATGTCAAGTAGGGGGCCACAAAATATCAAGGCCCACGGGCCGCAAGTTTGAGACCACTGGTGTAATGGGTAGAGAAAATGCCCTCATATAGTAGTTTAATTGAAAAAAAAAACAGTTACCTCATGTAAGATAACATTCCCATGTATTTCACTTCATGGCAATGCTTAGAGGTTGGAATAATGGCAGGTTGCACCATTTCTCCAGTGGCTTTTACCATGGCAATGGAAGTAATCATTAGGGCATCAAGATGGGTAGTAGGAAGAGAGCGCTTGGCTTCTGGGATGCGACTACCACCAATCAGAGCATACATGGATGACATGACAACCATGACTACAACAGTAGCCTGTACTAATCGGTTATTGGGGAAGTTAACAGATAATATTGAATGGGCATGAATGCAATTTAAGCCCTCTAAATCAAGGAGCATCTTGATAGTTAAAGGAAAGGTAGTAGATAAAACATTCTTCATTAATGGTGAGGCAATACCAACAGTTTCTGAGAAGCCAGTGAAGAGTCTTGGGAGATGGTGCAATGGGGATCTAAAGGACACAGTTCGAGTGGGAGAAGTTAGACGACAAGCAGTGGAAGGGTTGAAGAGCATAAACAGCTGTGCTCTACCAGGCAAACTAAAACTCTGGTGCTTTCAGTTTGGTCTACTGCCAAGGTTGCTGTGGCCACTGACTGTGTACGAGGTTTCTTTGACAACAGTGGATAAGCTGGAAGCGTTAATAAGTTCATACATCAGGAAATGGTTGGGAGTTCCACGCTGCCTCAGCAGAGTGGGACTTTATAGTAAAGGAGCATTGCAGCTGCCAGTCTCTGCTTTAACCGAGGAGTTTAAGTGTGCCAAGGTCAGACTGGAAATGACTTTAGTAGAGTCATGCGACAAATGTGTAAGGAGGCAGCCCCTGTGTTAAAAACTGGTAGAAAGTGGTCAGCAAAGAAATCTGTAGTAGAGGCAAAGGCTGACCTTCAAATTGGGGATATCGTGGGAGGGGTACAGCATGGAAGAGGGGGTTTTGGGCTCAGTTTAGCTCCTCCTAAATGGCACAAGGCAGGCCCAGCTCAAAAGAGGAAGCTGGTAGTCAACGAGGTGCGAAAGCAGGAGGAGAGGATGAGATGTATAAAGGCCATTTCCCAGGCCAAGCAGGGAGAGTGGATGAGATGGGAGAGTGTGGAACAACGCAAAATGGGCTCGCAAGACATTTGGTCAATGGAAGAGAGTAGGATCAGTTTCCTTATTAGATCAACATATGATGTTCTCCCATCACCGCAGAACCTAAACCTCTGGGTAGGAGAGGATCCCTAGGCACATTTTGACAGGATATAAGGTGGCTCTTAGCCAAGGTCGGTTTACTTGGCGCCATGACTAAGTATTGCGATATTTGGCTTTAGCATTGGAAGGCAAGCACAGTATGACCAATAAGTTGCCGCCTGTTCTAGCAAAACATTACACGCAGAAGACAATATTCCTCCGCCCAGGAGAGCAACCACCAAGAAAAGGTGCTAACACCAATTCTCGCCCAGGACAACTGGAAGCTGCTGGGGACTGGAAGATGCTGGCTGATCTTGATCAACGGCTTATTTTTCCACCTGAGATTGCCACCACTAACCTATGACCAGATATTGTTTTGTGGTCTGGATCAGCACGCATTGTTCAACTGATAGAGTTAACAGTGCCATGGGAGGATGCGGTAGATGAGGCATATGAGAGGAAGAAATTGCGGTATGCTCATCTGGCCACTGAAGCAGAACAGCGAGGATGGAGGGTCCAGGTTTATCCAGTGGAAGTGGGTTGTCGAGGTTTTGTGGCACACTATACAACCCGGTTCCTCAGAGACGTCGGATTCAGTGGCCAAGAGTTGCGTCGCACAGTAAAGAACTTATCTGAAGCAGCAGAAAGGAGCAGCAACTGGCTGTGGTTGAGACGGAAAGATTCTAGCTGGCTGTGTACAGGCCGCCACGCTACGGTTTCGTAGAATTCTTGAAAACTTGAAGAGTCTGTTGGTTTATTTGTATAGGTTGTATAGTATTTACAGTCATTACGTTCCTGTGTATATTGCATGAATGACGGGTGGTTGGGCAGATATTGTGTTTTCCGGTAGGTGGTATGCCATACGGAACCGTTGCCACTGAAACTGCATATTAACGCACCAGTGGGGCTCGACAGCCTTAGTCAAACGGGTTGGCGCGTATGGTTGGGTTGCGGAGAGATTGTGAGATTATGGTTAGGTCTCAGCAGCAGGAGGGATGTAGAGGTCAGTAAGCTGGGCTGAGTTGAGTGGGGGACGGAGGGGGGTGACTCTGGGACGCCAGAGTCACTGTCGAGCCCTCTTGAGGTGTCGTGGGCTAGTCGACGAAACACTGAGGGCGAAAGGTGCCCACTTGAAGAGCCTAGAGATGTACCCTACTTGGCTCAATCCAGACGGTGGTCGTGCTGGTCCACTAGGGAGACCACACTGTAGTTGCAGCCGTCGTGTGTGCTGACGCGCCAAGTACACTGCAGTCGTTAACGCCGGACAGAAGGGGAGTCACACCACCATATGGAAAGAAGCGTAAATGGGTGAAGCATAGTTTACTGTAAAGCTACGTCTTAGTGTTGCTTATCTTGGCGAAAGCCGAGTCCAAATCAGCATGAAGTTTTAACATCTACTCTCGTGTAATGGAAATCATGCCGGTAGATGGCGCTGTTGCACTGCTTCACCGTAGTGGGTTGCCGTGGAGACGGTAGCTCGAGCGCTCAGAAATAAATATCCAGCGCTTGAGAAAGACATAATTTCTGTATCTCCACTTCTTCCCAACCCACAGGTATATTTTTAAACCTTTCCAATCTCTGTTAAAAGGTATCGAAAGAGTATATCACCAGTACGGTTGTCTAGGTGATGTATGTTGTCATGTTCCGTGTAGAAAGGGTATTATGCAGTGTTTATACTGTATGTATTTGAGCTAGTTGAAGTTAGCCTGTCATCGTCAGTGAAGGTTCCATTCTCTCGTCTTTTTGTACGGACTGTAAACAGTTGTGTCGAGTAAACATCGGTATGTTTAAAGTGTAAGATGTAAAGTCTCTCTGTACTTCATATCATTTTTTTTGTTTTGCCAGTGCTCTGTTCAGTATACATTTTGTTAACCAGAGCCTGTCAATGTTCTATGGAGGCTAAGTCACCATCAGTTAATGTGCGCGTGCCTGTAGACACACACGCAAACGGCAGACCGATGTGTTGTGTTGGTGATTGATTATCACACAGTCACGTGAACAATTTAAATCTTAATATAGTATTCTTGATATTTGATCTATGAAAAGGTTGTTTGTATTGCAGTGTTTATAGAAGCATAGAAGATAGCCATGTAGCTTATGTCTACATACTTAGGGTGACCAACAGTCCTGTTTTCCCAGGACATGTCCTGTTTTCACCTGGCTGTTGTTCTAAAGTGATGAAAATATCCTGGTTTTCAAAAAAACTGCTGGGAAAGATCAGCTATACAGCAAAGTATAGATGGGCAAACAAGGAGGATGAGGAAGAAAAACAGGATAAAGAGGAAGAAAACTAAAGATATAAATATATTTTGTTAGTTCGTTTTTGTAAGTTTGTGAGAGCTATTTTTGTTCAATTTGGAGGTATTTCTTTTAGTTATTTATATATATATTTTTTCTAATACAGAAGAGACATTATTTCTATCAATATTTCATTCATTATTTTTTAAACCCGTCATAATAAAACATGTTGAGTAACCTCTGAGAAGCCTATCTGAATTTGTGTCTTGTAATATAACAGTTTTCTATCCATACAGAGGAGGCATAGCCTACTTTAAATGTATTGAAATTAATAAGGCATATTTGAGTAAACTTCGAGTATCATTTGAGTAGGCCTATCTGTTTGCCGGGCCGAGTGTCCTGGTTTTTGGTAATCAAAATATGGTCACCCTATACATACTTAAATGTGCTATAGCAATTGTTTCAAGATATAATATAATTTATAGTGTCGTTTGTTGATGTATATTTGATATATTATACTGGTATCTATTTCACAATATGTTATTAATGGGTTTTGTATTTTATCTGATATATACCAATGCTTTACATATTGGTTTGTTTATTGTATTCAGTATAATTATAGACCATTTCTATATTATATAGTCCATGTAATGGCTAAAGTTACGGTTTATGATCTCATAGTATTATTGAGATATTTGACTCAAAAGAAATAAACATCCAGCGCTTGAGAAAGACATCCTTTCTGTATCTCCACTTCTTTCCAACCCACAGTGCTTTCGAGCCTGTGGCTTTGTACATGCCCAGATTCCCCTAGATCTGAGGCCGGTAACATTAGCATAAATCGCTATTCGTCCCATTATGAAATAGTATATACCCAATAAAATTATGCCTAAATGCAGTTTCTTGCGTACTACGTATGTAAATAAGGTGAATACATTGTTTGCCTTTAAATCATATTAATGTTTACATTGCAAGATCGACTCATCATAATCATACACTGTTTGTTCATTGGCCAGAGGAGAACTGGCCCCAGACTGAGCCTGGGTTCTCACCAAGGTTTTGTTCTCCATTCTGCCACTGATGGCGTTTTGGTTCCTTGCCACTGTCGCCTTTTTCCACATTTGTTGCCATTGGCTTGGCTTGCTTATTTGGGGACATTAAATTTAACATTTAATTTAATATTCAACAATAATATTGATCTGCCTGCATTGACACTATTATACAAGAACTAAACTGAGCTGGATGATGACATCAAGGTTAACTCCAGAGCGGCTAAATGAACTAAAAAAAAAATTTAAACAAAAATGAAACATCGCTGAACTTAAGCTGGACTGTGACACTATTGTATTTCCCTGTTTTCTCTGTAAAGCTGCTTTGAAACAATCTGTATTGTAAAAAGCACTATATAAATAAATGTGACTTGAATTGCAACGTCTGCTAGCAACGTATTGTGGTTGATATCCGCTAACATTGCAATCTTAATTTTTTTACATGCTGCTGCTGCACAAAAATACTAGAAATTGCTATAGCTCCGTTAGATATGCGAATACAAAAGCTAAAGCCTATTTCACTTGAAAGAGTGCAGCAAAGCTTGTCTCTGTATCCTTAAGATCATCCACTGAAAGCTCTTTATCTCCAAATTGAATTTTGCTCTCAGCTTTCCTGTCATTGGACCTGGCCGAATAAGGATCAGTGCTTTGTAGATGAAGAATTGAGTGAGCTTCTTTTTGTTTTTGGCTCGTCATCCGGAGCATCCTTTTAAATTTCAGGATCCATGCAGTAGCCCTTTTGAGGCTATTCCAAGAAGAGAAGTGCTCGATTAATTTGTTAACTGTATCAGAGCCTCCTGGTAAAACTATAGTGAAAGCCATAGCCTTTTTCATTATCTCAGAGTCGTCACAAGATATGGTCATTTGGTCCTCCGGAAAGCAAGGCCAGTTTGATTCAGGTAGTGAAAGGAATTCTAGACCGTTCCACCATCTTTCTGAAACAAGAAAGGAATCGATCGACAGGCCGCGTGATGCCGCATCTGCAGGGTTCAGTGAGCCATTCACATTATGCCACTGAGATTTCTCAGACAAATCACGTATTTTGCATAGGGCTGGGTTTCGATTCAAATTTCAAGAATCGATTCGATTCCGATTCTCAAGATCTTGAATCGATTATCATTATTCGATTCGATTCGATCCGATTCGATTCGATCCGATCTTCGAGATTTAGATCAGTGTTTTTGACATATTGTTCAACATATTGATACTATTATTATAGACATTCAACTGAGTATTGATGGTTGCAAAGAACAATCCCCCTTCCAGAGTGTTGATACAACTGCTTTCACAAACTTGCACTGGTGTAGACGACAGAGGACGCAGAGGTATATCAGCAGCAGTAGTAGGGCTGACGCGATATCCGCAATCTTGTAGTACCACACTGACAAGTCAACCGCAGAGGATTGCAAGTAACCGCAGCAATATTCACGTTTTTTATAAGGCTATACCCTTCTTGTTTTGAACTTCATGCATGTGTATTAAATGTTAAACAAGTTCATAATGATAACAAGACTGTTTATCATGGTCATTTGTAGCCTACAGAGGCTTCCCACAGACAGTGAATGAGAGAGATCGGCAGAGCGCGTGCGATTACCTGCGTCTGTCTTTGAAGTCATATTCGTGGAAAGGTTGCCGTGTCAAAGGAAAGCGAAATATTTGTCGTATAGTCCTTTTAACGTTCACGTCACGGAAATGCGCGTCAGGAGCAGCGCTGGTCAGCTTCCCACAGCGCGAGGAAGCCGCGGGGAAATAAAATCAACGAGTCGCGCATTGAATCAATGCCATATTGGTCTTTAATAAATGAAGCATCAGCTTCAGCGTTACCCATGCGACGCATTGCTGCTCAGCTGAGCCTTGAAAAGTGGAACTCAAGGTGTTAATTATTTTTAACTTTGTTTCATTATCTCTTTTAATGAATCAGCTTTTCTGAACGTGTTCGTTGAATGAACGGTTTAATGACTCACTCAAAGTCCGTTGTTGTAACAATGTGCGCGCTGAGTGAAAGCCTTTCAATGCGCATATAGGGATCTCAGTCGCGGCAAGTTAAAGTTCACAGGGAAAATGTATGCCTATTATTAAATCGATCCTCTGAGTTACGGATCGATCTTTAGAAATTAATATGAAAATCGATTCAGAATTGGTGAATCGATTTTTTCAACACAGCCCTAATTTTGCAGACTCTATTTGCAACGTATTTTTTTAATCATGTTGTGTCGTTAAAGATGTATTTTAAGACAGATGTGCTATCTGTCCAAAAAACGGATTTTGTGAGTGGAATTTCCATTTCTCTCTTGAGCATCCTATCAACACATGTAGCAAGGACAGCAGCTGCCAACTTAAGCCTGGGGATTGTTACAGGTTTTAATGGAGCAACTCTGGCCTTTCTCAATACAAAGGCAACATGAACATCACCACTGATGTTGGTAAGGCGCAGGTAACTAGCAATACCGTACCCTGATTCACTCGCATCACTAAAGTGATGTAGCTGGGCAGTTTTTATTTTGCCGTAACTTGCTGGTTTCAAACATCTGCGAATACTTAGGTGGTTAAGTTTGTCCAAACCCTCAAGCCATTCCTCCCAGTATTTTGTTAAGTTGTCTGGAATCTTATCGTCCCAACCACAGCTGACTTTGCAAAGTTCCTGTTGGATTCTTTTTGCAGGAAGAATCAATGGGGCGAGAAATCCAATTGGATCGTAGATGGAATTCACAGTGGAAAGAATAGTCCTTTTGGTAGACTGTTGCTCCTTTAAGTTAACCTTAAAGAAAAAGGAGTCCATTTCAGTGCTCCACTGAATTCCAAGAGCTCTTTCCACAGCGAGTTTGTCAATATCAAGATCTAAAGCCTTCACATCTTTGGCCTTCTCCTCTACTGGAATTGAAGCTAGGGCAGAGCGACTATTACTTGTCCACTTTGTCAGTCTGCTGACCACTCTCAAGTCTCAAATCAGGGCTATAGCTGCATCCTCATTGGGTAAGGAAGTTAGGTAGTCGTCAACATAAAAGTTCCTTCGAATGGTACTAAGAAGCTCTTTACCAACGCTGCCCTCGTTGTCCTCTGCCGTTTTCTTGAGTGCATAGTTTGCACAACTAGGTGAAGAGACGGCACCGAAGAGGTGAACTAACATCCGATACTCTGCCAATGGTTGGCTAATGTCACCGTTAGGCCACCATAAGAACCGCATAAAGTCAACATCCTCAGGTGTGACCTTAACCTGATGAAACATTCCTTCGATATCCGCCATGACTGCCACGGGTTCTTGACGGAATCGAAGGATAACTCCAAGGAGACTGTTTGAGAGATCAGGTCCCTGAAGAAGCTCTTTATTTAAGGATGTGCCTTGAAATTAAGATCCGCAATCAAATACAACCCTAATTTTCTTTTTACTCTTGTGGTACACGCTGTGATGGGGTATGTACCATACTCTTCCGAATTTTCCTGACAGCTGATCTAGTGTCACCTTTTCGGCATACCCTTTCTCCAAGAGATTACCCATAAATTCCTTATAATCGGTCAATAACGTGCCATCCCTTTGGAATCTCTTCATGAGGGTATTAGCTCTCTGTTCAGCTATTGTTCTATTATTAGGTAGGTGAGGTTCCTCTTGACGGAATGGAAGTCTAAGTTGATAGTGACCATCTTGTTTAACAACAGAGTCTGCCACAATTTTGAGGAACATCCTGTCCTCAGCTGAATACTCAGGCTTCTCATCGTATACCTTTTCAGGAAAATCATGATTTAACTGACTCAGGATGAGCTGTTCCACGCTGGAAATTGAAATTCTTTTACAGGACACCTTTAGCCGTTCATTTCTGCTTATAGATGGGCTTCTCCCTAATGGTCCATTAATAAGCCATCCTAATTGAGTTAGGACTGCATAGGGTCCATCTTCTTGACTATTAATGACCCTCCATGGCTCTATAAGCTTTGGAGCATTAACTCCGATCAACAGACCGACTTCCGCTTCAGTGGTATTCAAACTGATCTTTTTGAGATATGACCAGTGCTGAATGTCCTCTTGAGTAGAAATGTTTTCTTTACCAACTGGTATTTATGCTTGAGTAAAAACCTCTGTCAGGGGCAAAAAATTGTTACTGTCGAGGCTACTTACTTCCAACCCATCCAATTTGTATGTATATATTGGTCTTTCTTGTCCCATGGTCCTGAGTAGAACTTCTGTTCTCCTCCCTCTCACATGCAGCTTTTCCGTTAGACTTTCCGTACAGAAAGTTGCGGAACTTCCAGGATCAAGGAAAGCATAAGTCTCTATTATGTTACTCCCATTGCAGGCCTTAATCTTCACTGGCAGAATAGCAAGTTTGTAGTCTAAAGCAGTGGTTCTCAACTCCTGTCCTCGGGACCCACTGCTCTGCATATTATGTATGTCTCCCTTATTTAACACACCTGATTCAGATCCTCAGCTCGTTAGGATAGACTCTATGAACTGAACTGAGTGTGTCAGATAAGAGAGACATACAAAATGTGCAGAGCAGCGGGTCCCGAGGACTGGAGTTGAGAACCAGTGGTCTAAAGAGCCGACCTCCGCCTGTTCTGCTGACACCATGGCAATTGTAATTAAGTTGCTGCAACCATTATCCTTCTGGGAAGTGTGTTGCTCTTTGAGGGGCATACTTTCGACAAGGAGAATTGTTGGGTGACTTTTGTGACAAGTCTTACAATCCAGACGTTTTCTACATGCTTTGCTCATATGCCCCTTTAGAAGACATGCAAAGCATAGTCCTTTTCCCTTTAGAAAATCAATCTTCTCTCCATGAGGGTTTAACGCTATCTGACGACATGCTTCCAATGCATGATTGCCAGAACAGAACAGGCAGGGGGCCTGTAATGCAACACCTGTAGCCTCATGGCTCTTTATTTCTTTCGTACTGGATATCATAATAATAATAATAATTCGTTACATTTATATAGCGCTTTTTCTGGGACCTCAAAGCGCTTCACATATGGAAGGGGGAATCTCCTCAACCACCACCAATGTGCAGCATCCACCTGGATGATGCAACGGCAGCCATATTGCGCCAGAACGCCCACCACACACCAGCTTACTGGTGGAGAGGAGACAGAGTGATGAAGCCAATTAGTATATAGGGATGATTAGGAGGCCATGATGGACAGAGGCCAAGGGGCAAATTTGGCCAGGATGCCGGGGTTACACCCCTACTCTTTTTCGAAGAACATCCTGGGATTTTTAATGACCACAGAGAGTCAGGACCTCGGTTTAACGTCTCATCTGAAGGACGGACATCATCATTGGTGATATTGAAGTAGCAAAGCTTTTCTTACTCCCGGACTTGAAAGGACGAGACCCTGTCTCGGCCCTAATGCCTTTTGTAGCAGAAATAGGGTCTAGAATATTCCCGAAGAGAGGGTCTTGAAGTATCTTTGCCTGTTTTTCAATAAAGGCAACCACATTCTGGAATTTGGCTCTACTGTGTGTTCTTTCAAGAATGTCACATGCTGTGTTTTTCCACTTTTCACATAGTTTATATGGGAGTTTGGATATAATCTGTTTAAGATTGGAAGGCAAATCAAGATCAAACATGTTAGGAAGGTCTTCCGCAGCATTGCAACAGCCTCTCAAGTAAAGTGCATAAGCATTAAGGGCCTTTCCATCATTGGTCTTGATATTATCTGATGGTGATTTTCACTTCATCACCAAAATGACATTTGAGGAGCTTCTTAGCTTCAGCGATAACCCCTTCTAGTATCCATATGCAAGCAGCTTCGTACAAGTTCCTTGGACTGGCCAGAAGTAAATTGTTCCAGATAGTAAAGTCTATCCCTATTATTGTCTGTATTATCGTCTATGCCATGTTCAAAGGCTTGCATGAAGGGGTGAAAATTTAGTGGATCTCCGTCGAACACTGGAATTTCTGTAGATGGGAGTAAAGTGTGTTTTTTCTGCAAGACCAGTAGTTCAGCAATGTCATTTTGCCTCCGCACCACGTTTGAAAGATTCATATTTGTAAGCCCCAGGTCTGTGCAACTAACAGATGGATTTTGAAAGGTTGTAGCAGGATTATCAGATGTTGCTGTCGCATCCTCAACATTGGATTTTCGATGTGCTACTTGTTTGAGTTTTGGAGGTTGAAACATTCTTTGCAACGGAGTTTTCGGGATAGCTCCAAGTTAAACTAATTCAAAAGATGGCGAGGGTCCTGGTGATGTCTGATCCTGTTTCGTTGATGTATTCTTAGAATTCTCGGCGCTGTACTTTTTAAGATACACATTCATTTCGTCCTTAGGTTCAAAAGATTGCTGGGAAATAACAGATCGAACTTGTAGACTTGGGCTTGCTGCTGTTGCATAGTCTTCAAAGACCTTCAGTTTAGCATCGTTTGCAGCAATATCACATTCCAAATTTACTGTTTCCAGTCTCCTATTCAAAGCAGCCTTTTCCATTTCTAGGGCCTGTTTTTGTTTTAATGCAGCTTTGCGAGCAAGAAGGGCTGCTTTATCAGCAGTTACTTTTATTCTCATTGATGACACTGATGATGATATACTTGAGCTGTGAGAACAACGAGATTTATGTGACCTCGTGGACACATTCGAAACACTTGGCTCGATGAGTGTTTGTGGATCCTTTTGAACATTCTTCCACGTCTCATATTCACTCATAAAGTTCTCAAATGTAGCCATTTTAGGCTCAAACCAGTCAATGTGCTCATTTTCTCTGATATCATCAGATAGTTGTTTTTGCATAAGTCTATGAGCGGTCTTAAATTCTCCAAGTGACATAAAAAATGTCTCTGCACTTCTTTTTATTGATTCCACATCGCAATACTCAGCAAGCAATGCCTTTACTTCATTCATCCTATGTATGCACACACCAAGCCTTCCCCTACGCATAGGACTGAGAGATCCAATGCTTTGTTCAACTCCATCCTTTTCATTTTTGGACATTTCATCAGCCATGTTTGACACAAACAAGCACAATCAAGTATCCAGCTTTCCATAGAATCAGCAGGCCACAATGTACAGATAAGCATCAGCTTCTTGTACCATGCTTTGATCAAGCCCAAATTCTCAACCACAGCTCTTAGAGATAAGTTCACCCTTGTTTACTCACGCATTGGATGAATTTCAGAATCCTTTCAAAGCTGTCGATACGTGTCACTCATGGCTTGATCATTCCAGATGGGCCTACCGCATACCTGCATGTCCTTCTTGGGAGTTTTTTTACTTAATGTAGTGGCTTCCTTTCCTTCTTAAGCCACTTCCGTGAGGGAAAGTATGTTTGACGCTACACCTGTTTTAACAAGACTTGAGCTTTATTGTAACAAAAAGGTGAAAACTTAAAGGCAAAACTCTGTGCTCCAAAACAAGCAGTGTGGTATAATGTAGGTAAAAAAAAACTATCTCCCTTCCCCTCTGCCCTTGCCACATCACTTCCAGCTTAAGATGGCTACCTTCAGGAAGTCCCTAAAAGGGGTGCAATTCTTTCCCTTTACCACAGGGGGAGTGCAGACAGTAGTTACATACAGCCATGACATTAAGTAACATTATTAATAGCCTTATGGCTCCTACAGAGCCTACCTGGAGGAAGAAACAGAACAATTACTGGATAGTGACTTGGAAGTACATCAGTTGTCAGAACGTCTACCAATTTCAGAAGAGAAACTTGAAGCTGTCAAGAAAGCTACAGAATCACATTTCTTCGCCATTGTTCCCTAAGTCTAGCGTCCCTAGGAAGGCCGAACAAAGAGGACCTGAAATCAGAGTGAAAGTAACAGTGTTTCAACGGCATGGCAACAACACTCTACTACTGAACAACAACTCTTACTCTTCTCTAAAGCAGCCCAACATGGCCTCATCCTCTTTGTTGCGTGTTCCCGGGGGCAGGGTTTATGTAAATTTTAGGGTTTGTGATGTCACCAACCCGGGAAGCTCGTCGTAGTCCATATCAGCTGTTTGTTGTAGTCCTTAAAAAGCGATTTTTGTAAAAGAAAATATCACCCTTTGGATTGAACTTTGAGCGTCGTAACTTTGCATATGTTGTGTATGCTCAAACAGCAACATTACACATTAACTGAAGTTAAAAAAGGTAAATAATATTCAAGGACCCTTTTAAGTGCAAAGAGCGAGCAAGAGAAGTATTGTTTTGGCACGGCATGGGAAAACAAATTGAAGATGTGGTGTCAACGTGTGCTGTGTGCAATACTTTTAAAAGGAACAATACCAAAGAACATCTTGTCATTCATGACTTAACAGACAGAGCTTAGGCAAAGGTAGGAGTTGACCTCTTTCACTTCAACTAAGCAGACTACCTGCTATGTGTGGACTACTTCACGAAATTTCCTGAAATTGCAAAGTTGACAGACAACAAGCCAGCATGTAATAACGGTACTGAAGTCATTATTTGCAAGACATGGGATTCCAGATGAAGTTGTTTCAGATAACGGACCGCAGTTTGTGAGTGCTCAATTCAGCAACTTCAGAGATAACTGGGAGTTCAAACACTCAACTTCAAGTCTAAGATATCCTCAGTCTAATGGTCAAAGTGAAAGAGCTGTACAAATCATCATAAACCTACTCAAGAAGGTGCAAGAGAGTCAAGGAGATCCATACATTGCTCTTCTATTGTTCCTAATGTGGTTGCTACAAAAAAGGCATTGTCTCCTACCAACACCTGCAAAGATGTCTTCAACCTAAAGATCAGGGCTCAACATAAAAAAAAATCCCCACTGGCCCCCGGGCCAGTAGATCAGATTTTTGCTGGCCCCTTCTATATTTTGACTGGCCCAGAAAGAAATACAAGGAAAAGCACTTTTCCATTAAACTGTATTTATTGTATACATTAGGATTAATCAAAACAGTGAAGGGAGTTCAGGAATTAAGAGAGAGCCCCGGCGGAGACATGCAAAAATAACCAAATTTCAGCGTCCAGTAGATTATTTGTCAATACCTGCTCTCTCCTCATCTCGATCACTCTCTCCTCATCTCGATCACTCTCTTTTTTTCTCAGTCTCCTCATCTTACTTATTAAAGCTAAAGTTATTCACTCAAGAGCTGTGAGTGATTTTCTTTTTGCCTTTTGTTGTTTGATTCGCAGTAATGGCGCAATCGTCCGCATGTTTATTAGACTGCTTCCCCTTTAAGAACGAGTGCAGATCTACTAGTCTACTGATGCACCATATTTTCTCCCAACTATTTCCATAACTGCGTCCATTTTAGACATAAACTGTTTAAGTGAATCTCCAAGCCAGTCATTTTGACATATTTGTGTGTACATTTGATCATTTAGACGCGCACATGAAGCACAAAGTATAATTTACTTGTCTCGTTGCGGTCTGTTTCGGAGCGCGTGCCCCATTGGGAACAGCATCTCTTGCGCCGATTTTTGTGCTTTTAATAGCCCCTTTTATTATTAAACGCGCCCCGCAATTTAGCAACAGAAGAGACTGCATTTTACAACAATCACCGATCGTGCTGATTCTATCTTAAAGTTTGAGTTAAGGAGAAATGACAGCGTGCTACTGTACTGCTGTGATGGGAAGGACGTAGACAGAATGCAGTTTTTAATGGTTTTACCTCAAATATATTCTATAATCTTTGGAAGCCGAAATCTAAAATAAAATCATACTACCGGTAATATCACAGATCTAAAGTGTAACCATAACTTGAATGTTTAGTTCTGTCCTCCGTCAGGTGTTGTGCGCGCTGTGGCACCGCGTGAGCTCTCTCTCGAGCTCTCTCTCGAGCTTCTGGACTGCGCGAATAGCAAAATGCATCACAGACAAATGGTTTCATTTTCTTATATATAGAAATGGCTGGCGACTCAGCGAGATGGTAAAAACAAAACGCTAACGTCTTTATAGCAATAATAAATGATAGCCTACATGTATTTCTCCAGTACCGACAGCAATAACAATAATGTCCGAGCTAATTGATACAGCGGTCTTTCAAAATGCAGTCCCGTTTAATACCGCGTTTCGGTACCCATCCATCCCTACCAGGTGTACTGTGTTTTCCATAACACTAGAAATGTCCTCTTTCTCGTATTAGCTTCGTAGTTCTTTGACATTTTAACACGTTATAAATAACCTGAAGTAACATTGACGCTCTTCGCACCACACTGTGTATGACGTTTGCTGTTTGTTTTGCTGATGGCCAGTTACTGGCCCGCGCGGGCAAGTGACTGGCCAATCAACTAGCCCGACATACTCTTTTACTGGCCCCGGGCTATCGGGCCATTGCTTATGTCGAGCCCTGCTAAAGTTGTTGCTGAAGAAACTGAGAAAGTGATTGGACCTCCAAAGCAATATTCTTGCTAAAGTACATAAGTTGTTAACTAAACTAAAGTAAAGTCTGAGATCTATTCATATTTCATTTTGGAGATTTAAATTGCAACACTGATTTTCTAATTTGCAATTAGAGTTGCGGACACTGTGGACACTTACGGTAAGCTACAGGACACCAAAACATGGGAATGTCCTTGGAAAATGATTCATGAACACATGCTCACAGCTACTCTCACAATTTCTAGAGTCTGTTAGGAAAGCAATAATACTTGCGGTTGTGAATAATAATTCAAAGATGCATCTTTTCATAGGATAAGGACATGCACTCTCAAAAGTAATTATGAGACACCAGATGCTATGAGACACAAGAGTCTTCAATGTACTATAGGTGCAAGAAAACATCACATCCTGTAACATTGACATGATGAAGATTTAAACCCGAGGACGAAAAACTAAAAGCTAAAAATTAACCAGTTGTTCTCCTAAAATTCGAATGTCTCCTTAACATAACATCATCCTTTAATTCACTCTATTCAAGCAAAAGGAGGAAACCAACTCCGTATTACACTGTTCACATTTTAGCCATAGTCGTACACAGTGTTGCATGTTTCGGAAGAAGTACAGTAACTTGTGAGCTCATGATTATTTGGACAAAACACTGAAAACTAGCTTTAGGGGAACCGTACTGTAAAGGCCCGTTCACACCATGAACGATGACTATACTTTTGTTAGTCTAAGTTTTAAAAATCGTTCTAATTCTATGAGAATTGGGAAGTTCTTACCACACAGTCAACAACAATGACGAACTCACCTGACTTTAAGACCATGAGCATTTAAAGTGGCAGACGACAGTGCACGCTTATAATACACAGATCTATATAATGCCTTGGTGTGGATGCTAGTTATTATTATAGCTATCTTTACAGTTATTGTACTTGGTGTGAACGGGCCATACGTCATGTAGGCATACATTTTGAGTAGTCTGGCTGTGGAAACAACAATAGACAGGATAAAATGTTGACGAACAGGAAATCAATGATACTTCCTGTCTGAGAGCTTGTGCGTAATTGCAAATGCTTCTCGGTTCTTTTCAAATCAACTTGGAGGCGGACCTCACAAATAAAAATGCAACAACGCCATTGCTCTATAGTAAAAGGTACTACCAAGGAAATAGAGACCATGATAAAAGAAGCTGAATATCTTCTCAAATATCATGGGAAAGGAGTTCTCAGTTATGTTGCATTAAGTATCCTTTTCTCATAAAATTTCTTTGGAGAAATAAAAATAGACACAATAAATCATTTTTTGATGCACAGTAAGAGAATGGAGCTATAAAAGGAATGTGGACAATATCTCAGATAAGATTTGATGACAGGTTTGAGGTAGTATTGAGCTCAGTAAGCATAAAGCACCAATGAAAACCTTTCTATTCCTATAAACACTGTTATAAGCAAGCAACTGCAGCACTAGTGGACGACAAACTGTCTGTTTAAACACAGTAGAAGTGACCGGTCATGTCCCACACTGTTTAACGCCTGATGAGTAATTCATGCAGCCTTGAAACAAGGAGCATGATTCTCCTCTTTAACAACCCATCACCATTACAGCATGAATAAATACATTCTTCAACAACAGCAGGTCAAGGAGTAATTCCAAGTCCACAAACGGAACCTCAAACCTTTGCCGTTTAAAGTCTGCAAATGTGCGATCTTGTAAACATAATCTGTGATAATTGCACTGCAATTACAATTGAACATGAATTATGCATATTTTCATCATTTTGAAAGCCAATTGTGATACATTATGCACCTGCCATTGCAATTAAGTCACCATTAACTGCTTGTCTGTAACAAACATTTTAATCACATCATTGCCATGGCAACTTTATAAATTGTAAACCTGGTCTTACTGAGTCAGCTTCTGAAGCTTCTAAACTTAAGTAAAGACAAATAAACACAAACTAATGTGAAACAAAAGGAAAAAAGATACTCCAAAAAGTACTCCAAAAAGTACTCTTTCCATTATTATTATTTTTTTTACATAAATTGCAGTATGAGAGAAAGTGAGGTACCAAATATTATGTGAGAAGTGCAAAAAAGGAGTATAGAATATGAATGTGGAGTGGAATGGCTTTTACCAGACTGATGAAGAAAGAGGCCACTCGACACCATAGTTAATCTCTGATTCCCAGCATGCATGCTTTGTTTGAATTGATGACTCATTTCTTTAAATAAACCCTTTACATAATGCAATCGAGGGAACAATTTTAATAGTGACCCCAAATTAGCTGTGAGGCTGAGATTTCACTCCCCAAATTACAGCAATCCTTTGCGAGCATGAGCTTAAGATGACATGAGCTCATCCCTAAACTAGAACTCAAAGTAGCTTCATCAGCACTTTATTTAGAAGTTGAGTGATTCACGCATGTGCACATCTACTCCTAAAAATGTGCAGGGAGAAAGCTTTACTCATTTACTCTGTATGATGCCGTTTACCATTCCGATGCCTTTAGAGGTATAATGAAATATATGAAGAGTAGAGATAAATGCAGGCCCATTTAACCAGACTAAGGAGCTTTTTAAAGATTGCAAGCATGTCAAAATGTGTAATGGGATATCATCACAATAAAACCCCAGACAACTATTAATCTATTAAATATTACATCATAGATATGACATATTGACGGATGATTGATATGACATGTTTACATAGATATGATAGATTTTTCAAAATGTTATTTTATGAATAATAATCGCAATTACACAAGCAGTGTTTTCGGGCTGCTACATTGCAACTGACCTACCTGTAACTCCGAAGACCTCGATTAGCTTTCTCAGGTGTCTTTGATTGGGGTTGAAGCTAGACTCTGCAGTGCATTTTCCCTCCAGGACCGGATTTGAGGAACCCTGACCTACAGTATCACAACGTTGTCTACTCTTGCGTTCCAAAGGTTATGTACATAGCTGATGTCATTGCAACACAGTGGACAAAAGAAACCATAACCATGCCAACTGGCCTGGATCAGCAGTTTCCCAATGAAAACCGGTAACGCTTTAGAATAATTGTCCATCATTTTTGTTTAATCAGTGCTGCATCACCAAAGAAAACATGAGAAAAAGGGCTGTGGCGTTCCCTTTTGCCAAAAAGATAGGAACACATCCATAATACACTGAGCTCAATCCATCAGTGGGAATACAAAAATGCAGAAGTCTAATCTGTAGTTTTAACAGAAGCCCTGGAGCTGCCAAAAGTAAATACACGTCATGCGGGAGACTTTTGATAACAAATAAATGGGAAGATCTTGGTGCAGGTACACATTCTTCATTTACATTTACTTCTGACATTGTAACAATACAAAGATGGTTGAAAATCAGCGAAGTTACCCTTTCAAATGCAACTAGCCAAGTAATGCAGGACAACTGAGTAGTGCTACAGTAACACTTCAGCTCCTACTAATAAATATGGAAACAAGAAAAACGAATCATTAAGGAATATCAAATTTAGGACTGATATAGTTCCTTAATAGCTAATCAGTAACTATTGAATGAAATTAGCCTCATAAAGAACTATTAACTGACTACAGTATATGACCAATTTTAAAGAATTACTGTATAACTACTAATCACAACATTATAATGTCTGCTATTTGAAGTCAAGTGTAAACTAGTTACTCTGCAGTGACTAGTGATCTTGATCAAAGTGAAAAATGTTTTTAAACGTTCAAGGTCCAGATCGCTTACTGTCGAGTGACAAGGTAAGACTGTCACTTTCTGAAAACTTAGATGAAACTGCTTGATTCATATTGATTATATTAACAATGTCTTTGTGAACTTTTTTGAAGCGCCTAAGTTTTGCTTGCATGGAATTTCAATGTAGGGACAGATATCTCTCAGGTGTGATACAAATATTTAATTTGTGTTTTGAAGATAAACAAAAGTCTTATCGGTTTGGAATGACTTGAGGTTTATTAAAAGATGATGATGATTTCATTTTTTGGGGTGAACAATCCCTTTAAAAGAAGTTACTGAAGTTTTAATGTTGTACCACTCATTTGTCTTGCATTACTTCCTCACACAGAAACATTATTCCCCAAAACATAAAGCAAACACCAGATGATGAATAGAGGCTGGATTACTCACCATGTTTACATGCAGTGGTCCAGATCCTGGTCTAAACAGCCTCCGTCTATTGGATCCTGTGCTGCTGTTCCTCACACGGAGAATGCCTGACTTAGCCATAGATTTAACTGCAGAACAGATTGCTAGAATAAGTGCAAGTGCTCCATATAAAATCTTATTAAAATTTGTGCCACAACGAGAAACTCTAACCAGAACTACATGAGAAACTTGAGAGAATGAAACTGCTATGAAAGATGTCGTCACACTGACCTAAGGGAAGGGTGGTAGTCATATGCAATTTTATGCTTACATATTATTAATATTGCTCAGAGATCAGATTGTTTGGAGAATGTTCAGGCTGCTGGTCATTTTCATTTTGCACTATTTTAATTTTTGCACTCCTTGTGTTATACTTTTAGTTTATATATACAGTACTGTACAAAAGTCTTGGGCAAGCTATATTTTCACCCCACAAATGTTTTGTTTGTATTTTTTTGCTGTAGTGTGTTGGTAGGGAATATCAGTTTACATTTCCAAACATTCCTTTTCCCATTAATTGTTATAATCCAGTGAGAATTTTGTATGCAGAAGGAGTCTGACAACAGCGGTATGATCCACACTGAGATCTGATCTCATCAAGTCCGTCTGTGATTACATGAAACAGAAAAAACCTGATACAGACTAAATTCAGAAGAACTGAGGGAAGGTTTCCAAGACGCTTGAAGAAACCTACCTGCAAATCTACCTGAAAAACTATGTGCAAGTGTACCTGGACAAAAGCTGTTCTCGTCGCAAAGGGTGGTCACAACAAATATTGATCTGATTTAGTTAATAAAGGTTAATTGATCAATAAAATCTATTTATGACATCATTTTTGAAAGCATGCTCACTTTACAGCATTTTTACACAAATGTCTAAAACTTTTCATAGTACTGTAGCTTTGCAGGCAAGTTTCTTCAAGCATATTGGAGACGTTGCTGCAGTTCTTCTGGATTTAGTCTCAGTTTTTTCTGACTCGATGATGGTGAGTTCAGATAATACCAGTTGTTGTCAGACTCCTTGTGCACACAAAAATTTTACTGGATTATAATGATTAATGGCTAAAGGAATGTTCGGAAATGTAAACTACCCTTTCGGTAACACTTTACTTGAAGGGGTGTGCATAAGACTGACATGACACCTTAATAATCATGACACCATAATAATCACTTTCATTAAGTGTCATTCGCTCAATTATGACATTTTTAATGCAAATATGACATTGTTTGAGATGTCTTTGTCATGACAACTTGACATAAACCAATACATCATAACCTGTCTGTGTCTTTGTCATGACAACTTGACATTACTAAGACAAACACAACCTCTCATAAATGTCATAAACATGACATAGCAGATTCGTTATCAAACTTAAGAAACCACTTAGCTGTATGGGTTAACATTACATTAAACTGTCAGGTGGTTGGTTTTGACATTGGCTGTCATGAGGCCATTATAACATTGTAATGACAAATTCAATTTGTACCATTGTAGTTGAGGTCAAGAAAAATATTCATGACAGTTATAATGGCCTCATGACAGGTAATGTCAAAACCAACCACATGACAGTTTAATGTAATGTTAACCCATAAAGCTAAGTGGTTTCTTAAGTTTGATAATTAATCTGCTATGTCATGTTTATGACATATTAATGACAATTTATGTTGTCTTGGTAATGTCAAGTTGTCATTACCAAGGCATCTCAAACAATGTCATATATGCATTCAAAATGTCATAATAGAGCGAATGACACTTAATGACAGTTGTCATAAACATGCAAAAAACCCTCCTTCATATTCATGATGTGTCATGTCATGATTATGAAGGTGTCATGTCAGTCTTATGCACATCCCTTCAAGTAAAGTGTTACTAAATTTCCTACTGACACACCACAGCAAAATATATTTAAAGAAATGGCTTAAAAGAACCATTTTGAAATGAATTCACTATATTTCTGCTTATGTCTGTATATGAGTTTGACATGCACTGTACCTGGAGGAGTGAGCACATGTGTCAGGGCAATGGGCTCTAGTGCAGAGAGAGTGGTTGGCAGCGGCAGTGAGCAACACCGCTGAAGCAGAGCTTTAAGTGGAGGATCTGCAGGCGACTGGCCAGGAGGGCGTGAGAGGGTCTGAAAATCACTGCATTAAGTCAGATCACCCTTAAAACAGCAACATTTTACATTCCACTGCATCCAAAGTGTCTCATTTACCAACTGGCAAATAAAATGTTTCATGTCAAGTAGTGAGTGGGGTTAATCAGGAGAAGTACAGTATCTGAAAACATCTAACTGAGAATACAGTCAACAGTAAATCGATAATAGAAATACTTTTAGCTATTGTACACACAGGCAGAACAATAGCTAAAAGTTGTGTCCTATTCAACTCAAATCTGTTGAGTGTTTTGGTCTTTTTGAGTTTAGTCTGAACAGGAAAACATGAAATCCTTTAGTACTACTTTGAAATCTGATACAATTTTGTGTTTTTTTTTCCTTGTGCATCTTAGTCTGAACAGTAAGATCATATTTGATGTGTTTTTCTCGTCATTCCCCTAGTGAAAAGAAAATTACCAAAATGAATTTAAAATACATTATTTCATACTAAGTATACTACAAACTGTATCGCTTGAGACTTACTGATATAAATATTATAATAGTACTTCTTTATTGCACAATGCACATTTCTTAATATTAAGCCTAAAATGTGTTTAATATCACTATTAGAAAGGCTAGAATCATATAATATCAGTCTTTAAATGCAATATATTTAAAGTGTATATCTAAAGTACTTGCAATAGTTAAATTTTAGCGCAATCAAATATACTTAAGTGTATATTTAGTTGGATCTCAGCACTATTTCTGGATAACTAAAGTACATTAAGTACAAAATTAGTGGTTCCAATTTAGCAGACTTTAAGTATACCAATTTAGTACACCAAAAGTACAATTGCAGGGTATTTACATAAATGTATTTGTAGTATACTTAGCATACAATAAATGTATTTCAAATACATTTTAGAACATCATGCGAATGGTTGTTAATATGTCAGATGTTCAATATATACAATGCATATCTACATGAGCAAGGTTAGTGTGTAAAAGACCACACGGCATGTCATATGTTACCCTTAGCAAACAATTTGAAGTTAGCAAAGCAACTGTCCTCTCCAACCATTCATGTTCCTACCACTGACCGTTCTGTTGCTGGTCTATATCTCTGCTTAACTGTAGTGGCAGCATTAATGCCACATTTTCACAACCATTATAAATGGATGCTGTCTTATTGTGACCTTACTTGCTCTAGCTGCAAGTATACTTAGCATATTTCTTTTTCACCAGGGTACTCCTACTCCTAACCATACTGAAACTGCTGATCAGTAAAGGTGTCTTAGAAGGTGCAGCCCGTCCGATTAACATGAGGACAACGCTTCTAGTTTCAATTATATGCCTATTAAATTCGCATTGGGCACTTTATTTCCAGTTTTCAAACGTCTTCTTCATTTAAAGTCTTAATTTCTTGAGTCTTAATGAGAGCAAGACCAAAATGATCTTGTTTGGTTCAAATGATCGCAGTACTCATGATTTTGATCTCCAAACGTTGTTACCTTACAGTACCACCTGTGTTCGGAATCTGGGGGTTTGGTTTGATAACGACCCTAAATATGATAAACAGATAAGTGCTGTGGTTAAGTCCTGTTTTTATCATCTTCTTCTTTTAGCCAAGGTTAAGCCCTTCTTGTCTGCAAAGAACTTTGAGATTGCTATGCATGCTTTTGTAACTTCCCGATTAGACTATTGTAACTCTTTATATATTGGTGCTCCTCATATGCATCACACGTTTGCAATTATTTCAAAATGCTGCTGCACGGCTTCTCAAAGGGAAGCGTAAATGTGAACACATTACACCGGTTTTGAGCTCGCTTCATTGGTTAAATATAGAATTGATTTTAAAGTTTTGTTATTTGTTTTTAAGTCTTTGCAGAACCAGGCCCCACAGATACCTGAACTACATCCGCCCACACAGTCAAGATCACTCAGATCGGGGGACTCTAATTTACTATCTGTCCCTGGAACTAGACTTAAAAATAGGGGTGATCGTGCATTTGCAGTCGACGCTAAGCTATGGAACAGCCTACTGGCTTACATCATATCCGGCCAAACTTTGTCAATTTTTAAATCAGCTTTGAAACTTATTTTTTTTTCAATAGCTTAATATATTGTGATTTTTAATAAAAAAATGTATCTTATTGTTTTCTTTCTTATTTTTTTGTTTTCTTGGCCTTGTAAAGCACTTTTGTCAACACCAGTTGTTTTTAAACATGCTATACAAATAAAATTGTATTGTATTGTATTTAAAACAAACGCCTCTCTGGGCTGATGCAAGAAGAGTGAGTTTGGAGAAAGTATCATTTGAACTCGGGTTGGTCGGGTCTAAAGCTAAACCAACTGTCCTTACTCTACACTCTCCACTGTAATTGTGTCTTTTTCAACCAGACAGTGAAGGGTGGAGTTAAAGTAGACACTTCATTATGAATATAATATTTAATAATTAGAGTTTAAAATAATAATTATAATGAATAGAGAGTCACAGTTTTACTTTTCATTTCCCAAGCCTGTTCCCGGAGGCACACCAACCTCCCTTATCTGACCCATGTATTTCTGGGCTGCGTTCCACTTATTTATGCCCTTCCCTCGCTTCCCCCGTCTTGTTGACTCGGATGTACATCATTGCTTACGTTGCGTCAGTTCTCACTACTGGCAGAACCCATGCAATTGAACTGTAAAGTCCTAAGCCTTTATCACTTTGAACCCACTTTGGAATTGATTTATTATTTACTTTTTTTATTTTATGAATTTGTTTGATTCACCATCCCATATGCATATATGTATGCTTGAGCTGTTGGAGAAAATATATAAATGACACAAATTAACATGAATCCTTTTGCTTTCCTGATTTATTTATTTATTTATTTTATCCCAGGAGTAACCCCATGGTAACCCCAGTTTGGATCCAGCCGCACTTCAAATAATGCCATTTTTTGATGGACAAGCTGCCTAATATAATGATTACAAGTATAAATTGTAATCATTACAATCACAAGCTGTAATCATTGCCTTAATAGTCACATTAAGGTTTTGTTGACAAATCAGCAGAAATATGGCATTTCAGGTCCAACCACATCTAATATTCCTGCTGTAAAACCACCATCATTTTCTCTTGTACATGGACCATACTGCCCTCATGAGAAAATACATCCATTGTTAAAGCTGCATGCATGATGAACATACTCAAGTTTGTTACTGTGACAACCATATGCTAGCAAAAGGGACTGCAGTCTGAACAGAAAAAATATCTGATCTGTCTAATTATTATTTTAACAGTTAGTCTAAAAGGTTGGTCCATTTTGAGGAAAAAAACTAATCGAATTTCCTCTACTGTGTGATCAAAGGCAATGCAACACAAACTAGACCAGGGCTGGCACTGCTGTATATACAAAGGACTAGATGGAAATCAAAGGTCTTTTACATTAGTCAGTTACTAATGTAAAGTTACAGGTCACAACATTTTTAATACATTTTTTTTTTTTTTTTATATCACTCTCTCTTTCTTGGACTACAAAGAGAAAGTAGATTCTGCATGAGATTTTTTTTTTAAAAACTAAGATTAGTATTACAATTTAACACACTAAATCAAGGATGGGAAACTCCGGTCCTGGAGGGCCACTGTCCTGCAAAGTTTGGCTCCATCACTAATCAGACACCTGAAAAATCCAATCTAAAGCTGTGCCTCATTTCAAAGATTTTATTTGTCGGCCACGTACGTTATAAAAGATGTCTTATTTTAGAAAGGTAACCATTATAAAATGGACTTTTATTGCTAGTGAAGGGTAATTGTTTATGACTTTGGATTGTAGTGGTCAGTTTACTGAAATGAAGGTATGCGGCTCAATGACGTATGCGGCTGACAAATACAACTTCAGGAGTACTCAGCCTTCGAAAATGAGACACAGCTTAAAGGCTGTAGTGCCTTGATGAGGTGCCTTGAAACCTCCAGGATTATTCAGTGCGTTGATGTAATTTCCACTGAAACAAGAAGACATATTAAGCAGCTCCTCCCTTTTTTTAAATGGCCAATAGCGTTTTGTTCATGTCACAGCTCGGCCAGAGCCGTTGAGCTCGTCAAACAACTCAGATTCTACAGAGCCTTTGATTGGACAGTAAACTTGACGAGAAGCTCAAAATCATTGATCTATAATGGCGGAAGTGTGATACTGTAAGTTTTGAACGCAATATCTTCTAAATGCAAATGTTGTCATTGTTTTGGAGCACACTTACTTATAGATAACCTTAAGGATAAGATATTAAACTAAAAGCAAAAAACTTAAATCTGATTTCATAGGGACTTTAAGTCTTCAGGATTGCTTGGTGTACAAGCAGGTGTGTTTGACAAGGAATGTGTAACCGGATACCGGCACTAAATGGAACTAAATTCTGCAGGATAGAGGCCCGCCAGGACCGAAGTTGCTCATTCCCGCTCCAAATGAAACTGTTTAAATAGTCAGATCCATGACATATTTGTGATAGCATTTGAAAATACATCTTTCTTTGATAGCAAAATTAGTTAGTTGTGCAAACAAGTTAGTAATGCGTTGATAGCAATGTCAGCATGATAGAACACAAGGTATTAAAATGAATGCCAGCCATGACACTAAGATTGAGCAGCATTAGGATAGTCTTCTTATGAAATGTCTTTCAACATGAAATCTTATATTTACTTTTTTAATAAACATTCCTGGAAGTTTGTTTTCCATTCACACAATTCCTTCTTATTTTGTCAACCCAACCTTTCATCTACCTGTCGTAGAGACCACCTTTCACCATCCAATCAGCTATCAATGGACAAAATCCTACAGTACACTTTCATATTGAATATCCCTTACACCAGAAAATATGTTACATTACAGAAATAATATTGGTATGTTGTGAATGCCATTTCTATCATTAACAAAAGTCACAGTTTAAGACAGCATACATTACCTTAAAAATGTCCTCCGGGCAGTTAGTTATCTTTTTCCTATCTGTGCAAATATCTTGGTTTTCATCAACATTTTTGTTAGATACGTGATGTGAGATCACAGAGTTTTCTTTTGGTGTATCTGGTTCTTCATATCTTGGGTGGCTCTCAATGGTGGCAAGAGAGATATGAGTCGAGCTGAGCTGAGACTGGGATTCATCCGAGTTATTACACAAGGAATTGCTATCTCTCGGAGAGTCTGGGCAAGTTCTCCAGGCTTTCAGCACCACAGGAGGAGAGCAATCCACCTGGTCAATGACAGTTGAGACCACCATGTCAGTAGATAACGTAGATTTACAGTGAACTGAGGTATCGGCTTTGTGCTCACTCCTGATTGGCATATTGGGGATGAGCTCTCCTGACTGATCTGTTCTCAAATTAAGAGGCGACTGCTGTCCTTCAGGGGGGGAGAATGAGCGAGACGAGTTTCTCCATTTCATTGCTGTCTCGGCCACAGTGTTGAAAAATCGGAGAAGGCCTCGAAAATGGCTGCTTTTGCCATCAAGGCCCGTTTGTTCAGGTGCAGAGTTCAAATCTTTGACCAGCTCAAAGCTGACTGAGCCATAGTCCGAATCAATGGTTTTGTCCAGGGTATTCATTGACTCAAAACTACTCTCTGCCAATGTCTGACTTCCTTTTCCTTTGATGGAAATTCTTCTTAAGTAATTCAAAACATCACCCCCCTTTGACCATGGTCTTCTTTGAGGTATCTTGAGGCTTTGCTTCACATAGCAGGATTCCTGTTCCATCACAGATGAATTGTTGCAGTTTGAGAAGTTGGGGTGAGATTTTTTTGTATACATGACTCTTTCTGACAACTTATACCCATTTTGGTTGCTAACCTTGTCCTTGGTCTCCTGGTGGACATTATCTGGGGTTGCAGCTGGGTTTATGTCCTCAAATGAACAGTAGAAGTCTGCAGTGTGTCCTGCAAATGAATGTCTCTTGGCCTTATTCCTAAACACATGCTTGAACTCTGAAGAAGGAGATTCCTTGCACATATACACATCATCTACGTCATCTTTCAGGTCAATGTCGAATTTGGCATCAGAAATCTTACCAGCTTTCCCTTTAAAAACAGATGGGGACTTTAATTTCTTGAAGGACCTTACTTTGTTTGTGATTGACAGTTTTAGAAAGGACGCTTCACCTGGGAGGATCACTGAGTGAGGTCGCCTGTCCAGGTCAGAGGTGGCCTTGCGGCGGTGCAGGATCCTCCAGATGGCTGCAGTCCTGGAGCGCCGGTTGGGTTCCTGTTTTTCTCTTCTGAGAGTCTGACAGGGAGTAATGGAGTCTGAGGAACTGGACTCTGGAATCCATGAGATCTCAGTTTTGCTGTCTTCGTCAGCTGAGACATTGAAAACACTATTGACAAATCCATTGGTAAGATTAGACTCTGAAACGGGGCTGGTTGTGCTATCCATCCTCTCTCATTTTAAGACAAAATGTCAGGTGTCCAGTTTATGAAGCATCATTTTTGACATCCTTGAGAAAATCTGTGATAAAGCAAAAATCACACAATAAGGGTTTCTTATGTAAAACAACAAAATGCAAATTAGCTGTTTAACATACATTCAGATATGTCCTCAGGGTTGCAAATACCCAATATGCCCATTAAAGACAAACAAGAATACTTTTCAGCTTGTTCTTAATCCAGGTCCACAATGAACTTAAAGTAGCCTGTCCACCGTAAACCACCTTTATTTTCTTTCTTTCTTTCTTTCTTTCTTTCTTTCTTTCTTTCTTTCTTTCTTTCTTTCTTTCTCTCTCTCTCTCTCTCTCTCTCTCTCTCTCTCTCTCACAAACATCACACAAACTACTATTTTTTAAATGTTTGTTTGGTATGTACATTTTTTTTAAAGTAATGTATACTTTTATTTAGCAAGAATTATTTAATTAAGAATGTTACAAAACAAAATGTTCTGTTCATCAAAGAAAAAAACACACTGTAATCAGTGTCCACACTTAATTAGGCAGAACAACTGTTTTCAACTGTCATAACAAATATTACAATGATTTCTTAAGGATCATGTGAGACTGGGGGGGGGATTAAAAATACATATATGTATATATAAAGTATAAGTATATATATATATAAGTATATGTATTCAGCCATAGTGAGCTTTAGAATCTAAAAAAAAAAAAAAAATCTTACTGACTCCAAATGTTTGAACTGTATACGCATATACAAGAAACTACGTACCTCATAGGGTGTGATTTCAAATCCTGTAAGAATTTCATAATGCTATATAAGCGTAATGTACTTACTAAAAAAAAAACTGAGACAATGTTATTAACCCACATGTCAGGAAATTCCTATTCTTTGATAAGGAAATGGATTTGGAAAAACTTACCAAATTAGACTTCTCCGGTTGAATCAGAGTGTTTTTCTCATAGAAGAACAAAAAACATTCTGTGTGAATCCTTTAACATTAAAAATGATTTTCCAATATAATCATTTGGACGACTGTTAATCCACAGCATTCTTCAGAAATGGTCTAGGGTTTTTCTCAGCCTGATGCCCCACAGAGACCGAGCAGACGCCACATACACACACGCCCAGTTCCTCTCATTAAGTTTGAAGTCATGATGATCCAGTTATTTTTGCCACTCTTCCCTTGCAACTACAAAGACTCTAAATGAAACACACTATTCGGCTTGGTCAGTCCTTTTTACATTCGCAGTGAAATGTTCATTTGAAATAACTTTCAAAATAATTCATTGCCACAGTAGTTTTGAATATGTTCACCAGTGCAGTGGTGAGCACTGTAATGTACATAATAAATCAACACAATACACAAAACCTAGGGGTCAAAGTTTGAGGGCCTATTTTAAACACTTCCTTTTTGTCCTGTTTTGGTACTACTGTAATCACATGCAATTTTCCTGCTCTACACAGGAAAAGAGTGGATCTGAGTGAAAAAAATGCTTTAAGTTTGACAAAGACAGGAAGCCTGGCTGACAACATGTAAATATCTGCTCCGTACACTCTTTCCCTTCTGTCTGTGCAGCACCATTGTGAGGGAAAGACAATTGGGTTTTCTTTCCCCTTGTGAGTCAGTACGCTTCAGTTTGTCAACAAGATACTGCCGCTGTAGCCATTTCATCAGCTAAAACATATTACTGCCACACTGTACACATCGAACAGACATATACATTTAAAGGCTTTTTCATTGGCATCAACTTTTCTTAAACTGTTTATACTTAAAAAGACAAAAGACCATAAAACATTCTCCAAACGCCTCACATTCAGCACACTTCCTGTGCATGAGCAGGCAGCTTTCCTGCTATCCATTTCTGTCACAATGCACATCCTGGATAAGTTAACCCTCCTTTATTTTTATTTATTTGCTTTTTAAAACCAAAGGCAAGACTAAATGTTTTTGTCAATGAGCTGAACACACACAAACGTTGAATTCCTGTTTATACAGACAGACGGAGGGATGATTAATGGGAAAAAGGTAAAAAACCTGGACTAGATTCAGAAGTTTTGACTCAAAATTGAAAAACATTTGATCAACTACCTCTGATGTTTGTTACATATATTCTCCATTTCAAAATGTTGTTCAGAAAGCACCTCGTGTGATGTCATCACTTTTTATCTTGTAGAACAATTGGCCTTTTCCTTAGTTTCCTGTGACATAGTTCCAGATCAACATCATGATAGTGTAGGCACAACCACACACACACACACACACACACACACACACAATGGTTTGAGCTAAACCTGAACTTGCAATGAACTGGCTCCGTTTGGATTTTTTTTTTTTTTTTACTGAACAAAATATATATTCTATCCCCTTACACTAACCTTACTTCTAAACCTACCCGTCTCAGAAAACTTTCTGCATTTTTTACATTTTCCAATGATTTCCGTATGATTTATAAGACGTTTAAAAAAAGGTCCCTCCTTAAAAATGACTGGTATTACTATCCTTGTTGGGACATTTGGTTAAATGCTTGAAGCTAAACCTGAACTTGTTTTACCAGGAACTATCTATAGGCAAAGCTCCCTTTAGTAAAAGTATAAATAACCAGTAAAATTATATTTTACTAACATATTATATCTGTCACGGTTCTGTAGTTAGTTTCATTTTCAAAGACTTTTAGTTTGTTTTTTTTCAGTCACATGTTCTCCTTTGCCTCAGTATTCTGCCAATCATTAGTTTCTATGGACACTGATATTAAAGGGATAGTTCACTTTGAAATTAATTTTTGATATGTTTTAGCTTACCTCCAGTGCATCCAAGATGTAGGTGTCTTTGTTTCCACAGTATCTTCAATTTTGATAATTTTAGGTAAAACCGTTGTTGTCTGTCAGTCATACAATGGAGGTGAAGGGGGTCCAACTCAAAGAGCAGTCAAAATTAAACATTATTTAATGACTCGTAAATGTAAGTACACATTGATGCCCTAAGACACGAAACGAGTGGTTTTTGTGAGAAAACGAACAGTATTTATATCTTTTTTAGCTCGTGTAAGCATATCCATGTCCAAATGATCTGAGAGCAGGGCGCTTCGGTCTGCGCATGCGTACAGCGTTCGCCGGAATGCCCCGGAAGGGCTCCCTCGCGCGTGTTTACGTCACTCATTGTTTATGCAGAGATTTCGGAAGTTTTACCTTACACTGTGAAGATCTAAACATATTTAGATATACAGGATCGCAATGGAAGACGATTTCTATATACCAACAGACAACGTTGATTTTTTTTCACAACCTTATTTATTTGAACCTGAACCGGGGCATTCCGGCGAACGCTGTACGCATGCGCAGACCGAAGCGCCCTGCTCTCAGATCAGTTGGACATGGATATGCTTACACGAGCTAAAAAAGATATAAATACTGTTCGTTTTCTCACAAAAACCACTCGTTTCGTGTCTTAGGGCATCAATGTGTACTTACATTTACGAGTCATTAAATAATGTTTAATTTTGACTGCTCTTTGAGTTGGACCCCCTTCACCTCCATTGTATGACTGACAGACAACAACGGTTTTACCTAAAATTATCAAAATTGAAGATACTGTGGAAACAAAGACACCTACATCTTGGATGCACTAGAGGTAAGCTAAAACATATCAAAAATTAATTTCAAAGTGAACTATCCCTTTAATCTTCACAGCTGCTTATCATTTAGTTTATTATGTCTGTCTATTTAAGTTCCTGGTAACGCTTTAGATTACAGCCCGGAAAGTACTGTGTAATTAAGAGGAATTTACAGTGTAACTTTCTGTAATTATAGTGTACCTATAAAGTACTTGCATGTAAGTATAAGGGAACAATATGTAAAGTTTGGGGAATAAAGGGCTAACAACCAGGAGAATTAAAAAAATAATTATACTGTAAGTATTATAGAACTAAGGGAAACTTATTCTATATTATGTTTCAACAATCTTACATTTGGGAGCAATTTAGCGAGAACATACACTGCGTACCTTTTTGTAATAATTGTGTACCAATACATACTGTATAGGCTTTTTAAAAATGATATAGGCCTACATATCTATGCATTAATTTATTTATTTTTTGATAGCAAAAGTGCAGATGTTTATGTTTGGGCTAACATGTTTCAAGGCAAGAAAAGCTAAGACTACTGCAATTTTTTTAAATATACTGGGAAATATATCTGGTTTCATGTGGTTACAGGGTAAGTGGTGCTTGTATAATAAATAAAGGTTTCCGAGTCAGTGATATAAGATTGTGTGTATGCATTTTTATTGTACTTACCCTGTAACTACATGGAACAAGAGGGTAACAAGCACCACTACATGAAACAAGATCTTTCCCCAATATTTAAGCAAAAGTTGCAATAGTTTTTGTTTTCAGTGCACTTTTGTTACAAAGATTCCTTTATAAATGCATAGATATGTACCCTGTGATTTTTAAAAAGCCTATGTACTGGTTCACCATTATTTCAAAAAGGTAAACAGTGTATGTTCTTGCTAAATTGCTCCCAAATGTAAGATTGTTGTATCATAATAGTAGAATAAGTACCCCTTAGTTCTATTAAACTTACAGTATAAATAATATTTTTAATCTCCTGGTTGTTACGCCTTTATTCCTCAAACTTAAAATATTGTTCCCTTATACTTATACTGTAAGTACGTTACAGGTACACTATAATTACCGAAGGTTACGCTGTAAAATCGCTTTAATTACGCAGTACTTTCCGTGCTGTAATCTAAAGCATTACCAAGTTCCTCTGTTTGTATCATTGTCAGGTATTGTTTGTGCATAGCACACCGGCTCATTTTGTTTGCCCGTATTGAATAAATCAGCTGTTATTGGGAAATACGTATTTATCTCATGTGGGATGATGCAACAAATATGAGGTTGTAATGTAAGTAAACAAAAGAACAGTACCTGTTAAGCTTCACCAGAGCGCGGGCGCACTGAAGCGTTTTTTTTTTTAAATAGTTCAAAATTAAATCAGATTTAATGTTATTACCTTGACAAACTATACATCATTAAAAAGATATAAGACTCAAGTTTCAGTATTTGACTATTGTATTCTGAGAAACTTATAGTGACAGTTATGTCTTAATTTGTGTCAGGAGTTGTGTAATAAAAAAAATGAGTCGTTACCAGGGGCGTCGTCAGCCGATTTTGCCGGGGCTTCAGCCCCGAATGTTTTGAGTGCAGCCCCGAATGCAGCCCCGAATGTTTTGAGTGCAGCCCCGAATGCAGCCCCGAATGTTTTGAGTGCAGCCCCGAATGCAGCCCCGAATGTTTTGAGTGCAGCCCCGAATGCAGCCCCGAATGTTTTGAGTGCAGCCCCGAATGTTTTGAGTGCAGCCCCGAATGTTTTGAGTGCAGCCCCGAATGTATTTTGAAAAGTCGACTGACAAATATGAAACCGGACAATAGCCTTTGTAAACCCCCGAAATCATAAGTTGCCTTATTTCATTGTGCTTTGGCTTTGCTGCTGTCTCTGACTGATGATTGTTGAAATATGTGTCTCTCACACAGAGACGCACCACGTGAGTGATTTCAGCCTATAGGCTACTAGAATATCTCCAGGATCTGCGCGCAACAGCAAACAATCTCACAGTAATTAAAAAAATATATATATAAATAACGCAGTCAGCACCGCCGCACAGTCCTCTGTCAGACCAGATGTTGTCAGGCTATATGTCAGTAAAACTCAGAAAAACGAACTTTCCTCTCGTGTCAGCCGTGTGCTCGCGGCGCGCACTCTTCAATATCACGCGCAAATGCGGCGGGCCCTGTATCACGCAAAAGAAACTACGAGCATGTACCGTCGTGTTCTGTCGTCAGTTAAGTATTTAAATAACCAAAAGGGAGATTAAAGCTGCGTGCAAAACTCCTGTCGGGGCTTTTGTATTCCTTTGTAGGCTACATAAATGTTACACATTTTGGCTCATTTTTCATTAATATTCTAACATTTAATCAATATTGCAAACAAAGTCATCAAAACTTACTTGTGTAATACTGTTTTTTAATTTTGTGACCGAAAATGTGAAAAATACACTAGCCTAAATGATCGTTCATGACATTCTTTTAAGTATAACCCAATTTGTCTAGATCTGTAATATTATTTCCTTTGTATAATTAGCTTGTCTTTGTTTTAAATTATGTTGTATTTTTATTGTTAACTGCTGCGCAGTCATGTGATTTAGTCAGCTTGATTAACATTATTACAATGTATTCCACAGATGTTCTTTGCTAATAACAGAAACTATAAGCACAATTCATAAGTATAAATATATATTTATAAAATTTATAAGTATATATATATTTGTATGGTCCTCGAATTTGTTCGAATTTTTCACCAGTATCAGCCTTTTCACCGTTTGTTTCACTCCGCTTGTTTGTGTTTGCCCAACTTGCATCATTAAGCAAGTAGGTGGCGACAAGTGACTGTCTTAATGAGTGAACAATTGAACTTTAATTGAACTGATTAGTGCCAAAAACATTGATTAACTTAAGAAAGAAATAAGTTGCTGAAACCAATCTTTAATGCTAATATATAAATTGCTCATTTACCTCTGGACACAAAAAGATTGCACTGGTGTTTGATTGAAATGTAACATCTATGCAAAATAATCCTTGAAAGATTTCTCATTTAAGGCCATTCCTGTTTGGAATATGTGATTGTGTATTGTCAACAATAAGCAGAATTCTTCTGCATTTCCAAGTGTGGATCATTCATTTCAACATTTATCCTCGTTCTCATATTTAAGAATCTGTTATCTGCTTGACAAATCATTTACTGCCTACTGACATTTAAAGCTATTGTCATCCAATTATTTTTTTACCTTCAAGCACCTTAAAATGCACACATGTAGGTCTGAGAAATCCAAATTTTCTCGGGGGAGTATGCCCCCACACCCCCCTAACTACCTCACATTTGAATGTGCGTGACTGTGTGGTATTGTGGGCTGGTGTGGTTACAGTCCCAGGGATGGATTTTTTTAACCAGTCTGCCCCCTGCATATAGGCCTGCAATATACATTATTCTCTGTATCGAATCATGTTATCTTATTACCCACCCCAGCCCCTGATGTTTCGGGTTCAGCCCCTGATGTTTTTAAAACCTAAACGCCCCTGGTCGTTACCTTTACTATGAATTATGAGCGTCAGCCGCTTCCATTCAGAAAAAAACTCCTGTGCGATCGTCATGACAGAGCTTGACAAAACAACGTCCCTCAGGGCTTTTAGCTCAAACATGTGCATATTTGGAGAAATATTGATATATTCTCATAGGTGTACATCAGATTTCTATAGACAGGAATAATATTTATTGAATTTATACCCAAATGCGTCGATGTAATCATGAGCGCTGGATACTCTGATGTACTGTGTTTTCAATCCATACTGGCAGCCCGAGGGCGCTCTATGCACAGTAATAGTCCATATATGGAACACATGAAGAAGAGCCAGAACCATGTGACATTCCAGGAAGTCCCTGACACAAACCAAGCTAACAGAGATCGCTGTAAGACAATAAACATGATTGCAATGATATTTGATTTACCTGTGTTCTTCGAGCCATGTCAGGTATTTTCATAATAATAGATTATATTTCTAATGTAATGCTAATCGATATATAGACTATAATTTCTGCAGAATACTGTAAAATAATACATTTTCTGTCTGATTTTTTTATCTGAAGCCAAATCAGATCACAGAAAGTTATTTAAAACACTCGACTTGCACTATAAAGTAAGTTTGGAGCACAAGCATGTTTTTAATCTCATAAATTGTCGTGTATTGATGGTGTGCTAAGCTAACATGCTAGCTTGCTCTGTGCACCTGCTAGCACATTAGCTGTTATTTTTATGAATGTTTCTAAATAAGAATGCTTACTGAAATGTTCTTTTTTTCAAAAAGGCCATTTGATACAGTTTAAAATGTGAAGAGAGAACTTTTGGTAAAAGAAATTAGGGATTAAAACAGCGTGAATAGCCAGTCGTTAGTGCTTATAATGCAGACAAAAGAAACGCATATTTAGAGCCATAACCAGGCTGGAGAGGTGTGAATGTGTGCAGGGAAGACTGACACTGAATGGGGCTCGTTTGCACCACAAAACAATAGAGAAAATAGTCTAAATAGATGCTAGAAGATGACAATAAACATCAGTTTGCATTTTAGAGTCAAATCAAAATAAAGTCATATGACATGATCTTGAAAAACATTGAACTAAATACAGAGTTTTAGACTTACCATCTTCAGATTTTAAATATAACATGGTCAGACATGTGGCTTTAGCTGCAGTGCATTTCTAGATTGCTACAATGCAAACTTCAATTTTATTTTCATGAAGATGTTTCATAAAAATTAATTTCTAATAACTTTACAAAACTTTGAAGCTATTTATAACTATTTTTTTCATTATGACAATAATTAATTCTACATTTACAATAAACTGCCAGGTGTTAGCTTACAATGAGATCATACTTGTGCTTTTAGTACAAAGGGTTCATGAACTGTATCCGTTTCAGTTTGTGTATGCCATTTCTGGGGATTTTTCAAAAGTGGGGTTGCAGCTTAACAGGTTAATGTTTTGTTTTTTACAGCAGGCTTACAATGTGTTGTTTATTGTTGAAATGGAAGGTTGTGTTCTGTTATGAAAATCCATTTCCTGCTCTCTCGCTCTTCTGAAACTTGATTTATTCTTAATCTTACTAAATTTGAATTAGCAGTTTAACTGTTAGAAACCAGTGGCCAATAATGCCAACTATCACCTACAGTGTGGTATTAAAGTGCCCTTATTACCTTTAAAGCTACACTGTGTAACTTTTTTAGTTTATTCTCAGCTAAAAACACTTAGTTCTTTCAAAAATATATTTGCTCATTAATGTATATTTACTTCGTTCAAGTAATAAAGTATTCTCGTGAGTGTATAATATGCCATTGAAAATACATACGGGTGAGGGGTTCTAATGTCGGTCGCCATGTTGCCCCTCCATCTTGAAAGTACTTTAGCCAAAGAGGGACATCAAGCTTCGCATTTCACGTTTTAACACTCGATGGCACCGTGTCGAGGAGGTCGTACTGAAGCCATGTTAATCTTGGACTTCATTGGAAACTGTAGGAGTTAAAACGAAATCGAAATTGAGAGGAACAGAAACTAATATTCACTGGATGGTCATATACCTTTTCACAGCTAGATGGGGGTAAAAATCACACACTGTAGCTTTAACTTAGTGCTGGAACGAGTCATCAGAAAGTCCAGTCTCACTTCCTGTTTCATACCTACATACAGGGATGTAGTGGAGGCTAAACGCACGTAAACGCCGTTTACGCACCTCCCAATATTCGGAAATAGCGTTTATCCACCTCTAAATAGCGTTTATCCACGTTCAAATAGCCCGTAGTTCCTAAGACATTTTAAATTAAGCTTATGTCGTTTTAGTTCCATATTGTTCATTATTAGTTTCATAGGTTGTTAAAACTAAGACGAACTCTTTCATATTGCGCTGCATTACTGTCAGTGTTGTTGACTTTTACTGACGGACGGTAAGGTTGCGCTGTTGACGCTCGCGCAGCCTCTCGAGGAGAAATCTACACAAATGAGCGCACACACACACACTCAGTTAACCAGTTAACAACATACTGCCTATAAAAAAATCTAAATGTGGAGTTTTTATATTTTTAACAACCTCAATTATTTTTCCTGAACACCATCACGATTGAAAATGTGACATTTCCTACAACAGTTCAATAAACAGTTAAAATTAAGTCACTTACATTTTAGATGCAATATTGGCAGTTTTTGTTCTGTTTCACCAGCGAAAATAGTTCCAAACAAAAAACACAGCAGAACCACGGCGCATCTCACAGGAACACTCAACCTGTTTTCATTACTAAATGATTCAGCATTTTGAACGAATCGATTGAGTCAAAGATTCAATGACCCATTCATAAACATCTGTCTCATTCTTGAATGAATCAGCCGTTTGAACGAATCGTTTGTTTGTTTGAATGAATGAATCAATGACTCACTATTAAGACGGTCGCCTGCCGCCACCTACTGGCGGTTTCGTGTTATGTTTAAAAGTATGTTATGTATCATTCTTAACAATGTTTCTTATATGTAAATTTAAATAAATTTCATAACATTATTTTACACAATTGTAATTTTTCAGTGTAAATTATTTAATTTGATCAGCCCCTAGGGTAACAGCCATATAGTGTCTTATTATTCTAAATAATTGAATTTATTGACCAAATTTATGAATTTAAAATGAAAGATGAAGCATACATTTAATGATATTGGGGGAGGGGATGCCCTTTAAAGGTGCAGATATTACAATATGCCGATTTAATCAAAGCTGATTGAACACTGATGAGAATAATCAGAATAAATGAGAATATTGTTTCAGAATAAATTAACACACACACCCAAAAAAAAAAAAAAAAATCCGGACGAGCATTTTTTTTACTCAGACAAGTGAATGACAGATTTACTTGTCCAAAGGACAAGTGAAAAGGCTTAATGTCGAGCAATGTTAGCAATGTCATCAGGTAGGCAGTGGCCCGCCTTACCGGGTGACCACGTCGTGGTCCACCAGAATTTATAGTTTACCCACCTCTTTTTTTACCACTACACCTCTGCCTACATACTGCGTGACTATCGCCCCGTATGTTTCTTTCTAAGGCATGTTTATAAAAGCTACTTAAATGTCCTAATTGAACTAAGGCCTAATCATTGCTTAATCTAAGCCCTGTCTGTGAAACCAGGCCTATATGGCCAACAGTATGTGGACACCCTTTTCTGATTAACAGGTTTTGTTATTAGTAATTCAATTGGAGCCTAAATCATTAAAAATGCACCATTCAGTTAAGAATTCTTCCAACTTTTTCAGTAAGATCATTTAAAGATCAGTTAAACTCACATTCACTTGTCCCTTGATAATAATCCATCACAATATGGCATTTAAGCAGTGACTGTCATACAACTCTGACAGAAATTCAATCACTGTTTGAGAAAACCATATAAATTATTGGGAAGTTTCATAAACTAGGTCCTATCTGATGCCAAATTTCCTGTTGCTTCTTGTAAAAGAGCTATGTTTAGGTGTAAACTATAAACTAAATAAAGTTAAAAAATATTTTTTTTTTTAAATGATTAAATGGCAAAATGCCTTTCCTCCATTGACATCCATTAAAAAGAGTCTCTTGTCTCTTCACCAGTAACTCTGAGGCTTGCCTAAAGGGGGCTCTGGTATTATGTGTTCTAAACTGTTGAATTGTTCTATATAGCTAGTTTCCTAGCAGGTACATGTGCCAAAATAAAAGCTATAAGCATGTTTAAAGCATCTGCTGCTTGAAATTCTGTTTTCTCTGTCAAATAAAACGGCAATAATATCCTGGCCCTAGTTATATTCTAGTTTACTTTGTCAATACTGACACCTAGTGGTCACCAGACATTTTGGATTTTCAGAGCTCATGGTGCAGAGTATAGAGGTGGATCCACGTCCATCCTTGTTTTGATCTTTAAAAGGCACAATCTGTAAATTTAAAATGTCAATCTATGCAGTAACATATGGTCATGTGTATTTTAACATAACGTAAGTTATGCATGTGTTTTAAACCTATTACCATGTGAGATGCTAAATGTAATTCGAGACGTGATTGTGATGCTAGATTCTTTATTCATTGTAACATCGCTATGTTCTAAGTCATATGAAGGTGATTTATATGCATCTTACATTTGAGTACATCTTACATATTGTTTTGAGCTATGTGAAGTGACTGTAACTTTGTAAGAGATAGTATTTTTTCAATATCAGTGTTAATTTGTGTTACAGTTGCACACATTTTTTTTCAGTAGTCAAGTCAAGTCACCCTCATTTATATAGCTATTTTAACTATATAGATTGTTTCAAAGCAGTTTTACAGTGATAATAGGACATTAAAGTAACAGAGATTGTCATTTCTAGTTATCTGTTATGCCTAGTTCAGACTACACAACTTTAAACGTCGGCAGGTCGCTGTGCTGTTCAGACTACATGACTTGCTGTCTGAAATTAAAGTCGCTGTGGTGTTCACAGTATGTGACACTACGTAAATTATACACAACACACACTACACAACCTGACAAGAGCTCTGTTACCCAATGACTCTATCTGGACCAAAACCATGTTTTATCTCGAAAACACATGCAAGAAGTGAAATGATTCGAAACAACGCGCAAAACAGGAGTCATTTATTTGAAAATGGTCCTCGGGAAGAAATGAGCTAAATCAGGCTTAAAATCCTGCAGGGTGAACTTGGCAGTTTGTTTTTTGTTGCGCATAGAGAAATGTATTTTTGTATAATGGTTTATTTATGTCTTCTTATTGGCTAAACAAAAAATGATGTTTAAACTATCCTAGCGCCAAACTGTTCAGTGTGGAGCTAATATAAATATTAATATCATGAATTTCTATAAATCTACTTTAAAACAACATGTATTGTGGAAAACACTATACAACTAAAATGGACTTGACTAGCATGACAAGAGTTTATATGTCCAGTTGTTACAGACTAAGTCAAAAGCAAATCAAATGTGGTAAATAATTGTTATCGAACAAAATGAATGACAAATAGTATCTGAAGTGAGGTTTTGAGGCATGACATAATTTATTAAGCATAAAAGGCAACTTGAAGATATTCTAGAGGCAGAAATCAAATAAAGTACAATTATTAACTTTTTCATATAAAATAATGAAAAATTGTAATTAAAAATAAAGTAATTTTTGAGTTTAACAACAAACACACCACAAACACAGCTACACAGCATAGTCCAAAACATAATGATAATTAATCATTTCTGAACATTGACTCTCAGTTTTGATTCACCTTTTTCAAATGGTTTCTCAATAGAATTCATAAAAGTGTAGTCAGAAGAGCGTAGTTCTAATAGGGGCACATTGTAATGCAGTGTTACTACGTTCCCCACCTGCGCAACTGGGATTTAAACCCGGCTAGTGTCTTCTGCTAGTGAGATCATTAAACAACTTATCTCAACTGTTAAATAACAGACATATGATTCCAATAATATCAGATTTGTCTCATTTTAAATAAACACAAAAAAGAGATTAATCTTTTGTTGATGAAAAATCAACTTAAGAAACTTACTTTTGCTATGTTCAGTGATATCTTTCAAATATATATTTTTTTATTTCGCCACAATTTTTTCTCTATATGATATGGCAACTAGTAAATGCAAGTTTTGTCATGCTAGCATGTCTGAAAAGTTTTAAACCATGTGTGTTACCTAACCCTTACCCGCGTTAGGTTGTGCCCCGCTCACCCCTGCAATACAACTTGTATTATTTAAGTAAAATATTATTTAAGTCCTTATACTTCAGTGCAGAGTAGACCAGGGTGTCAATTCTGTCAAACTCTGCTCCTGGAGAGCAGTCCTGCAGCAGAGGTCAGAAGCAGCCTTGCATTAAAGGGATAGTTCACCCAAAATTCATACAGGGTTCCAATTCCATTCTAATACAGGTTTGGAACAACTTCGGGTGAGTAAATGATGACAGAATTTAAATTTTTGGGTGAACTATGCCTTTAACAAACCTCCCACCAGCCAGAATTAAGAAGTGTACATGCCTTGGCTAGCTTATTCAACCATGGAAAAGAAACCATCTTGTCAAGGGTCACCACAAGACAGTAATCATTTTAACCATTAGAGGGCAGAAAATCTTTCACATGAATTGATGTTATCTTCCATCAACAAAACAAGAACCCAACCTACTGTATGAACAAACAAATTTGAAACTTTTCGTTTGTTGCATTAATCAGATATTCATAAATTATATATAAAGACACTCCTGTATAAACCGTTATATAATATTTCGATTTCTTAATACAGAAAATATTACAAATATTAAAAATCACAACATTTTACAAAAAAGGAAAAATAATATTAGTAAAATTTTAGGTTGTGTATTCCACATTAGAAGGGAAATCAGGATACATGATTCAAATAGTCCTTCAGTATTTTTGGAATGTCCAGACAATCTATGGAGCACATTTTGTTTTCCGTGGGAAGAAACTTCCATAAAGCAAGTCGCGCCTGAGACATCAGTGGTTTTGGACAAACTGTATATAGAGAGGATTTGGTGTTACAATCACATAAGAATGAATGACAAAATAAAAGCAGAGCACATGCACACACACAAACACAATATTTGAGGCTATATTAGTGAACACCTCATTGAATCAGTGATTTTCATTCTTAGCTACTACATGCTAATTTCCACATTACTGGTTTTCAACTCCGCCCGAGGGATCCACCGCTCACCACAATTTGTTACCGTATTCTCTCTTATATGACAGTCTGGACACATATTCACTTTCGGCCTAACAATGGCCGCCACGTGCGAGTGTCCGTTAAGTCCATGAGACCGTAGGGTGTCCCATCTGACCGTTCTAGGTCTAAGAAGGGCGCTCGCTATCGCCCCCTTCACTGCCGATATGCGCCCTCGATGTGCACTTTTGCTGAGCCTGCACTGAAGAATGCTCCACAGCAGACTTCTTCTCGACAGTCAAAGCGCCCTTACGTCACGAAAGTTTGGACTCGTAAGAAGACCGAAGGCATTTCTCAATACAAGTGTGCAAAGTCTGGACTTGCCAAGTTTACTCAGGAGAATGAACTCCCGAGGGAGGATGAAAGTCCGGAAATTCTGTAAATGGTACAGCAGCGTACTTGAATACGGTTATTTCTGTATGTATATTTAGGCTTCAATTAAAGGAAATGTGTTATAAAACACCACCCTGCCTGTTTTCATTTTTATTTAAAAAATATTAAACATTAAGTCACATTAATGTAGTTTAGGCAAAGAGTACATTGATTATCTTCACTGCATGGATATTTATAACAAAATACAAAACACAACCCTGCCTCTTTTCGTTAAAAAAATTAAAAATTAAATAAAACATTAATATGTGGTTCAGGCAATATGTGCATATGTACTCTGATTATCTTCACTGTAATAAAATTAAATATGACATAAAACACAACTCTGCCTCTTTTTGTTAAATGTCCGGTTTAATGATCAATAATAACCATTATAAAAGGTATAAGAAGCAAAGTCAGCACTTTGGTGGGCTACAACGGTAAAAGTAAATAGCCTAAATATATAAAGTTATCAAACTCCGCTCTGTTGTTTTTTTGCCCTCTGCCAAAACAATTTGAACGGGAACAAATAATAGATTCATGAGACCAAAGATCGCCCGTTAAATATACACAAGGCGAATTATATCTCATGTTTAAGCACTAGACATTAGAGCCAGCGGCAAACGCCAGAAGGACTAGCCGAGGAAAGGCTGATCCAGGCGGGGTACATGAGCCCTGAGCGCCCGGTGATCGACTGGATCTCACAACTCTAAAAAAGTCAGATCAAATTTTCAAATAGGTGCTATCTTTATAAATAAACCACAGATTTGAGCTTTAAGCAACTACATTCTCACCTGATAAACTCGTAAAACTACATTTCGTGACACAATAACACAAAAAATAAAAATTCCTTGTGTTTTCTCCTCTGCTATTGACGCTTGCTGGTTGGTGCAAGGTGTATTCTGGGATACCTGGCTGTCTCAAATCCACACAAGTCACCTCATAGGGGCGGATCAAGAACACATACGGAGATCTGAACTGTAATTGGCTAGATGTGAACTTTGAATAGGAACAGTACTTGGGCAGCGACTGATGACGTTTCACAAGTCCACAAAAACACAAGTACAGACAAGAACGCATATTGAGAAACGCTTGCGAGTGTTTAGGGTGCTATTTGGGACAGGGCCAGTTGGTGCATCCGAAATCTTAGGCAGCTGACTTGTTGCAATGACTGCAAGAACCGTTTGAGGTACTTCACAAAGCTGCTTTCGGACAGGCTTCTGAGGCAGCATAATGGTTTAATGATCTACACCAAAATAGAGAGAGCTTTGGTGAAAAATAAGTGAATATCTATTTATAACAATAGTAATTTCTCACTAGAAATTACATCAAAAGTGGGAAATGTCAGTCAAAATGTACTTTCAGATGCCATCTTTATTTTATTTATTTATTTATTTAGCTCAACTGTCACTGGAATGGAATGCACAGGATTGTGGGATATTTTCTGCCTTCAGAAATCGATCAGATGAAGGTATCTCAGAAGACGGAAAGTGAAGCTGTGAATTTGGATGCGTCTTGATGCCTTCCTACCTTTAAATGCATCCTCCAAAGGCATCATTTTTTAAATGTAAGATGCAGCCACAGTTCAGTTCATGGAGCTTTTCCCTGAAGAGCTGATGGTCAGAATCGTGTGTGTTAAATGGGTCCCCAGGACCGGAGTTAAGAACCACTGCTTTACATATTGTTCCACCCTAAACTATGGGTGACTGATTTTTGGGCTGGGAGGGATGGGTGAATTACTGAAAAGCACAAATTCAAAAAAAAAAAAAGCATGTAAATAATTGAGAAAAAAAAACAGTTTATAATTGGTTGTTTGTTCATTATGCACTTTAAAGCTTTAGCACAAAAACATACCACAACATTGAATTTTTTTGAGGATAAAAATGTGGTGTACTATCTAGTTACCAGTTATAAGCCTTATCTTTAAATCAAGCATCTATTTATGCACCACAACTGTCAATCAACCATACTGTCTTGATAGGATATGAACCACCAAAGCAGATTCAGCTTTAATACACAAGCATGCAGAATTTTTTTTAAATAATTTTTATATTATTATTTATTTATTTTTGACATGTGAATTAAATTACTTAATTTTGGAGTTACAAAATGTTTTATTTATTTATATTTAGTAATATCTTTTGGCCTTCCCACAAGTAACGTCCATGCACTAAATCTAAACCTACCCCTCACAAACACTTTGATTGAAAAGATCAGATTTATAACTGCATATTGAGCGCTAAAAGTGAATTTAGAGGATTTCTTACAATGTTGAAACAACAGGTCTTAAAGGGACAGTTCTCCCAAAAATGAAAAATTGTTGTTAATTTACTCCCCCTCAGGGGATCCAAAATGTAGGTGACTTTTTTTTTCTTCAGTAAAACAGTAAAGAAGATTTTTAGCTGAAATAGTTTGTCCTTGGTGATTCATAAAATGCAAGTCAACGGCTACTGTCACTTTGCCAGTCAAAAAAACATATGCAAACAAACCAAAATGAATACCCGTGGCTCCTGACGATACATTGAGGTCTTATAAAGCAAAATGAAGAATATATAGCATATATATATATATATATATATATATATATATATATATATATATATATATATATATATATATATATATACATATATTAGTTTCTTATATATATATATATATTAGTTTCTTATAAAGAAACTAAACATTATTTAGAACATCATTACCTGTAATCCACAGCCTCGGCAAACAGTCTGGAGGTCGAGCTTCATGTCACATATGTGCTGTGTATGCGCGGGAGAAAACTGTGTTTACAACAGAGAGGAAGGACGTATGTGTTGCTGTTATCTCACATTCACCACTATGGAAGTTTACCCTATTAGTGTTTAACTTCCGCATTACAAATGAAATATTTGAAAAGAGGCACATTATTTATACGTACATACACGTATGTCATAATGCGACAGGAAGCTCGAGCTCCAGACTGCCGTGAACATGCTATTGTATTACAAGTAATAATATTGTAAATAATGTTCAGTTTTTTTTTAACAGACCGGTCATTTCTCTTCTTAAGATCTCGATGTATCATCAGGAGCCACGGGTATTATTTTGATTTACATTTTGTGATTCACCAAGGACCACGGTTTCAGCTAAAAATATTCACTGTTCTACTGAAGAACTCACCAACATCTTGGATGACCTTCAAGGTGAGTAACTTAACAGCACATTTTTATTATTGAGTGAACTAGTGTAGATATCACAGACGAATGTATTACACACTTACCTCTCTCTTTCAGCAGAAGTATTACTGCTTCATTTTGCCTGGTTGTTTTGTCAACAATTAAAGTGGGTAGAAAGACATTTGCTCCAAAGTCTACGAGCAGCTGAATGTATTCTAGCCCACAGCCGTATCTCAGACACATCTCCAGGACAGTTTTAGGCTGTTTGATCCTGGTCAGCATCTTTTCCTCAGTGCAGTTGTAGTCTGGGTTCGCTCCATGCTGCAGTAACAGTTTGAAGCAATCCAGATGGCCATAAACAGCTGAAATGTAGAGTGGTCCTCGGCATGTCGTGGCGTTCGAGGCCCAGTCGGGCATTTTGGGCTTGACGTCTACGTCAGCTCCGTGTCGCAGAAGCTCCCTCAGGATGTCCACGTCACCCTCTCTGGCTGCGGTGAGCACCGGGGAGCAGTTGTTATACAGGCTACCGTTAGGGTTTGCACCAGCTTCTAATAAAGCAACAACACAGTCTAGGTGTTTGGCAGCGACCGCCGTGAAAAGTGGAGTCTGAGCTTTGACATCTAGGCTGTCCACCTCTGCCCCGTGAGCCAGAAGGACCTCGAGACAGTGCAGGTGACCCTGAGCCGCAGCAGTGCGCAGTGGAGTAACCGGGATGCCCCAGCCACTGCGATGGTTGATGCATTTCCTGTACTTATCCTGAGACAGGAGATCAGTGAGGAGTTTGTCGTCATCTTTAAAGACAGCTTGATTCAGTTCCTGGCAACAGTTTGTGTCTTCTTCCTCATCCTCTTTGGGTTGAAGAAGAGAAAAGATCTTAGAGATGTCCATCAAACTCATGCTGGTGGACTTATCCAAAAGCATTCTTCAGCAAACTGCTCAAGTCTCCATTCGACAACAGGAAAGAAAGAATTAAAATTACTCTCAAGCTCTACAACATAAAAAAAGATCAAAATAGTTGATACATTTAAAGCAAAGCACACTCAAAATCATGCTTTTGTTTCCAAGCCCACACTTAATAGCCTTGCGGATATTCATAGCTTGAGAGCGTTCATAAACAAAGTTAATATAGATTACCTGTCTTTTTAGACACAATATTTAATTGTCTGTTTTTGCTTTAGTTCCGATGAAACAGGATCAACCGTTGCACGTCTCTGAGCAGCAACGGATTAGTGTTTCGTTACTGGGTCAGTGTTTTTGAGCAAATCGGTTTAGTGACAGTAACTCGTTGCCACCTGGAGAAGTGACTCGGTCACATTTACCCTTGCACAGCAAGATTCTGTGGGAAAAATATCTGTGTCTTCTACAGTCATCTGGACTTCTGATAGTGGAAAAAGCTAATTTTATATCGCATTCAAGTTTGTTGGACTTTAAAATCCCTCCACTAATGCAGCGACTGATAGTCTATCATCTGAAGTATGCAAAACACAGATAAGCGAAGTGATAGTAACAGTTAAAAGTCCTAATGCTGTTGGGTTTAAAGGGTCACTCCACCCATTTCAACATTAATCTTTATTGAAAGTGGGTTATATACGTAGTCGAAATGTAAAATAAATTTTGAATTTGGTGCCCTCTTGACCGAGAAAAGACAGAAAATAACTTTAGGGCGCATTTGTATGTAAGACAACAACTCCCACAATGCACCACATTGCACAGCTCCGCAAGCCACTCCCACTAATCCAGAACAGCACGCAAACATCAGAGAAATCCCTCTTCCGTCTACAAGGCTAGCTGCCAAAAGAGTTTGAAATTAATTTCACACAAAATGTCTAGTTAGTTGGCTGTGGCGAGCAGGACGAGGGACGTGAGAGGACGACGCGAGTGATAATGAATGACGCCTGTGAGACGCAGCGGTCTCATATCTCTCACGGAGGAGCGGAAGCACAAAAGGAACAGGCCTGATTTTATGTTTTGTTTCTGTTGTGTGTGGCCAGCTGGCTTATACTTTTGTTTTGTATTTGTTTATTTTACTATTAAAATGTTTAAATGTTCGCCGGTTCCCGCCTCCTCCTTCCCACAACAACGAACCCCATTACATTGGCAAACTTATTAGCGAATTACTCCTCGTTTGTATATCTTTCTATATGGTGAATTATTGCATGATACCTGGATGTTCAGTCAGAACATATGCGGTGCGACACTAGGATGGTTCACATCACAACACAAACGTCCGTGTGCTCGTCTGATTCAGAGATTTCGTCCAGGAGAAATTGCTATCGTTGAAATTCTCTGCAGCAGACGGACTCTATCGGTGTCCGTAGCGCACAGCGAGAGCACAGGCACCAGCAGTCCGCCCAGCTCGAGCCAGTCCGGGCTCCTCGTCCGCGACAAGCAGCCGCCTCCTGTTCCTCCAGCAGCCTCAGCTGCTCTTCACTATATTGCGGCCAGGGGCGCCGCTGAGGGGGGAAAATTAGGACGATTCTAAGGGCCCACAAACTTTTAGGGGCACCAGAGATCGATTTTATTAATTGAACGGGTGCAGTAGTAGGGGCCTTACCTCATATTTTTTCATGGGGCCCAAAATCCCTGGCCGCACCCCTGATTGCGGCTCGTAAAGATAGCCACGAACAGCGGATTCGAGCAGCAGAATTTCAAAATCCTCTACTTCCATATCATGTTTAGTTTCTTCCATATCGTGTTTAGTACAGGAACCTGCTGAAAATCAGTTTATACTGAGCCAGGCCCGATTGTCCTTAATCTTTTCCTGTTTAAAAAATATAAATAAATAAATAAAAAGTGTCTTCCGTCATTGTCATAGTTTCCAATCTCCACAGCGCTTGTTAGCTTAGCTTATAAACAAGATGGCTGATATTGATTTCAGTATCTACAAGTGAAGTCCCACCCACTGATCTGTGATAGCTCTGTTAGTGCATTAGGTCCAACCTATGGGCGGGTTTGAAAGGGTGGGATCTAGTGCTTGTAGTCTTTACAAAAATCCCACCCTCTTACACTTCCTCCTACAATGACGTAAAATGACGATTTTTGCGTCATTGTAGGAGGAAGTGAAAAAGGTAAATAGCGGATTTCTCTCGTCTCAGGGGAAAATGAGAGAGTGTTGCACGACCATTCAATAGTATGACTAGGTTTCTAACAATGGAAAGCTTAATGCAAATGGGTGGAGTGTCCCTTTAATATCAGCAACTGAGTTGTCAAATTTGGTATTTGGGTGTAGTGTTGTGTATATTAGGGTTTGCCCCTACAAGTACAATTCCTCTTGAGGATAAGAATGCTTATGTTAGAACTGTCCTCGTGCCTGGTACAGCACTCAGTTTTAATGTGCTAAACTAGACACTGGGTAAACGTTTAAATGAAATATTATTTGATTAAATATGAAACATTTTATATATGTCTTTATTATTTATATTTCTTTATTCATTATATACGTTTATTTTACTCTGATCATTTTTTAAATATTTGTAATGTGTGCTTGTATATGCTTATATATCAATCCCGGAACTTACAATGCAACTAATCATCCACATATCTGCTAATGCATCCTTTTTACATACATATTATGACACATAACAGTGAACATTATTATTTAATATAGTGCAGCTGCATTAATGTTTGTACTGTTTTACTATGACCAGTGTTTTAAATGATGCACGTACCAGTAATACTGATGTTGTTGCCTACTCTTGCACCACCTCACTTTACAACAACACTGTGGCTGAACTACTGTTTATACTGTGTATTGTTTAAATTATATTTCTATTGTTTATTTCATTTTACTTCTGCTAACTCCATTTCGTTGATGTGTACTACTGTGTATACAGTGACAATAAAGATGCTTATCTCATCTTATATCAGGTTAGTATTTATTTTTATTTTTTTGTGGAATTTATGCTCTTAATCTTTTTCACACTTGGGGCAGATACACATTGGCTGCGTCCGAAAACTGAAAAACGCTGCCTCCACAGGCAGGATACGGAGATAGGATGTCTCCTGAGATACCTTCATCTGATCGATTTTTGATATCCCACAATCCTGTGCGTTCCATTCTCTGACTGAAATTTGAGGTCGGTGGTCAGTTTGTTTGTAAAGTGTACATTTTGACAAACTTTTCCCACTTTTTTCAACTAAGTCATTGCCTGACAGGGCAGGGCGGCAACAAGTCAGTTTCTCGCAGCTGCCTAGGTTTTGGATGCAGCCTTTGTCCCACCATCAGAGCACTCATAATGGGAGCACATATTATAACACAGTGTTACAGCTGATCACATTTTCTCAGCTTCCTAACATATTTGCATCTCCCAAAAGATAAAGAAAAAAAAATCATTTGGTGAATGAAAAATTTATATTTAGAAAACAGACACAGTTGATGATCAGAAAAGAATGTCAATCTATTCACAATAAAAGAGGAGGAAGTCAATTTAAAACATAACGTCGCCATTAAATTTTGCAGGTATTGTGGACTATGCGCTAATGTGAATGTCTGCACAGATTATTAATTAATTACTGTCAATGACAGTTTTACATCTGTCTGTACTCGGTAACAACTGTACTCAGTCTACCCTTTATACTTAATGAACATGCAATGTTTATAGATAGTCCAGTTATAGATAGTCCAGTACAAGCCTACTGTTGTAAATATCTCAAAAACAAAACAAAATATTTCCATGTGTGGGGGATTGGGTTTAAGTAACACACAATTTGTACCATTTTGTTTTGATGTGGATGGAAACCTGCTATTAAATTACAAATTATAGCCTAATAACAATTATGAAGTACAAAGCAGTTGATTTGACATATTATAATTAAATATTGTTTGCCGAAAGATCATGTAATTTACTAAATATTTGAAAATAACAATATTTAAAACGCGTGGAAATTTGCCCTGATCTGACATTAACGAAAATATTCTTGTTCTGAAAACAGTTCAATTAAAATCTACCTTTCAGTTTAGATCTACCTTCATTTTACAGTTAAATCTTGTCTGTCAATATGATTTTAATGTTAATTTGTTAATAAAAAGATGGGTTGATGGGTTTTCATTTGGTGCATTGAACGGGCAAAACATATCCTAATGCATGACTAGCTGTTGGAAATCATTGCTAGGGAAAACAAAATTTGTGTAATTGAACATTTGACTCAAAACCAAATGTTAACTGAGATATTGCCCTCTGACAACTTTCCGCTGTGATAACTAGCTCGGGTGTCCATTATATTTAGCATCTGTTTGAGTTGTAGTCACAGTCTAAATGGCACCCATGAACAGAAATCTCCAAATTAAACATATTTATTTATTCCAATATAAGTCACTGCTTCTGTAACTACTTCAAAAACAAACTATCGCTATGTCATTTTTTTTAAGTAAAGTCACAAATGCCATCGTTAACAACAGTTCATATTTCAGCAACAATAGTGTCAATCCACCAAGAGAAATTTGGAGGTACTTTAAATGACACCTAATGCAGGTTATTAAATGCTTCTGCTAATGAAGTACAATTTCTTGTGTAATTGTAGCTTACCTGTACAGTGTGTAGTATCCACAGAGAGAAACACATTTACGCTTTGTAGCACTGAGGGTCAGTGTGACACAAACAGATCTGAGCAGCCACAGGGGCTAAGTTTAGGATCGGACCAAACTTCCATTCTTGGAGGGCCAGAGGATGGAGTTATAATTAGAAAGGTGATAGACCTGTGACAGTCACAGACAGCTCGAGCTGTTAGTGTAAGTTTGGAATGTCATTGGAATGTGGTCTATAAATGGATAATAACCATTGAGAACATTTGCAAAACAACAATGTTGTGTTGAAACTATTAAGGCTGTAGTAGTTTATGTTTTAATTGTGTTATAGGAGTCATCTGGTACTTTTGTCTTGATAACTGTCATTGAGTCGCAGCTGTCAGGGGCTATAGATGACGTCAGCTGCTGATGTACCTAAGTCCCTGAGAGACAAATGTTCTGAAGTTATTTTTGTTTTCTTACTGTTTTGGAGTTCATATTTCTACTGCTAAACAGACTATAAAAAACAAAATGAATTGATGGGGAGGGGTTGGTGTCACTGGACTAATTTGGCCTTTGAATTAGAATTTTTCAAAATCCAACCCTCTCGCATAGTTTTTTCAACAAATTACGTTAAAGTTGTCTCAAATCATTGTGAATGTAAAATGGGCAATGTTTATATTTAAACAGCCCTGGGTACTGTAGTCACTGTTGCACTGTATCATGATGAGGCCATGTAAATACTGCTGGGTCAACAGTGGAATATTAATCGAAATACTGTAGGTCTACATGTATGAATACTGACAGTACAAAGAGTGTCGCACAAAGTGTTGAGATGGACACAGTAGAAACATTCAAATATTCATGAAACAACTTACTGGAAAGAGAGAGCAGTAATCTTTCCTCATTTGTATGTCTTTGCTAAAAAATATCTTTGCATGCCAGCAACAAGTGTCCCTTGTGAGAGGATTTTTTCAAAGGCTGGAGAAATTATCTGTAAAAAAATAAGTAGGCTAAGTCCTATACACAGCAGAGAAATTAATATTTTTTTTTTAAAAGTGAGAAAGTGAGACGTTGTGGCTTGATTTCTTTTATTAATATTCATTTTTCATGACCAAAATAACATTATGCACTGTGAAGAGCCTGCAGGTTACAAGCTTCACATATTAGAAAAATACAATAATAAAAAAATAAAAAATAAACATTTTTCGGTAACTTTATTTTAAGGTGCTTGTAATAAGCAGTAATTAACAGTTAATAAGACACTTATAAGACCTTATAAGATGCATATAAGATGCATATAAGCATTAACTACTTCATATAAGGGTTAATTAAAGGTCCAGGCCCTGAAGAGATCAGGGAAACTACTCCCTCTTGCGAAGGTCAATTTTTAAGTGACTGGGAGTTTGTGTTACCATTTATGTTTGTTCGGCTGTTCTAAAAGTGCAATGTATTGATACTTGAGAATTTTTTTATTTAATTGAATTTATTTATTATCATTAGTTAATGCTTATATGCATCTTATATGCATCTTATAAGGTCTTATAAGTGTCTTATTAACTGTTAATTACTGCTTATTACAAGCACCTTAAAATAAAGTGTTACCCATTTTTCTAATGGTTCATTGTCAAGGTTGTTTCAGATCAACACCTGCAAGTGACCACTAGGTGTCACCGTGGAGACGGGTGTCGGATTGATTCGAAGCCTCGAAACAATATGGCACATATGCTTCAACTGTTTCATTGCTTCACGAAGCCTCGATCTGCCCACCACTACACAAAAGCAGTTTATTCAGTGAAGTGAAGCCTTTTCTCCATTGACATCCATTAAAAGAAACGGCCTCTGCGTTAGCATTAGCCATTGCGCTTTTTTTGGCTAAAGGTTGCCGGCTTGCCTTCTATCATTGGTTATCATTGGTTGTTCTGTCTGTTTTCTCATTGGTTCATTGTTTGATTGTTCCCAGGTGTTAATTGTTTAGTGATTAGTCCTTGTGTATAAATAGCCATCATGTTATCATTGTATCTTGTCGAAATGCTGGCAATATTAATTGCATTACGATGGGTAGAAAGCAGGGGCGGAGTGGGACCAAAAAATCTACCGGGAAATTTCATACACCACCGGACCTCGTCGCCGGCAGGATTTTAATATAGGCTAGCATTTACCGTTTTACTGATTTAAAAGGAACTTTGTTGTACTATGCTGGAGTAAAGTTTATAAATGGTCGTTCTTTCCCATAGAAATTTGTGAAACTATGTTGGGTGGACTCTGTGCCTCTAGGGGGGTTCGGGGGCATGCTCCCCCGCAAGACAATTTTGTACATTTTAAGGTTAAATGCATCAATCTCGTGCTCTCTGAGAGATCAAAATTAAGAGCTTCAACCCATGAACTGCTCGTTGAACAAAGAAAAAGCATTGATTTAAAGTGGGCTCAAACATCTTTTTAGTTATGAGAGTCTCAGTCTGCATTACATTATCAATGGTGTTTTAGGATGCCAAACAATTATTATAATAATGTAATAATGATTTATATAATTATTCCTATGACGTAAAATCCATTTAGCCTATAAATATATGTAAATGAAAATGAATATTTCAAAAGTATATTTTAGCCTACATTACACTATAATATAGGAAAATTAAAATACTTTTGTCCTAATTTCTTCACTATAAACCCTTGAGCTTTTATTTAGGAGAAAACACCATGCTGATCGCGTGAGCAAGTAATCACGCAGCGCAAACAGGATGCTATTCTAAACGTCTTGTGCTGTTTTATAAATGCACAAAGCCATATCATGGTTTCAATTTTAGTTCGTTGGCAAAATATAACGCTGGAGACCTTAATGTTAGGTTATAAATTTTACATCTTTACATATGTGTTGGGAAAAGGGAGAAGAAAGAGTTCGGCAAAAGGCGGAATCGAACTCGCGTCGAGCGCATCAAAAGCTGCACTCGAGTATCTCAAGCTCACACCCTACGACCTACGCCACTAAAGCTTAGTGCAAAACTACGTTTCGTTTTAGATAATATTCATAAAAAAAAAGTTTTCTTCCCCTCACTTGGGCCCCAAGTGCGCATGGCGAGCTTCCAATAAATACATTTTATCAGACCGGCCCTCGCGGCCTCGAAACACTACCGGCCCACCGGGAAAACTCCCGACTCTCCCGATTGCCACTCCGCTACTGGTAGAAAGGACAGGACAAAACAAAGTATTGGTATGCTCGGATTCATCAGCAGTTTAAACAAGCCTTGGGTCATTCAAATCTAAAAGTTGTCAAGATATTCTGTTTGAAGTACTACTAACAAGAATACTATACTATACTAGTAACAAGAATAGTAAATCAAGGTGGATAGGTAAAGTTTATATGGGTACCTACCAGGACTTGTAGGGGTAAGGGGGAATGAAATGGCAGATCAATTAGCAAAAAGGGCATTAACAAAAGAAATATAGAAATGCAAGTTAGTATTAGCAAAAGTGGCAAGAAAGGTGGGATAGAGAGGGGAAAGGGAGACTTATATCAAATTCAAAGGGAAATTAAAGATACAAGGGTTGGAAGTGGAAATAGGAGAGAAGAAATTGTGAGGTTAAGATTGGGACATTATTTATTAAATAAAATGCTTAAGTTAATAGGGCAACATAATACTGGACTGTGTGATGGATGCCAGGAAGAGGAGTCTGTAGAGCATATTATTTTGAGATAGTAGGTATGGAGCACAGAGAGAGATGATGAGGAATAAGCTGAGGGAGATGGGAGTTCAAAACATCACATTAAAAGGATTATTGAGCAGTGATAGGGTTCAGACTAGAATTCTTATGACTTTCTTAAGAGAAATGGGGGTTTTTAATAGGATATGAAGAAATGTAGTATTGAAGAGGGTTAAAAGTATAATTATTGCTCTTGTCATTATTATAATAATAATTATTATTATTATTTTTGTGCAGAATGACTGGGATGAGGTGTGTGTGTAAGTGGGGGAGGGGGATTTAGTCTGTAAACCAATTTTCCAACCCAGGCTCATTGGAAATACGTTACTTTGCCTACATTTTTGCAAAACCTGAAATACGTACCTCCTGGTACGTTTCCCTGCACTTTTCTGGTGAAAAGTCCACTAGAGGCGCTAAGTGGTATAATTTTTTCTCCGTTCCAGATGGTTAAATAAAGGTAATAAAAATGACTATATCAGTAATGTTCAGACTTCTCAGTAGGCCTATACAATCATTTTAATATGAATTAGGAATTATTTCCACGCTTTTAAGGGGCCACACAGCCCAGTCTCATGGCAGTTCGTGATATGGTCACGTCATTTAATCTACTGGTTCGTGATATGGACACGCAGGGGCGGAGCTACGTGGTGGCCAGGGGGGGCCACGGCCACCACTGGTCAAGGATCGACCCCCCTGCCGGCCCCCCCAAACCTCACGGCCCCACCCCCAGTCTGAGGAGGGGGGAAATAAATGTAATTTAAAAAAAACCTCCTGAACAGAAACGGTCTAAAGGAAGCTGAAATGTATGCATTTTTTTTTTTGTCAAGTCATTTGTCAGTTACGCTACAAGCCCCACATTAGCAACATATTGGGTTACGCCCCCATCAACAGTGCAAGACATTACGTGCCTGCATAACGTGCCTGCATTCTGACAGTGCTTAACCCTCTGGAGTTCTTCGTTTTCCAGTCACACTCAAGACCTTCGCGGTCAAAAGTGACCGGACCCCTGAAATCAAATTTTTTTTTTTTTCAGTAAAATCAATGAAATTTATTTTTGTTCAATAATATTTTTTCTTTTTCTTTTTTGTGTTTTGAGAGAATTTTATGAAAATAATTAATATTTATGCAATAATTATGATACATTTTTTTCCCATTGAATATAATAGAAAATTTATATATATATATTATTTTTATTATTTTTTAATTAATGCTGTATTTCAGGTTAAAGTGGATCCTTGGCCTATAGAAAACATTTTTTTAAATCACATTGGAGCCATCTGGTGGATGTAGTGAGCATAATTATCATGCAATATCATATTTTAACCACTAGATGGATTTACAGCCTCTGTAGAAAGGCTTGTGAATTCTAGTTGTTTTTGCACATATTTGCCTATTTTTTTCAGGTTTTGGATTTTAATTTATAATAAGTGATTCTCAAAGACTATTTTTGTCAAGTTTTTTGTTTGTTTGGTTGTTTTATTTTATTTTTAAAAAATAAAATAAAAATTATATTATTTTCGCATAGACATGAAAATCACTATCCAAACTTAAATGGTTGTAATTCAAGAATGCTTTGGAATATAGACCTTTGGTTGGTCTTGTTTTAAAGAAGACATTTGCCAGATTATTGTAGAAGAAAGAAATTATGAAAGTGAAACAGAAAAAAAGTTATGAAAGTTTGAGTTAATAAAAATGAACAATGTAAAATTTTTATTATTTATATTTTATATAAAATATATATATTATAAAATATATTTTACTCTAAAACTGCAAGAAAATGAAAGCCAAAAATCTTAAGAAGTTGTGTTCCAAATTTTAGGTTGATATCTCAAAAAATAAGCTTTCAGTCAAGATTTTATTTTGGCGCATACCAAACTTTTTCACTGGATGCATGGAACGCCAAGCTTCCTTACTGACCATATAAGGGCGCCTCCATTTTCATATATGTTTTGAGTGATCTGAACCATGTATTTCCATAATTTTCATACAATTTATGAAGTAGACATCCTAATCAGAAGTAGTATGGGTAGTTTGACAGTATTTGATTTGAATTCAACCTCTAATAAACACATCAAAAGAGCACATATGTGCTGAAATAGGCCTGGAGGTTACTATGGAAGAATTCCATCGTTTGATCTTACACTGTGTGTGTGTGTGTGTGTGTGTTCAAGAGAGAGAGACATAGTGTGTGACCTTTGCATTTTGGACCCAATGTCTCCCCTTTATTTGATTCATTGATTTGATTTCACATATTCTCACATTTCTCTGTTACAGTTTCACCAGTCTCATATTTCCCTATGTGTGTGTGTGTGTGTCTGTGTGTGTGTGTGTGTGTGTGTGAGCATGTCTATTTTGCAACCTTGATGGCTTACAGTCTCATGCTTTCATATCTGTGTGCTTTTTATTCCTTACATTGATGAATAATTGCTTTTATTTCACACATTTCCCAAAATTAGCTTTTGCAATGACACACGTTCATTTGTGTGTGCGTGTGTTTTTGTGTGTATAAGTGTGTGTGTGTGTGAGTGTATTTGTCTGTTTTGCACTCTTGATGTTTTAGAGATTCACCCCTTCACTGTGTTATGCTTTTTTTCTGCATCGTGGCTGATTTGTAGATTGTACGCACAAAAAACCTCTGTATTTTCATATTTTTGCCATTTTCCCATTCATATCCTATGGCCGGTCATTTTTGACCGAAGGCCGTGAGTGTGACTATTTTTTTTACGACCACTTAGACTTTTCAAATCATGTCCCCAATTTTTTTGTGTGTTCATATACTAAGTACCATAAAAGTCACCAAGTTTCGTACCATTCCGATGAAGCTACGATTTTTAACATTTTTTTATTTAAAAAATTCCGGTCGGAAACGACCGAAGAACACCAGTGGAGACTAGCAGCTAACCACTGGATACCACCGTAACTAACAGGTAAACGACGCGTAATATCCATTTTAGACGAATGGTCTTTTTTTTTCTCGAACGTACGCGCCGCTATCACGTCTGGTGTAGCCTACTTCCATTGATAGGCCTACACATTTATAAAACATAGTTTGTTAAGAGCATGACTCAAAAATGCCATTAATGGGCGTATTCTTAGTCCTCTTTTATTGTTTGAATTATTGTTATCCATTCCGCATCTCCCACATGTGTGTTTTACCAAGGCGGGATGTGTTTCAAGATGGCGCAATATATCGGGAGAGACATGTGGGTCAGACATGATTTTGACCACTTCATTAAGTTTTGTTTTGTAGAAAGCCTTTCTAAAAAGTGAATTTCGTTTTGTATAATTTGTATCTTATTTTTAATCAGTGTTTCATCAAAAAATTGCCTGGATTTAATAAATAAGAAGCAAACAATATAATCAGGACACGGAGGCGCCGGCGAGATTGCATTGCTCGTGAACTGGAGCTCGTCTCATAAATTAACCGAAACTCAGCGTTAAAGCTGCCTCACAGACACGAGAAATATATATAGAAAGCTTAAAATGTCTAATTTTAAACTAAAGAATTCAAAACGAAATTAGAAACCGACTACTCTCTGCTTATGTAATCCTTAAGAAATGTGCATGTCTCTCTATAGGCGAGTTAACTACTGCAGTCACTATTTCAGCCGACACTGAAAACACTAATTTATTAAAAAACAATTAAAATGTCTCCTTGCCATATTTGAAACATTCATAATCATTACTTTTAGCCGGTTCCTTGAGACAGCTTTTGCATTATTGGCAGCGTCACCCTCTGGTTACATGAACACGGCGTCACTATCGAATCAGCACTGAAAACATGGGGATTTTTTTAAACAATAATCACACAACCTATTCGATATTCTATAATTAAATTAACAAATCGAGCCACAGGAAAAACGCTACTCTGAGTGATGCGGTGCGTGAGTTTTAAAATAGTAGTTTTTGACAATCAAATGCCACCCCAAATAAAAGACTGGCCCCAGCTAACCCCCCCCCCCCCCCCCCCCCCAGAACGAATGTCCTGGCTACGCCCCTGTGGGCACGTTTATTTCGTTATTTTCGTGATATCAGCATTTTTATTTATTTATTTTATTTATTTATTTACTAATGTAATGCACGATTCTTTCTGTCAGTCGGGCTGCAGCAGAGAAAGCTGTTTAATCGACATTTATTCACCACGATATCTTATCATGTTTATATGTATTTCTTTTAACGTTATTATTTCGGTCTTATTGCCAGGGAAGCTGGACTGCTTTGCTGTTTATTGGTTAAAAAAAAGTATAAACGACTACCGAATTTTATCAGTAGGAAATCGCGTTGAAGAAGTCTCCTTCCGAACACATCGCGATATTTGGCATCAGTTCACGTGTGCCAGATGTTGGTAAGTAGTCGAAAATACACTGTCCTAATAATGTTTGATATAATGTCTTTTCTGATGGTCGAAATGAATCAGATTAGCTCATGTTCAGTCACTGCATTATCTGTCATCTCCACGGAGGCTTTGCGTTTGCTTTCTAATTCAAAACAGGGTGATCAAACACTATCTGTTACGTGACGTGCTATAGGCCTAGACCTTAGATCAGTTAATCATATTCATATTAGGTTTAAAGTAAGTTAGTACAATTAGTTCCAAAGTGGTATTTGTAGTAGAATCACAGTAAAAACAACACTTACCATGCTTTTACCACATTATTTGTAGTTTTAATTTTGATATTTGTTTGTAAATGCATATAAACCACAACATTTGCATGCTTTTACCACATTATTTGTAGTTTTAATGTGATATTTGTTGTAAATCCATATTAACCACAACACTTACCATGCTTTTACCACATTATTTTTAGTTTTAATGTGATATTTGTTGTACATGCATATTAAACACAACACTTACCATACTTTTACCACATTATTTGTAGTTTTAATGTGATATTTGTTGTAAATGCATATTAACCACAACACTTACCATGCTTTTACCACATTATTTTTAGTTTTAATGTGATATTTGTTGTACATGCATATTAAACACAACACTTACATGCTTTTACCACATTATTTGTAGTTTTAATGTGATATTTGTTGTAAATGCATATTAACCACAACATTTACCATGCTTTTACCACATTGTTTGTAGTTTTAATGTGATATTTGTTGTAAATCCATATTAACCACAACACTTACCATGCTTTTACCACATTATTTGTAGTTTTAATGTGATATTTGTTGTAAATGCATATTAACCACAACACTTACCATACTTTTACCACATTATTTGTACACTTGGTAATACACTTACCATGCTTTTAATGTCTAATAATGTAACAACAAATATTTGTAAGGTAAATCAGTAATTTTTCCATTAAATAATCCGATATATTATATATAATGATATTTTCTTTTCTCTTTTTTTCAGCTGAAAAGACCAAAAGGGCCTTTCGGACTCAGTCAGCCCATTATTGTTTGAGGAGAAGTAAATGTGAGACGAAAAGCTACAAAGGCAAATATTCGCAATGGTATGTATGTGTTGGTTTTAACCCTAAATCAAACATTTTATCAAGCATTTGTTGTTTCTTAAACCTTTTCTTACAAAACCCAAAGCCCAATCAATACAAACATAGTCTCAAAGCCTTAATAATTCACAAGATTTAACAAGTTGTCAAATTCGTACAATACTTGTACATAATCATGCAGCTTTTACTCCTAGTGCTGTCAATGGCTAGTGCCTCAATTCCTGTACATATTTATCACCATATTTGTAAATCAGTTGCGCACCTTCTTGGAAAGTAGTCGGATGTCCCATGCACTGTCAGAAAAGTTTATATTAATTGCATTGTATTCATTAAAATTATTACAGATTGGACCCTGTCTGTTGATGTTCCAATGATACATGATGTCTCTCCACAACTCATAATCTTCCTCTGTTTGCAAGAGTGGAAAAGCTCATTTGACTTGTCACATGACATCAGATACTCGATTATTTTGTAGTAATCAGATCAGTTACACTGCTGATAACTGTCCCGTTTGCATGTAAATCATGTTATTTTTAAACGAGTTTATATGATTTAATTGCTTGCTCTTAAAGACATTCTTGTTTTCATAGAAATGACCACATATCAGTGAGCTTATTACATAAATGCATTTAACATTCAATTATGCAATACTCCTTACAGAAAAATATCCCACAGTTATGGATAAACTCACAACATCATCATCCAGTCCTGTGCTGGGCACATTGGGCAACAAGTGTCCTCCAACGTATTTGACCCGTGGCCAAGTTCTCCACATCTACCCATGGGACACTGACATTCTTCAGGTGTTCGTGAAACATCTGTCTCCATGTCTTGCTTGGTCTTCCCTGTCTCCTGCATCCACCGGGTGGTGTCCACTTCATCACTGTCTTTGGGCGGTGTTGTTTGGGCATGTGTAGGATATTGCTCTGTCACAGTTTCTGAAAGTCTTCATGTGGAGTCCCACTCCTATGATCTCTGATATATGCAGAACCAATATTTAAAATAGTCATTTATCTTTTTCCATATTGTTAAAGAATTTTGTTTTCTCGTTTCATCTTCATAAACTGTACTTGAGGTCTGCCTAATGCCTTTATCAAACAAGCGTCAGTGCTCATTCAGGAGTAAAGGACATATTCATTGACATCCATTAGTTCTAGTCTTGCAGCGACTTCATGATGCAATAGTCAAATGTATGTTTCTGCAAGTGTATATAGCAGGTGTATGTCCGAACAATTGAAGATAGTGAGAGTGTTCAGGAAAACCTTTTGAAAACAATCAATATTTATGGAATTCTGTTTGGTGCTGAAAGAGTATTACAGAAATGACACACTTGACAACTGGACATTATTCTGTGAGTTTGTTACCTTTACATTTAGATGGACTTAATGTCTTACATTTAGCTTCATTAAACCTTTAATTACAGTGGTCACTATATATCCACCATAACTACATCTATGTTATCATTATATGACTACCTGGTTGATGTAATTGTAATACAGGCCTACCTGTGATTGTATTTTATAGGAGCATTTTCTTGCTGACATTTATAATAATTAACTATTTTAGGTTTCCTTTCATTTAGTTACAATAAAAGTGACCAATAATCACAAGGATATAGAATTAAAGTTGAGAATGTAAAATGTTGTGCTTAAGTTTTCACCTATTTGTTCTTTAAAGGGAAGAAACAAATATATTTTCACATAACAAAGTTGAATCTCAACTCGTGGTTTGTAAAAATATAACTTCATCAGCGATTTTTTAACGTTACTGTATGTGTCACTATAATAGATGCCCCTGTATCTGGATTTTTTGTTTTGTTTACAATTAACTGATTTTTATTCTGTTGTGCAGTAGTTTTGGCACTACATTTGTCTTTAAACAGTTTGACATTAAATATTGGAATTTGCTTTAAAAATTGTGTGCATTCATTATGCTTTTGTTAAATTTTGTTATATAATTGATATAGGCTACCTTTGATATACTATACATACACTGTAAATGTTAGAAGCACTTTAGTACATGCAATTATCTTTAATTAAAAAAAAAACTGCAAACTACCCTGCCATTGTGCCATTGCTTAGAAAAAAAAGTTTCTCTTTCAAATGTATAAATCAGTCTAATCAAATAAGCAAATTTGTGTCATGATCATATGAATCCAACGTTTTTGGATGGTAACCAGACAAAGAAGTCTTTTTGTTTTTAAATGTGAGTTTTATCATTTAATTAGAAGCAATACATATTTAACAGCCCAAATATTAAATATTTAAGGAATCTATCCCTGCAGCCAGGACTGGAAGAGATCTGTCATCATTTACCATAATTGGGCAAGTAAGTGTGACGCATCTGTTCAGTTGTTATTGGCTGTGACTTTATCGCAGAACTCGCTGTGATTGGACTATCTTTTATCCCATATAAAATGGCTCTTCATGGTACAAAGTATCTTTTGGTGTTATTATTACGTTAGTTATACATTAAGGTAACTAGAAAGTGTCTCTATGTTGTGAGAAATTTCTCCTTTACTGAGATCCCAACCCTAACCCTAAGCATGTCTGCACATTTCAATGAACTACAGCACCACGTTTCCTGTTCTGTTGATATAATGACAGAGATATGTGGATAATGTAGTTTAAAACGTTTAGTAATTAAACAGTAAATGTTAAATAAATAATATCTTTAATGGGCAACTGGATATCTAAATTTGTTAATTGTGCAAACCTTTATGATATATATGAGGGATAGGTTGAAATTTGATATTTTACTGTGAGCAAACACAGTAAACCTGTGTTTAAAATAACCTTTATGCCAGCTTGCCATATATGTCTGAAAACTGTGCCCAACATTATTTATAAAACATAGCATAAGCAGTTCTCCTGCATATTGTCTCTTTGATACACTAACCGGACTTTGAGATACAGCTATTTGAAATGTGCATTTTTTTGCTCTTCTGGGGGCCATTGCTGGACTCCTGGGGTTGGACGGGCAGTACAGTCTACACAGATTTTAGATTTTGAACTATTACTATATCACAAAGATAATGCATCATTCAGTAAAACAACAAAACAGTGCCAAAATATCCTTTTCACCCCCCTCTGACTGCTGCTTTTGCCTGACATCAGTAATGTCTATGCTTTCATATTAAATGCAGTAGAAGATGTACTAGAATGATCAACATGGATCATCTTCAATTATGATTTAAGTGTTTGTAGCAAGATAGCCCTCTGCTGCCTCTTGTTACTCACACACCTCTATTTCACTGAAAACTGGCATACATGCAAGTATGTGCAACTTTTGCTGCATTGTTGTCCCAAATATCAACCACAACAAAATGTTTATGTCCTAAGTAAAATAATTATGGTAATTAATTATATGTAGCTGTTTTTAAATTATGAACTAAACTAAATAAATAAGAAATTCAAATTTCACAAATAAAATTCTGTCCCAAACACCACATTCAATACACAATATTCACCATACTTTATCAACTTTATGTTGTGTCCTCCAATAAAGTGTTGTGTAATAAAGTAGCATAAAGACAAATGAGATTCAAGATAAATAACAATGAGCCTTCAAAAATACATTAACATCAAATTAATCCATTCACAACTGCTGAAGCCACACAAATGAGTGCCAGAGAATCATATTCAGTCACCTATGATACAGAAAACAGATGTTATATTGTGTTGAAAAATAATAATTCATTATCACAGCTAAACTGGTTTCTTGCTGGTCTCTATCGTGTTCATGTTCTTCTTCCTCATCTAAACAGTTTGTTCAGTTGTGCCCTACAGTACAAATGATGAACAGAAGATGTGATCAGTGGTGTAGCTTTTTCTCAGAGGAAGAAGTCTCAACATCCGTCAGGCGTTCTCCAGTCCTGGTCTGAAAGTAAAACAAAAAAAACAAACAATTCAAATTAAGCTGTTTAATGGACAGTCAGGTCAGCTTATATTCTGGGTTATTTAAAGCTACATTGTGTAAGATTTTCTCCCATTTAGCGGTGAAATTGTATAAGACTACCAACTGAATATTACTTTCTAGCCCCTCCCATTCCGAGGGCGTTTTAACGAAAGGCGAAGCTTGAATTTCCAGGTATGTCCCTCTTTGGCTAATGTATTTCAAGATGGAGGCGCAACATGGCTGCCGCCATTCGAGCGACTCGCTCATATGTATTCTGAATGGCAGATTCTACACTTACGAGAGTACTTGATTAGTTGGTGGAAGTTATTACACATGAATGAGCACATATAATTTTGAAAGAACAAAGTGTTTTTTTTGCAAAGAATCAACATAAAAAATGACACAGTGTAGCTTTATTTAAAGCAGTGATGGGCTACTCTGGCCCTCAGCGTCCACTGTCCTGCAGATTTAGCTCCAACCTCAAACCCTCTATCCTTTTGTCTACAAGTAAACCTGAAGACTTTGGTTAAACATTTCAGGTGTGCTTGCTTAGGGTTGGAGGTAAACTCTCCACCTCAAAAAAGGAGAATGCAAAAGGCCCAGAGTTGCCTGTTCCTTATTTAAATTTACAAAGCAGCAGTCAGTACATTATATAATATACACATTGAAGTATTATATATATATATATATATATATATATATATATATATATATATATATATATATATATATATATATATATATATATATATATATATATATAATATTGCAGCACATAAGCTAAGTACTGAAGAAAAACAGTTTTACCCATATACAAATCGAGTGAAAATCTGTACAATGTAAAATTGTCAAGATCAAATTATGTAATACACAGCATTGTTTAAATACAAGACATACCAATGGACTTGCGCACCTTTCTGTCTTCTTTGGGCACCAGATGTTTCTTCCTCACCGATACAAAGGACTTATTCGATTAGCTTGCGTTGATATAAGGACTGGTCTTCCTTCTCTGCTGTAAAACAAGAAAGTCTCCACTTACTCTATGTGCAATTACTATTGTTCTTGAAACATACCAATTAACACAGTTATAATTAATTTAATTTACCATATGATTCAGGGGAGAACATTTGATGAGTACTTTGATGAATACTGATTGAAATATTGTAGAAACTTTACCTGGGAAGGGCTGATCACGGCAAGATTTGCTGCGACTCACTAGTAGATCTTGTGAGGGTTGGGTCCTAAAAGAGCTGTTGAGTTTGATATTGTAGAGCTTTAAAAAAGATAATCCTGCAAAACAGAAAGGAAGGTAATTTTAATACATTACTTGCAAGTAGTCAGTTTATATATAACTGTAGGATTTGTTTCTGTAAGGAGTGTTGCATAATTATATATTAAAAGCATTTTTATGTAATAAGTTCACTGATATGTGAGCATTTCTATGAATAAAAGTATGTCTTTAATAGCATGCAATAATCATATGAACTTAAAAAAGTGATTATGATAACATGATATAATATGTTACATGATAGCATGTAAAAAAACAACAACATGATTTACATGCAAACGGGACAGTTATCAGCAGTGTAACTGATCTGATTACTACAAAATAGTCGAGTATCTGATGTGACAAGTCAAATGAGCTTTTCCACTCTTGCAAACAGAGGAAGATTATGAGTTGTGGAGAGACATCATGTATCATTGGAACATCAACAGACAGGGTCCAATTTGTAATAATTTTAATGAATACAATGCAATTAATATAAACTTTTCTGACAGTGCCTGGGACATCCGACTACTTTCCAAGAAGGTGTGCAACTGATTTACAAATATGGTGATAAATATGTACAGGAATTGAGGCACTAGCCATTGACATTGCTAATATTTGCCTTTGTAGCTTTTCGTCTCCCATTTACTTCTCCTCAAACAATAATGGGCTGACTGAGTACGAAAGGCCCTTTTGGTCTTTTCAGCTGAAAAAAAGAGAAAAGAAAATATCATTATATATAATATATCGGATTATTTAATGGAAAAATTACTGATTTACCTTACAAATATTTGTTGTTACATTATTAGACATTAAAAGCATGGTAAGTGTTGTGGTTAATATGCATTTACAACAAATATCACATTAAAACTACAACTAATGTGGTAAAAGTATGGTAAGTGTTGTGGTTAATATGCATTTACAACAAATATCACATTAAAACTACAAATAATGTGGTAAAAGCATGGTTAGTGTTGTGGTTAATATGGATTTACAACAAATATCACATGAAAACTACAAATAATGTGGTAAAAGCATGGTAAGTGTTGTGTTTAATATGCATTTACAACAAATATCACAATAAAACTAAAAATAATGTGGCAAAAGCATGGTAAGTGTTGTGGATAATATGCATTTACAACAAATATCACATTAAAACTACAAATAATGTGGTAAAAGTATGGTAAGTGTTGTGGTTAATATGGATTTACAACAAATATCACATTAAAACTACAAATAATGTGGTAAAAGCATGCAAATGTTGTGGTTAATATGCATTTACAAAGAAATATCACATTAAAACTACAAATAATGTGGTAAAAGCATGGTAAGTGTTGTGTTTAATATGCATTTACAACAAATATCACATTAAAACTACAAATAATGTGGTAAATGCATGGTAAGTTCTGTGGTTACTGTCCTTTTACCACTCCTCACAGTAAAACTAAGGGTACTGTGGTAAAAGCAAGGTAAGTGTTGTTTTCACTGTGATTCTACTACAAATACCACTTTGGAACTAATTGTACTAACTTACTTTAAACCTAATATGAATATGATTAACTGATCTAAGGTCTAGGCCTATAGCACGTCACGTAACAGATAGTGTTTGATCACCCTGTTTTGAATTAGAAAGCAATGAAACGCAAAGCCTCCGTGGAGATGACAGATAATGCAGTGACTGAACATGAGCTAATCTGATTCATTTCGACCATCAGAAAAGACATTATATCAAACATTATTAGGACAGGGTATTTTCGACTACTTACCAACATCTGGCACACGTGAACTGATGACAAATATCGCGATGTGTTCGGAAGGAGACTTCTTCAACGCGATTTCCTACTGATAAAATTCGGTAGTCTTTTATACTTTTTTTTTAACCAATAAACAGCAAAGCAGTCCAGCTTCCCTGGCAATAAGACCGAAATAATAACGTTAAAAGAAATACATATAAACATGATAAGATATCGTGAATAAATGTCGATTAAACAGCTTTCTCTGCTGCAGCCCGACTGACAGAAAGAATCGTGCATTACATTTGTAAAAATCCATTCATCTTCTTCCGCTTATCCGGGCCGGGTCGCGGGGGCAGCAGTCTAAGCAGAGATGCCCAGACTTCCCTCTCCCTAGACACTTCCTCCAGCTCTTCCGGGGGGACACCGAGGCGTTCCCAGGCCAGCCGGGAGACATAGTCTCTCCAGCGTGTCCTAGGTCTTCCCCGGGGTCTCCTCCCAGTGGGACGTGCCCGGAACACCTCCCCGGGAAGGCGTCCAGGAGGCATCCGGAACAGATGCCCGAGCCACCTCAGCTGACCCCTCTCGATATGGAGGAGCAGCGGCTCTACTCTGAGCTCCTCCCGAGTGACCGAGCTTCTCACCCTATCTCTAAGGGATCGCCCAGCCACCCTGCGGAGAAAGCTCATTTCAGCCGCCTGTATCCGGGATCTTGTCCTTTCGGTCATGACCCAAAGCTCATGACCATAGGTGAGAGTAGGAACGTAGATTGACCGGTAAATCGAGAGCTTTGCCTTACGGCTCAGCTCCTTCTTCACCACAACAGACCGGTACATCGACCGCATTACTGCAGAAGCTGCACCGATCCGTCTGTCAATCTCCCGTTCCATCCTTCCCTCACTCGTGAACAAAACCCCAAGATACTTAAACTCCTCCACTTGAGGAAGGATCTCTCCACCAACCTGAAGTGAGCAAGCCACCCTTTTCCGACTGAGGACCATGGCCTCGGATTTGGAGGTGCTGATTTTCATCCCAGCCACTTCACACTCGGCTGCAAACCGTCCCAGTGCACGCTGAAGGTCCTGGTGTGAAGGGGCCAACACGACAACATCATCCGCAAAAAGCAGAGATGAAATCGCGTGGTCCCCAAACCTGACACCCTCCGGCCCCTGGCTGCGCCTAGAAATTCTGTCCATAAAACTATGAACAGAACCGGCGACAAAGGCCAGCCCTGCCGGAGTCCAACATGCACCGGGAAGAAGTCTGACTTACTACCGGCAATGCGAACCAAGCTCCTGCTTCGGTCATACAGGGACCGGACAGCCCTTAGCAAAAGACCCCGGACCCCATACTCCCGGAGCACTCTCCACAGGCCGCCGCGAGGGACACAGTCGAATGCCTTCTCCAAATCCACAAAGCACATGTGGACTGGTTGGGCAAACTCCCATGAACCCCCCAGCACCATGTAGAGATTATAGAGCTGGTCCAGTGTTCCACGGCCCGGACGAAAACCGCACTGTTCCTCCTGAATCCGATGTTCCACTATCGGCCGCATTCTCCTCTCCAGTACCCTGGCATAGACTTTCCCAGGGAGGCTGAGAAGTGTGATCCCCCTGTAGTTGGAACACACCCTCCGGTCCCCCTTCTTAAAAAGAGGGACCACCACCCGGTCTGCCATCCCAGAGGCACTGTCCCCGACCGCCACCCGATGCTGCAGAGGCGTGTCAGCCAAGACAGCCCCACAACATCCAGAGACTTGAGGTACTCAGGGCGGATCTCATCCACCCCCGGTGCCTTGACACCGAGGAGTTTCTTGACTACCTCGGTGACCTCAGCTAGGGTGATGGACGAGTCCACCCCTGAGCCCTCAGCCTCCACTTCCTCAACAGAAGATGTGACGGCGGGATTGAGGAGATCCTCGAAGTATTCCTTCCACCGTCCGACGACATCCCCAGTTGAGGTCAACAGCCGCCCACCTCCACTGTAAACAGCGTTGGTAGGGCATTGTTTCCCTCTCCTGAGGCGCCGGACAGTTTGCCAGAATCTCTTCGAGGCCAGCCGATAGTCCTTCTCCATGGCCTCACCGAACTCCTCCCAGGCCCGAGTTTTTGCCTCCACAACCACCCGGGCTGCAGTCCGCTTGGCCTGCCGGTACCTGTCAGCTGCCTCAGGAGTCCCACAAGCCAACCAGGCCCGATAGGACTCCTTCTTCAGCTTGACGGCATCCTTTACTTCCGGTGTACACCACCAGGTTCGGGGATTGCCGCCTCGACAGGCACCGGAGACCTTACGGCCACAGCTTCGAGCAGCCGCTTCGACAATGGAGGTGGAGAACATGGTCCACTAAGACTCAATATCTTTAGCCTCCCTCGGGATCCGGTTGTGGCTCCGCCGGAGGTGGGAGTTGAAGATCTCTCTGACAGGAGACTCGGCCAAACGTTCCCAGCAAACCCTTACAGTACGCTTGGGTCTGCTGAGTCTGTCTAGCCTCCTCCCCCGCCATCGGATCCAACTCACCACCAGGTGGTGATCAGTTGACAGCTCCGCCCCTCTCTTCACCCGAGTGTCCAAGACATACGGCCGCAGGTCAGATGAAACGACCACAAAGTCGATCATCGACCTGCGACCTAGGGTGTCCTGGTGCCACGTGCACTGGTGGACACCCTTATGCTTGAACATGGTGTTCGTTATGGACAAACTGTAACTAGCACAGAAGTCCAATAACTGAACACTGCTCGGGTTCAGGTCGGGGGGGCCGTTCCTCCCAATCACGCCCCTCCAGGTGTCACTGTCGTTGCCCACGTGAGCATTGAAGTCCCCCAGTAGAACGACGGAGTCCCCAGTCGGAGCACTTTCCAGCACTCCTCCCAGAGACCCCAAGAAGGCCGGGTACTCTGCACTGCCGTTTGGCCCGTAGGCACACAGGACCCCTCCGTGAACTGCCACCTTAACGTGGTGGAGGGGTTTGAGTACCCGATTGACCCTAGGAGCTATGTTGTCTGGGGCTATATGCTCCTGGTAGGGTCCCCCAAGGCAAACAGGTCCTAGGCGACGGGTCAGACTTAGAGTGGTTCAAAATCCCTTATGATGAACACAATTGCAAGTACCAACTTCCCGTGGGCTCACCACCTGCAGGACTAGCCGTAAGGGGCCGGTGCAGAGAGGATCGGGCGGCAGTCGAAGGCGGGGACCTCGACGACCCGATCCCTGGACACGGAAACTAGCCTTAGGGACGTGGAACATCACCTCGCTGGTGGGGAAGGAGCCTGAGATGGTGCGTGAGGTTGAGAGGTTCCGACTAGAGATAGTCGGGATCACCTCTACGCATGGCTTGGGCTCTGGAACCACACTCCTTGAGAGAGGATGGACTCTTCACCACTCTGGAGTTGCCCATGGTGAGAGGCGACGGGCTGGTGTGGGTTTGCTTATAGCCCCCCAGCTCAGCCGCCATGTGTTGGAGTTTACCCCAGTGAACGAGAGGGTTGCTTCCCATTTGTAAAAAAATAAATAAACAAAAATGCTGATATCACGAAAATAACGAAATAAACGTGTCCGTATCACGAACCAGTAGATTAAATGACGTGACCATATCACGAACTGCCATGAGACTGGGCTGTGTGGCACCTCAAAAGCGTGGAAATAATTCCTAATTCACATTAAAATGAGTGCATAGGCCTACTGAGAAGTCTGAACATTACTGATATAGTCGTTTTTATAACCTAGCCATCTGGAACGGAGAAAAAATTATACCACTTAGCGCCTCTAGTGGACTTTTCACCAGAAAGTGCAGGGAAACGTACCAGGAGGTACGTATTTCAGGTTTTGCAAAAATGTAGGCAGAGTAACGTATTTCCAATGAGCCTGGGTTGCAATTTTCTGTTCCACACTCCGGAGCAGAAGGTGGCGGAAATGCACCAATAAGTTGGATGCCAACCGCCGTAAAATAGCAACAAGAAGAAGAAGATTGTATCTTGTCAAATAAGCTGTTTTCACCATTTCAGAGTGGATTTAGAAGGGGGTGTAGTACTCTGGACCCTTAAATATGCTTGGAAAATGATATTAGGAAAGCTCAAGTAAATAAAGAGGCGGTAGTAGCTGTTTTCTTTGATGTTGAAAAAGCGTATGATATGATGTGGAAGGAAGGTTTGTTAACAAAGCTATAGATAAAATGGGAATTGGTGGTAAAATGTATAATTGGATTAAAGATTTCTTATTAGGTAGGTACATTCAGGTTCGTGTAGGGAACTCTATGTCAGACACATTTTTAGTTGAAAATGGCACCCCTCAGGGGAGCGTCATAAGTCCAGTACTGTTTTCAATCATGATAAATGATGTTTATAATAATGTTAATCCCGATATTGCGAAATCACTTTTTGCTGATGATGGGGCAATTTGGAAACGAGGGAGGAATATGGACTTTGTTGTAAAGAAAGTTCAGGAAGCTGTTAATGTGGTTGTGTCACGGTGTGGGTTCATGTCTTGTTCTTGTCTGGCCTATGTTCCCCTGTATTTTCCTGTTCTGAGTTTCCCTGTCATGTCTATTAGGTTTCCCAGGTGTCCCTGATTAACCACGCCCCTTTGTTATCTTGTTTAGCTTGTTTGCCCTTGCATTTAAGCCCTGTGTTTCAGCCCAGTCCTTGTGAGTTCTTGTGTCGTTGTTACGTTGATGTTGGTTGTTCTGTTCCCGAGTCTTGTTCCCTTGCCTGAGTCTTTGTATAGTTTGAGTGTATTTAAATAAACGTGCTGCATTTGGATCCTGCTTCCTCCTTGCTTCAACCTCACCTTGTAACAGGTTGAAGATTGGTCTTTGAATTGGGGATTTAAATTATCTGTTGAGAAATCTCAATCCATCTTTTTTACAAGAAAGAAAATCAAAGAAGATATTGGTTTGAAATTGTACAATCAAAGGTTAGAAAGAGTGGAAACTTTTAAATTCTTGGGGTTGTGGTTTGATATATTGATTACGTGGAAAAATCATTTTAATAAGGTGGAGGATAAGTGTAAGAAAGTACTGATTATTATGAGATGTTTAACAGGCAGTGTTTGGGGAGCTGATCGAGTGGCATTAAGAAATATTTATATTGCATTGGTTAGATCAGTTCTAGAAAATGGATGTATTATTTTTGGATCAGCTGCTAGTACATCTTTAAAAAGGTTGGATAAAATTCAGGCCCAAGCATTGAGATTATGCCGTGGAGCAGTAAAGTCAACACCAATATCAGCGTTTCAGGTGGAAGTTGGAGAAATGCCACTGATTCTAAGAAGGAAACAGTTGAGGGCCAATTATTGGGCTAATTTACAAAGTCAAAAGGACACACGTCCTACAAAAAGGATTATAAGTGAAAGTTGTGAAAGCAGCTATTTAAAAATGAAGTATTTAGGAATGTAATTTTGGATATACTGTAACAAAGGAGTTAGGAATCAACGATTAGGTCGCTAGTCTAACTGTTTTAGTGCCAGCTAATCCACCATAGTTATTACCTCAGCCTAGAGTTGATCTTTCTCTACTGAAACTGGTTAGTTTAAGTAAAAACATTTTTGATATGCAAGCTTATGTGAACACTATGCTGCATGAGAGATATGGGTTAGGGTTGCCAACTGGCCCGAATTAGCCGGGACGTCCCGATTATTGGGCCTAATTTATTTGTCCCGTACGGGACCTCTCTTGTCCCGATTATTGAGTGCTACGCTGATCTGACTGATACAACAGCAACACGACACTTGAGAATGACCACGACACCGGTCATCATCCAGTCACGCGCATCCGACCATACAAATAAACTATAAATTGAGAATGAATTATCTAATCTATCTAGATATAAATTATTTATAAATATCCCGCATACTGATCCCGTAAGTGAGTTTAAATCTTCTGGAACCTAGAGCTGCGCGCATGCGAGACGGAACATCTGTGCCAGCGCCAAACCGTGGCCAACCATGGCCAAAATTAGTAATAATGACCCTAATTGTCCCGCATTTGGCAACCCTAATATGGGTATTACGTACATTTATTCACGGATGGGTTTAAAAATCCAGAGAACGGAAAATCAAGCTGTGCTTTTTACATTCCGGAATTAAAAATGAAGGTGTTTAAAAGATTAACTGATCATTTATCGGTGTATGCAGCAGAAATTATGACAATCATGTTTGCATTACAGTGGATAGAGGAAGTCAAACCCATGACAATGCTAATTTGTTCAGATTCAAGTGCTGCTTTGGCTAGTCTCAAAAGTGCTACGTCAAAATGTAGGGAGGATATTGTGTATGAAATTTTGTTATCTTTATACAGAGTAAGTAGTCTGGGGATTGATGTTCAGTTTATGGGTCCCAGCACACATTGGCATCCAAGGGAATGAGATGGCAGATTCTTTAGCTAAAAATGGGTAGAAATCAGGTAGAGGTGGCAGTACCAGTTAGAAAAGTAGAGATCAAATTGTTGTGGATCAAAGGTGTTGCACAATGTATTTTATATATATGCATGCTCACATTTAATTGCTGTGTTTCTTTTGTGTGAAGTGCTGTGTTTTTTGTTGATTGCTGTGTTTTCTTTGCAAGCAGTATTCCCATAGCCACACCTCCATTTTCTGATAATTCAATGAACTTATAAGCGATGGATTTTGGGGTGGAGCGATGAAATAGGTTCCCCTATAGAAACGTGACAACTGTGACTGAGACGTTGACGCGCATTCGTACTGAAGCCAAACACAGCGAGAGCGAGAAGAGACCACGTTGTGCGGTGCCTGCTTCAGAGAGTGAGTGTTTCACTTGCGGCTTATGGCTATGTGAGATTGCAGCACACTGTAGACGAGTGACCACGAAGTCGGCGAGTTGCGGAGCATTGTCGGAGCAGCAGCGTGGGAGGCGGCTGATGACCAGCTGCGAGAGACTACCGTGAGCGCTGGGGAGACGAGTGGAGAAAACCGACGTGGTTCTTCTGTCGAGAATACATTGGACTGGATAGCAGGTTTGCTGTCCAGTCATGCTGTGAGTACGTTTCTGACTTCTATCGTGCGGTGTGCCTATCAAACCCAGTTTATTGCCTTGTAACGGACGAGAACGAGCCTGCTTTGCATATATTTTACTTGAATGACATTTTGATCGGCCGATATTTTAAAGGGTCCTAGTTTTATTTAATCCATAAATTGCGTAACTGTTAGATGTTAAGAGGTGTGAGTTGGACGTCGTATGCTGGCAGTTGTTTCTCTTCTCTGTGTTCCAGCGTCGAGCAGACACTGGCATCTATGTGGGACTGAGCGTAAATGGACGTCAGCTGTGATACAGATGCCTAGACTAAGTTGAACTTTGACGGTCCTCGGAGCAGAAGATCGGGACTTTGGGACTTGTGCTCTCTTTTTATCCAGTTGATTCATCTTTCTTGTCAACAAATTTATTGTAATAAAATAGTTTTTTTACTGCTATTTTCTGGTGTTGTTTTCCACTGTTCCCTTCTCCGATAAAGAACCTGTTCCCATAGTGAGTTCCTGGGGTCTCAGTTTAAACTCTAGGTGGCGTAGTCGGCTACAAATGCTTTTTTTATATAAAGTTTATTAGAGGCCATTGACATAATTTGGCGTACTTCGGCAGGGTTGGATACGGGAACGGTGGAACAGCACTTGATAGAATATATAAAAAAAAATAAAAAAAATGATGATGCCAGTGTTTCCTGGTGCCCCTTGGGTACCCAAGTTTACAGGTACTGATTGTGATTTGAAGTATGGAGACTGGAAAGAACAAATGCAAGGGCTTTTAGAAGCCCAAGAAGTACCTGAAGCAAAGAAAGTTAAAATTGTAATTGGTGCCCTGGGTGGTGATGCAAAGCGGGAAATAAGTGTTTTGGCTGATGGAGATAGGGATAAAGCCAATAAGATTTTTGAGCATTTAGACACCTTGTACACTGGGGAAATACCTCTTCCTGTCCTTAGGTCACATTTCTTTAGTTGCAGACAGAGGCAAGATGAATCTTTTAAGACGTTTGTGTTACGATTACGAGAGCTTTATTGCAGGTTGCGGCGACGTAGTCCAGAAGGGGCCCTTGTTGAAGATCAACTAAAGGAGCAGTTGTTGCTGGGGTTGGAGGATGGACCTTTTTTGAGAGCCTTGAGAACGTATGCACGCCGAAACCCAGAAGGAACATTCGCAGATCTGCATCAAGAGGCTTTACTGTTGGAAGCAGAATACAGTCAACCAAGGTATGAACTGGCTTGTGCTGCTGTTAGTGGGCCTGGTAGGATTGATTCTCGCTTACAGGGGACTGACTGGAAAGCTGAATTAAAACGAGAAATTCTGGAGGAAGTTGAAGGGCAGATGCGAGAACTGACACAGGAAGTGATGGAGTTGAAGTCGTCTAGTCCAGGGGCACAATCAAATCATGCACAACCTAATTATAACCATTTCCAGCCACCAAATGTTTCTTCTAGGCGACGAAGGGGGCAGTCTTCCTCGAATATGTGGGATGCAGAGGGGAGGCCAATATGCCGGCGTTGTCAACAGTCAGGACATATAGCAAGGTATTGCAAGGAAAGTGTGCTGCCTAATGGAGATTTAAACTAACTTGCCCTGCTGCAGAGGTCCAGGTGGTGGGGCCAGTAAGACCATCAGAAAATTCAAGGACCATTTCGTCTTTTATTGGTGGCTGTCCAATGGTGAGTGTCATGATTCAGGACATTGAGTGTACAGGACTGTTGGATACCGGTTACCAAGTCACTCTGATGCAACGGAGTATGTTTGAGGAGAAGTTCCCTTAGTATAAGTTGGGCCAAGCCCCTATTTTGACATTAAGAGCGGCGAATGGCCTCGAAATCCCCTATATTGGATATGCTGTGTTTGATTTTAAGGTTGCTGGAGTTCAAGTCCCAGAGCAAGGGGTTGTCATAGTAAAAGATGAATTTTCTACGAACCCTTTAATAATTGGTATGAACATAATTTCATAATGTTGGAGTGCTCTTTTTCAGAATGAGGGGCATTCTACATCGTTGTTCCAGAGTACCAGAGAGCGACGAGCATGGCAGTAGGTTACAGCGGTGTGTCAACGTGTTGCGGCACGCATTCATGAAGATGGCTCACTGGGAAATGTGTGGCTGGCTAACAGACGAGGTGTACGTGTTCCACCAAGGAGTGAAGTCATAGTCTGGGGACGTGCTCGAATGGGTCTGCGACAGCGTGATTACTGTGGACTTGTGGAACCTGTGCCTGAACAACCTGTGGCTGCTGCACGAACAATTGCCATGGTAAGAGATGGTAAAACCCCTGTGAGACTCTGTAATATACACCCATACAGTGTTTTCGTTGGAAAATATCAGAAGCTTGGACGGCTATATGAAGTCAATAGCCCTGATATTTACGGATGCAGAGACCTTGGACTAACGTTGGATACTGAAGGCATTGTGGAGGTGAGTTTTACTGAAGCTAGCCCCCTTGCAGAGGATACATTTTCTCCTGGTATATGTCAATTTTCTCAAAGATCTGATTTGACCACACAGCAGTACCAAGATCTTTATGCACTGTTGAGAAAATGGTCTAAAGTTTTTTCTGAGAATGAGGAGGATGTGGGGTACACAGAAGTAGTACAGCATAGAATTCACACTGGGAATGCGCCTCCCATTCGGGAGAGGTTTCGACCATTGCCTCCTAGGATGTATCAAGAAATGAAGGCCTTGTTGGCCGACATGTTGAATAAAGGAGTCATTTCTGAGAGTGCTAGTCCATGGGCAGCCCCAGTGGTGATGGTGAAGAAAAAGGATGGGAGTTGGCGATTCTGTGTGGACTATAGATGCTTTTCCTCTTCCCAGAATTGAGGAGACTCTGACCACGTTGAAGAGGGCTGAGTGGTTCAGCACTCTGGATCTGGCAAGTGGGTATTGGCAGGTGGGTGTAGACCCAGAGGATCGTCCCAAGACTGCGTTCGCCACCCCTTTGGGGCTATACGAATTTCAGCGTATGCCTTTTGGCCTGTGCAATGGACCTGCCACATTTCAGCGGTTAATGCAGCGTTGCTTAAGTGACTATTTAATAGACTTTTCTTTGGTGTACTTGGATGATATTATTGTGTACTCATTTGACTTTTCTACCCATCTCAGCCATCTTGAACAGATATTCCAGCGGCTGTCTCATTATGGGTTAAAATTAAGATCTGACAAGTGCCAGCTCTTTCAACAGCAGGTGAAGTTTCTCGGCCATGTGGTGGACAAGGCTGGCGTACATCCTGACCCTGAAAAGATCGCAGCAGTTCAAGGTTGGCCTATCCCTTCAACAGTCCGGGAGGTAAGGGCCTTTTTGGGCCTTGCAGGCTACTACAGGCGGTTTATTGCCAATTTTTCTAAAATCGCTCAACCTCTAAATGCTCATTGGTTGGCATTCCCGTAGATAAAAAGTCTGGTACACGTCAGATTGAGTGGACTACTGCATGCCAGGCTGCATTTGAGACCTTGAAGTCTTGTCTAACGAAAGCCCCTGTATTAGCCTATGCAGATTTCGCTTTACAGTTTGTCTTGTATACAGATGCCAGTCACCAAGGTTTAGGTGCTGTCCTGTCACAAGTGTATGATGGAAGGGAGCATGTGATCGCTTATGCTAGCCGAAGCCTTCACCCTGCAGAGAGAAATGATGCAAATTATAGTTCCTTTAAACTGGAGTTATTAGCATTGAAGTGGGCTGTAACAGAAAAATTCAAAGATTATTTGACTGGATCAAAGTTTACAGTGGTTACGGATAACAACCCTGTGGCCCACTTACAAACGGCTAAGCTCGGGGCTGTGGAACAACGCTGGGTGGCTCAACTAGCCAGTTATGACTTCATAGTGAAATATCGGGCGGGGCTGGAAAATGACAATGCAGACAGTTTGTCTCGATTCCCTGTGCCCCCAACAGAGCAGAACCAGCTTGCAGAGGTCCAGCAGATTGATGCCACCGCTCTTGGTGCTTTGGGGATGGATGAGTGGCGAGCGGCACAACAAGGGGACGAGGATCTTCAGGTGGTTATGCGGTATGTAAGGTCTGCCGGTGTGTTAACCACCCTTGAGAGAAGAGCATTACCCCCGATTGCACAACAGTTGCTTCGCCATGTATCACGACTTGAAATCCATGATGGAGTGTTGTACAAAAAGATGATTGATCCAAATACCCATGAGTGTCAATTTCAGATTGTTTGTCCAGCTGTCCAGCAAGAGGAGGTGTGGAGGCGATATCAAGAAGCATTGGCCCATGCAGGTGTTGAACGTACACTGGCCAGAGTGCGGTCCCACTTCTACTGGCCCAAGATGGAGGAGATGATGCGAGGGTTCCATTCTGGATGCGTCGCCTGCAGCCTGCAGAAGGGTAGGGACAGTCATAAAGCGCCCCTTAATCCCATCTCGGTGTCTTGTCCGTTAGAAGTGGTGGCTCTAGACTTTTTGTCTCTGGGACGGCCTAATGATAGCTTTCAAAACATATTAGTTATGGTAGATATGTTTACACGCTACGCATGGGCAGTTCCAACAAAAGATCAGACTGCCCAGACTACAGTGAGGGCCCTTTGGACTCATGTGGTGCAGACTTTTGGTTGCCCTTTGCGGTTCCATTCAGATAGAGGAGCAAATTTTGAGTCCGAGTTGCTTCAGGAGTTTTGCCTGTTATATGGAACGGTTAAAAGTCGAACTACTTCCTATCACCCTGCAGGAAATGGTAGGGTAGAACGAGTTAACCAGACATTGCTAAATATGCTCCGTACATTGGAACAAGAGAAACAGGATAGGTGGCCTGACTTCCTCCCTGAGCTGATGCAAGGCTACAACAACACTGTACATAGCGCCACAGGTTTTGCTCCATCATATCTGATGTTTGGGCGTACAGTAAGGATCCCTGTAGATTTGGGGCTGGGTGTAGTGGTTGATCAGCAGAAGTGGAACCATAAAGGGTGGGTCCAAGATCATTACAAAAAGTTGAAGTGGGCCTATGCTGTAGCTAAGAAGAAGATGGATCATGCTGCTGAGAAAATGAAACAGACGTATGATCGTGGGGCTAAGGATGTCCCCTTGTTAGATGGTCAGCGAGTCTGGGTTAGGGACCGAAATAGGCAAGGTCGTGGAAAGCTGTGTGGCTGGTGGGGACCAGTGCCCCATGTTGTAATAGGAACATTGGGAGAGACTGGTTTGGTGTACCGAGTAAGACCTGAAAAGGGAGGGAAGGAAAAGGTTCTGCACCGTAATGCACTTAAATTGTGTGCTGCCTCTGAAGGGGAAGTTTTAGCACCCCCTAGTACTTTGAATACCACGCCTATAGTCATGGCTCGGGACCATGTACCATATAGTGTTTGGGTTGCTTCGACTTCTGAAACTGTAAATATGGGAAATGAGACTGTTAGACGATCTACACGTATAAATGTTGGGCAGCGACCCATGAGATATAGAGAGTGAGTTGAACAACTTCGGCAGGGACTGCTTATATTTTACTGTGGGGGGGTGTTGTGGATCAAAGGTGTTGCAAAATGTATTTTATATATATGCATGATCACATTTAATTGCTGTGTTTCTTTTGTGTGAAGTGCTGTGTTTTTTGTTGATTGCTGTGTTTTCTTTGCAAGCAGTATTCCCATAGCCACACCTCCATTTTCTGATAATTCAATGAACTTAAAAGCGATGGATTTTGGGGTGGAGCGATGAAATAGGTTCCCCTATAGAAACGTGACAACTGTGACTGAGACGTTGACGCGCATTCGTACTGAAGCCAAACACAGCGAGAGCGAGAAGAGACCACGTTGTGCGGTGCCTGCTTCAGAGAGTGAGTGTTTCACTTGCGGCTTATGGCTATGTGAGATTGCAGCACACTGTAGACGAGTGACCACGAAGTCGGCGAGTTGCGGAGCATTGTCGGAGCAGCAGCGTGGGAGGCGGCTGATGACCGGCTGCGAGAGACTACCGTGAGCGCTGGGGAGACGAGTGGAGAAAACCGACGTGGTTCTTCTGTCGAGAATACATTGGACTGGATAGCAGGTTTGCTGTCCAGTCATGCTGTGAGTACGTTTCTGACTTCTATCGTGTGGTGTGCCTATCAAACCCAGTTTATTGCCTTCTAACGGACGAGAACGAGCCTGCTTTGCATATATTTTACTTGAATGACTTTTTGATCGGCCGATATTTTAAAGGGTCCTAGTTTTATTTAATCTATAAATTGCGTAACTGTTAGATGTTAAGAGGTGTGAGTTGGACGTCGTATGCTGGCAGTTGTTTCTCTTCTCTGTGTTCCAGCGTCGAGCAGACACTGGCATCTATGTGGGACTGAGCGTAAATGGACGTCAGCTGTGATACAGATGCCTAGACTAAGTTGAACTTTGACGGTCCTCGGAGCTGAAGATCGGGACTTTGGGACTTGTGCTCTCTTTTTATCCAGTTGATTCATCTTTCTTGTCAACAAATTTATTGTAATAAAATAGTTTTTTTACTGCTATTTTCTGGTGTTGTTTTCCACTGTTCCCTTCTCCGATAAAGAACCTGTTCCCATAGTGAGTTCCTGGGGTCTCAGTTTAAACTCTAGGTGGCGTAGTCGGCTACAAATGCTTTTTTTATATAAAGTTTATTAGAGGCCATTGACAAAATCATATACGGAGCATGATTAAGATGCAGTGGCAGAGGCAGGGCTGGACTGGCCATCGGGCATACCGGCGTTTGCCCGGTGGGCCGACGTGCTTTTTTGGGCCGATACAGATCATTCTTTAAAAAAAATATAAAAAAATTTTTTTTTGTCTAAATGGCCCATAATATTTGTACATCGGCGGCCCATTCGTTTAGTTTTGCTTAACTGGCGGCGCTGGGATCTTTGTGCTGGTGTAATGCATTGGACAAAAAATTCATTTTTTTTTTTTTTTAACAGACCGGCCCACCGTAGATCAGCGGCCCATTGGTTCTTTTCTTGATTGACACTGGGCTGGTCCAATCACATCTTTAAACTCCTCCCCCTTTGGGCTCTGAGCGAGCGTGCAGTGTCAGTGTGTATCTGTCAAAATACTCAGAGATGGAGAAGAAACGCAAGGAATGTGCAGAGAAATAGCATGAAAAAAAGAAACGGGCCCTTCAAGTGTCTGATGTGGATATTGAGGAGGATCAGGAGAGAATGAGTGAGTGTAGAGAACTGTGGTAAGCAGAACTAGGCTACTTTCAGAACACTGAGGCGATGAGTGTAGGAACCCATTACCCAGTTGCGCATTATTTACACATCGGCATAGTTAACGATTACGCATTTTACTAGAATTGTAATGAGACGCGTTTGTAAACCATGTTTTCCGCCAAAATAAAAGATAATTTGTTTATCTCTTTCAAGCATAGAAATTAGTACAAAACTGATTATGAAAGTTGCTTTTATTTTTCAGTGCATTTGTTTTACAATATATGGATATTACTGTCATGAGATTAATATTATAACTATTATTATGTAGTAGTGTAATGCAGACAGACACTATATCACAGCTAAAAGAGTTTTGAGTTTTTCTTGGTTCAATTTGCACACTGATTATGGGTTGGAGCTCTTAATTTTTAACTCTCAAAGTGCACCAGATTGATGAATTTAACATTAAAAAGCACAAATTTTTCCACCCACCACAGATTTACCAAAAAAATCTTGTGTCAGCAACTGGTATTGTTGTGCCAATGCAGCTTATAGCTTGTTTTAGGATTCATCATTGTGGAGTAGTTTGATTGTATTTTACAATTAGTAGTTATTTCATTTATTAACTCTTACTCATTCCTACTCACTCATTAGGCTACATGGCATTAGTGGTTTTAATAGGAGTTAGTATACATATTCAGGGGCGTCAAAAAATCGGTTGTGTTTATAATTATATGTAGTGGGCCAGTCTGGGCCAAAATGCCCGATTTTTAGTCCCAGTCCAGCCCTGGGCAGAAGTTATGGGATAATGAAAATAAAGGAAGACATTTATACAAGATACAGCAGAAAGTGGGGGAGGAACGTTCATTGGGGAAGAGCAGGAGAGAACAGTGTCAATTTAGTAGAATTAGACTAGGTCACACAAAGTTAAATGCATCTCTACACCTTATTGGAAAACATTCATCTGGAAATTGTGAGACATGCAGTCAACTGGAAACTGTGGAACATGTGCTGTTTGTGTGCACTAAATACTCAACTCAAAGACTGGCTTTAAGGAATGGACTGGAACATGAAGGAATTAAACAAATGGACATTGCAACTATTTTCTCAAATAACTCTGGAAAGATGGTGCTTAAACTCATCTCATCTTTTTTACAACAATTGATGTTTTATTAACAAGGTTCGGGAGGAACACGTTCTAATGATCAACAATCAAGTCATTCCAACCAGCTGTCAGCAATCAGTAATCAACAGGTCCACTCAATCAGCATGAGTAAAGCCCATAAATATACGCAGTCGAATCACCCATAGTTCTCGACAGTTTTCAGCATTTGGTTTACCGTTTTGCTACGATGTCTCAAATGCAACTCTCACCGTTCGATGATGAGCTCAACCATGCTCCGGTTCCTCCGCCGCCATCAGCTGGCCCCAGGACCATTTCTTCTCCGCCTGACACCGCCTCCGAGCCCCACGCTCCAATTCGCCGGCGCCAGTCTGCGCAAGCAACCCCTCGCACGCCAAGACGCCGAGGCTTACCCTCACCTCCACTGGCGAGGACTCCTGCTCTCTCCCCGGCGTCCTCCTATCGTTCGGCCGTACCGACGATTCCGCCTATTGGAAAGTGGACAGTCTTGAGTCTAAGACAAGCGCTGATAAATTCCGATATTCAGCCCTCGCGCAGGATGACCAAAGCGCAATTATACAACTTGTACGTTACCTTGCAATCTTCCAATCTCTCCTAAGTCTGCCCCAGGTTCCAAAGCGGCCAGCAGGCCGGGCAAAACTCGGGAGGCCTAGAATTCGCCTCGCTCGACTCCGTCACCACCTCGTACAAGATCCGGTTTTCCGCGCATATCAGCCCGCGGCGCCAGGCCATCTGCGAGCCTGGGCCGCGCCCCAGATTCCACCGCTGCGAGACCTTTCTCTCCTCCCGCTTCAGCTCAGCTTTTCAGCACGGCGCTTCCTGCCATAGCGCCATACACAGCTGGTCCCGCCGGCCCACCCTCTGCCTCGCAGCTTTTTCCTCCTGCGGTTTTTAACCCATTTCCTCAGCAGTGGCCTCCGGCTCCCGTAGCAGACACTAGCGTGAGGCTGCCTCCGCTAGCGGCGCAGGCACAGACATTCTATCATCTTCCTGCGACTACCGCTAACCCCTCCCCTTTTGAGTGGCCTGCAGCACAAGCAAGCGCAAGACTGCCTCCGCTTGAAACACAGGCTCACGCAACTCAATCATTTCCTCCTTTTCCCCCTTATGCTTCTCTCAATTTCCCTCCTCAAGCCCCACAGGCCGACCTAAGCGTGAGGTTGCCTCCGCCAATAGTCGCAGCCCTGGCTTCTCTCCCTTACAGCTCTCTCTTAAATGCTAAATCACATTATTCTCTTTTTACAGCTACCCCGATGCCAGTTCCACCAAACGCTGTCGCTCTGGAGCCTCCCCCAGTGGCCCACAACATCTGAGCACAGATTCTGGCAGGTGCGGATGTAGACCTTTCTCATTTACTTTCTCTACTTCCCGTGTCCGATTCGAACCGCCAGTTAGACTGCGGGGATTTTTCAGTCACCTTAAAAAATCAAAACACGCATTCATCACGTTTACTTTCTTTTTCTGAGTTTTCAATCGCTTTCAGCCACTTCACAGAAGTCATTTGCTCAGCCTTCCCTCATAGGAGACGCGAACTAAACGACTACTTAGCGCTTATAGCCGAGCTTGCGTTGTCCTATGGGGGAGGGCACTTTTACACATATCACAAACTTTTCTCAGCAAAATGCGCTGTTAGGGTTTCCCAGTGCAACCAATGCCCTTACTGGGGAGCATTTGACACCGACCTACACAGCAGAGTGTTCCTTGGCTGCAGGAACATTTCTTGCGCGGTCTGCAGGTCAGTGGCACATTCCACAATATCGTGCCCACAAGTCAACCCCTCCGTTCCGCCATGCACGGACACAGCACCAGTCAAATCCACCAGTTACGTGCCAAGACCGGCAACTATCAACCCAAATCCCCATGAGGCTAATTTCAGCTCCAAAACATCTACGGACAGCAAACAGCCTTGCAACAATTTTAACATCGGCAAGTGCACCAGGCAGCGCTGTTGGTACTTGCACATATGCAGTTTCTGTGGCGGTGCCCATGCCCGTCCTGTATGCCCTGTGTTTAAAGATGTCAATAAAAAAAAAAGAAATTATTTATCGACTCCCGTCAATATTTCTCGCCTTTCTATCGAACTAGCTTACCACCCAGACTCCGACTTCACAGAATATCTGCTGTCTGGCCTCCAACACAGTTTTAAACCTGGTCTGGTATGTCCGCTCTCCCAAAACATAATCTGCGATAATCTCCAATCGGCTCTCGCCAAGCCCGATGTAGTAGACAACCTGATCAAAAAAGAAGTCGAGTCAGGTTTTATGATTGGCCCTTTCGACGATCCTCCTTTCAAAGTTTTTTGCATTAGCCCCATTGGAGTGGCTACGAGAAAGTTTTCAGGTAAGAACCGCCTCATAGTCGATCTGTCAGCTCCGCATAAATCCCCGTTCCCAAGCATTAACAGCCTGATCCCACTCGACGAATTTTCTCTCAAATACCACGACGTAGATTACGCAGTCGACCTGATAAAAATCGTGGGTCGGGGTGCCTGGCTCACAAAAATTGACATCACTTCGGCTTTCAAAGTGATGCCCATCCACCCGGATTCATGGCACTTATTCCGAGTGCGCTGGCATGCGAAATTCTATTTCGCCGTACGCTTAACTTTTTTGATGCAAAAGCAGCCCCAAAATTTTCGACATGCTATCTGAAGCCGTTTGCTGGATTTTGTCAAACAATTACGCAATTCCTCACCTCATTCACTTGCTGGACGATTTTCTTATAATTTTGCCTCCCGGCGCCATTCCAGCAGCCCAGATCCTCACAGTTCAAAAAGTTTTTTTCCGAGCTCGGAATCCCCATCGCCAGAGAAAAAACCTTGGGTCCTGCCACATCCATCGAGTTCCTTGGCATTAACTTGGATTCAGTTAAATACCAGGCCTCCCTGCCCAAGGAAAAAAAACGATCGAATAATCCTTATCTCATCTACCCTCGTAGACAGCTCAAAGTGTTCCAAACGCGAACTCCTATCCGTGGTCGGCCACTTAAACTTCGCCATGCGAATCATTCCACAAGGCCGGCCTTTCATTTCTCATCTTCTCTCTCTCGCGTCTTCAGTTCACGCGCTAGAAGATCTCATTTCCCTAACTCCAGCGTGCCGCGACGAACTCAGGCTTTGGATAACATTCCTTAAACAGTGGAACGGCTTATCTTTTTTTATAAAGATCTAATTTCCTCACCCATCGACATCCAGCTATGCACAGATGCAGCCTCCTCAGTCGGCTTTGGGGGGTTTTGCCAAGGACACTGGTTCGCGTCTCCATGGCCCCCCCAAATACAGGACACACTACAGTCCTCCGCGTTATTCGAGCTTTACCCTCTCGTAGTAGCAGCCTTCCTGTGGGGGAAAGAATGGACTGCTAGCAGTATCGAAGTGCATTGTGACAACGAAGCTACAGTCCAGTGCATTAATAAAGGCCGCTACCATTCACCCGCACTGATGCCACTTTTAAGACATCTAATCTGGATTTCAGCGTGTGATCAATTCATCATAATCGCTAAACATATCCCCGGGTCAAAAAAACTAATTGCTGACTCCCTGTCTCGCTTTGTTTTAGAAATTCAGGATGCTGGCTCCAGAGACGGACAAGTTCCCAACTCCAGTACCTCATTATTCAGAATTAATATTTCCGTAACCCACCCGCAAAAATCCCTCCTCAACATATCGCTCGACACCATTCTTCAAGCAGTTTCTCCCAGAACTCTCCAATCCTATGTGACCGCATGGAGATGTTTTAAAGCCTTTCACTTTTCCTATAACTCGCCATTCCCTGATTTTTCTCTCCTTTCAGTAACCTCCTTCATCTCTTACCTTAACAGCTTTAAAGGCCTCCAAGTCGGGTCCATCAAAGGTTACCTGAGCGACATCCAATTTTTTCACAAATTGATTCACGGCGCCCCCTCCCCGTGGATTAATAATTCACAAACCTCCCTCCTAATTAAAGGCATCCAACGATCCCAGCCCACCCGCCCGGACATCAGACAACCCATAACGTTAGATATTTTTACTAAATGTATTCATACCCTCCGCACAGGCTACCAAACCCTTAAAAACTCTCGTACACTCGGCGCCATGTTTATTCTAGCTTTTTTCGGTTTTCTCAGATGCTTGGAACTGGCTATCACTTCTAGATTTGACCCAAAGATCCACCCAAGCATCTCAGACCTATCAGTGCTTGACAGTGAAACAATCTCTTTTCTGATTAAACAAAGCAAAACAGACCAAACTAAAAAAAGGCCATTTCATATACATTTTCAACCTCTCGTCACCAATTCAACCATACCAAACTATACTGGCATACCTCCAACTGAGAAAAGCTCAAGCAAAAACCCATCTCGAACCCCTATTCATAGACGACTCCAATAAACCTGTGACACGCTTTTGGTTCCAAAAGCACCTCAAATCTGTTCTCCAACTATCAGGCATCACAGCAGAGAATTTCTCCAGCCATTCCTTCCGCATCGGGGCAGCAACCTCAGCAGCCCAAAAAGGCCTCTCCCAGCAACAGATCCAAGCGCTTGGAAGATGGTCCTCAGACGCTTTCCAAAGCTACATCAGAACCAACCGATTCTATATAAAAAAAGCCCACCAAACCCTCATCAGTTAAAAAAAAAAGAGCATCTATGTCTTCTCTTTCTCTGTCCAGCGAGTATTGATCTCCCAGCGGATTCAGCAAGAGCCTTCCCGGTCGAGCATTTATGTCTTCTCTTTCTCCGTCCAGCGAGTATTGATCTCCCAGCGGACACAGCGAGAGCCTTCCCAGTCGAGCATCTATGTCTTCTCTTTCTCCGTCCAGCGAGTATTGATTTCCCAGCGGACACAGAGAGAGCCTTCCCGGTCGAGCATCTATGTCTTCTCTTTCTCCGTCCAGCGAGTATTGATCTCCCAGCGGACACAACGAGAGTTCCCCAGGTCAAGCATCTTCGTCTCCTCCTCCTCCTTTCTCCTGTTCGAACATCCATACTTACCCATCCGACACCGTAAGTATTGAACTCCCGTCAGACGCTGCGAGAGCTCTCCTGGCCAAACAACCACCAGGCTCTCCTTGAAATGCCAGCCCGCCAATCTCTGCACTCTTTTCGGGGGGGGTGGGGGGTCTTTAAGCTGGCGGCTGTCCTTTGCTCACTTAGCTTTTTGGGGAGTACTCTGGGTTCGGGCCCAATTTCCGAGCTCGGAGCCCTCCCCCCGGACAGCACGCCAAATACGCATTACCACTCTCTGATCATTCGTAAGTGTGAACTCGTGAAAAGGTTCCGGAGGAACACGTTCTAATGATCAACAATCAAGTCATTCCAACCAGCTGTCAGCAATCAGTAATCAACAGGTCCACCCAATCAGCATGAGTAAAGCCCATAAATATACGCAGTCGAATCACCCATAGTTCTCGACAGTTTTCAGCATCCCTCCACCACCCCATCTCCTCACACTTGCCTGATTATCTTCCTAAACAGAGATACAGGAGGAGTACTCTGGGTTCGGGCCCAATTTCCGAGCTCGGAGCCCTCCCCCCGGACAGCACGCCAAATACGCATAACCATTTACTTTCTGATCATTCGTAAGTGTGAACTTGTGAAACTGAACTGAACACAAGGATTTAAGTATATGTAATTAAGATACAGTAGGTGGCGATAATGCTCCAAATGGTTGCAAGTCACCAATAAAAAGAAGAAGAATTGTATCTTGTCTAGCTTTGTTCCCTGTAAACTGCTTTTGGTTCATGTTCGCCAAGCCATTATTTTGTATCTGTTCACTTTTGTACTCAATAAACTGCACTTGGGATCAACTACACTCTGCTTCAGTAGACTACCGTTACAGAAAGTTAGACCTTAATCATGAACCCATCAGTTTGTCTCCTTCGCCTCCGTCAAGGCATACAGAGTAGGGCTGCACGATTAATCGCAATTTCCATGTAATCGCATTTAATAACATGCATTACTCAAAACTCACTTCATAACGACAGTTGAGCTCATCCTTCTGTGAGATGATGTGGCTTCTTACACAGAAAGCAGTCGTGTATTTATAAGTAATGTTTAATCAACAATCAAAGTGTTTCAATCTTCTGTTTATTCAGCTTGATAGGGATTTCCTGAATGATGTGCGTCATCATACTTCTGCGGCGTTGCATATTTGGCGTGTCTGCGTGAGAACGCCCTCTGCCGTTCAGATGAAGCAGCATTTCCTACCGATCAGCTGCACTGCACTGACAAGCTGCACATGTAAAAATGTGCGCAGCCTTTGCCAAATCACGTGCGGTTTTGTTGCAATTAATCGTGCCGCCCTAATACAGAGTATTGAAAACTATGTTAAGGAGTTTATTGGACTATCTTACCAAGTGCTCCCAAGCCCGTCTGCCTCAGCGCTTCCTATGTCAAGTGGTCCCAGAGGTAATGCCTCTTTCGTCTGTGCTCCCTGTGATGGCAGTATCCATAATGTGTGTTTGGGCTGCACACTGCTTTCCATCTCATCCTGACATCATCCATAAACTTCCTGTTTGCCCTGATGCGACCACGGAGATCATCCGTGAACTTTTTTGCCCTTACACGACCACTGAGGTCGTTCATGAACTTCCCGTTTGCCCTTACATGACCACTGAGGTCGTTCATGAACTTCCCGTTTGCCCTTACACGACCACTGAGGTCGTTCATGAACTTCCCGTTTGCCCTTACATGACCACTGAGGTCGTTCATGAACTTCCCGTTTGCCCTGAAACGACCACTGAGGACGTTCATGAACTTCCCGTCTGCCCTGAAACGACCACTGAGGACGTTCATGAACTTCCCGTCTGCCCTGAAACGACCACTGAGGACGTTCATGAACTTCCCGTTTGCCCTTACATGACCACTGAGGTCGTTCATGAACTTCCCGTTTGCCCTGAAACGACCACTGAGGACGTTCATGAAATTCCCGTGTGCCCTGAAACGACCACTGAGGACGTTCATGAACTTTCCGTTTGCACTGATACGACCACTGAGGTCGTTCATGAACTTCCCGTTTGCCCTGAAACGACCACTGAGTACGTTCATGAACTTCCCGTTTGCCCTGAAACGACCACTGAGGACGTTCATGAACTTCCCGTTTGCCCTGATACAACTATGGAGGTAGTTCATGAACTTTTAATGGAGTCTTCTGCTTCACCCTGGTGGTCCTCAGCTATGCCTTGTTGGTTTTTAGCTCCACTGTGGTTGTCACCTGCTGCCCCGTGGTGGTCCTCAGCTCAGCCAAAGTGGTCTTTAGAGGGGACATGTCACGTCTGTTTTTAGTTTAATTTCAGGTTCTTGTTTTCATGTCTTTTATTTTGAAATTTGGTCATGTTTCCTGGTTCCTTATCATGTGATTCCTTGTCCTCATGTGATCATGTCTTGCGTTTCCCTAGTCTTATGTGTCATGTTCTCATTGGGTGTTCTGGTCATGTATCCTGTTTTCTCATTGGTCCATTGTTTTTGTTTGTTCTCAGGTGTAGCTTGTTTAGTGATTAATTCTTGTGTATAAATAGTCCTCACGTTACAATGGTATATTGTCTAGCTTTGTTCCCAGTAAACCGCTGTTTTTGTTCATGTTTAAGTTTATGATGTCAAGCCAAGTCTTTATTTTGGATCTGTTCACTTTTGGATTCAATAAACTCCACTTGGGTTCAACTACACTTGCCTTCAGTGGACTACCGTTACTGTGTATGTATGTGTGTGTGTCTTAGTGTAGATGTCCTATCATCTACATTTGATTTTTGCTGGATCTGTTTAACTATAGTGATTACACATCCTTGCATGTAAAATGCTAGAGATAACTATTCTTCAACTGACTACATGTCTGTCTGCCAGTGTGCCCTTGTGTTGAACCTCAACAACAACAAAAATTCTTCATAAATAATTACATACAGTAAATTTGATTTCTATTTCCTTTTTATTTTTCTCCTGAGGTTAATTTCAGGGTTTAATCTGAAAAGAGATTCCAGGGCTGCTATTGGATTAGAGGTACAATGGACCACATTAACTAGGGGTAATCCTGGCAAATATTGCAAGTCCTTTCATATGACTCTGACGAGAGCAGACCACTACAAGAAGGATACAGTCAGGAGCTCTAAAATATAGTCAAATGTCTGTGAGTAAACATTATATATTTATTATTACCATATACAGATCATTTTCCTATTTAAAAAATCTTGACCTCATGTAGTACACAACTATGACTTTGTTAAAGCAGTAATTTACTGTACTATATACTTTATCTGGTAACACTTTACAATCAGGTCTCATTTATTTACATCAGTTAATGTATTAACTGACATGAACTAACAATGAGCAATTATACATATGTGTCAATATTTTAATTAAGTATGTTAATAAAAATCCAGCTTTTCATTGTTTGTTCATGTTAGTTCATAGTGCATTAACACATAGCATTTTATTTTAATAATGTATTAGTAAATGTTGAAATGAACATTTACTAAGATTGAAAAAAATGCTGTAGAAGTGTTGTTAAGAAAAAGTGGATATGCGCTATATGCGGCGCATAGGGGCGCAGCACCATGGGGGGCGCCAAAGCGATGGTAAAAAAATATATATATTAAAATTAAAAAAAAAAAAAAAATATATATATATATATATATATATATATATATATATATATATATATATATATATATATATATATATATATATATATTGTATTTTACATATGTACTTGCTGTTGTGCGTTTCTAAATCATTTCTGCATTTCTTCAATGTTATATAAAATTTTAGAGGACTAACAGGCTAGAGTAGGCGCCCTCATGGAGAAGGGGGGCGGGGTAATATCGCGAGCGGCCGGGGGCGCCGTGAGCGCTGAGCGAGCAGCAGTACGAGTAGTGAGTTGTCGTGGAAATGATGGATAAAACAATGCTGCATACCCCTCTGACACTGGGTAGTTGCGCCCCTAACTCTTAGTTCATGTTAACTAATGAAACCTAATTGTAGTTACCCTTTATTTTTTAAAATACTGTTATTTAAATCATATATTTATATACATGCTGAAGAATATATATATACTTGATGTCTTATTGTGTTTTATTGTTGTTTGTTATATGTGTATTATACAACTGGGCTGCCTATCTTGGCCAGAACACTCATGTAAAAGAGATTTTAATCTCAGTGAGGTTCTCTCCTGGTTAAATAAAGGCTAAATAAAAAAATCCCAGTTTGTGATATATATTTACTGACTTTTGTCTAAATTCCATGTGAAATACATACTCATGTGATATGTATTGTGATATATATATATATATATATATATATATCACAACCTGGGATTTTTTTTCTTTTATTTAGCCTTTATTTAACCAGGAGAGAACCTCACTGAGATTAAAATCTCTTTTACAGGAGTGTCCTCGCCAAGATAGGCAGCCCAGTTATACAATACCCATATAACAAACAACAATAAAACCCAATAAGACATCATTAAAAGTACAGCCCAGGGTTCTCAAGTCTCACGCATTGGCCGTGAGACACACGCAATTCAACTAGTTCACACGCTCACACGCCACACCGTGTATTTCTCACGCTGAAAAGGAATGCCAACCAAGTTGTCCTGCGAGCTTTATATGTTGTATTCGAGGCGCAGGCACACAAAGTGAAGTTTCCTGCCGCCAGCACGTATCTCGGCCAGATTGCGTTCGTTACTAGCTAGGCATCATAGATGCGCGAAGCCGCGAATACGCGGAAGTTGACGGAACATTCTCGGCCTCCGTACGTTCGTTACTAGGTAACCAACAACATCGCGCGAACACACGTCGTGATGGAGAAGGTAAATGGGAAGAAAGCTCGTCTAACATTTTTAGGCTAGAAGATTTAATATATAGCCCATCCTATACATTATTATTGATGCAGTCAAAAACTCTACAACTACTTTGCAACCAGGCCAGAAGCTTTGGCTCAGTTTGGCTAGCTTACGTTATCTGAAACTAAGGGAAATGTTAGTGGGTATGGGAAGGAATGAAGATGCATTTCTTCATTTTATTTTAAATGATATATTATACTGTATTAATAGTCTTTCTAGTTACATTAAGGCTACATGTATTAAAACAAAGTGCTCTGGGTAATATTTTATATCCTGTCAAAACATACATTAATCATTGCCATTGCATTTGTATTTTTCAAAGATGTCAGGGAAAAAGCAAAAATATATTTTATCATTCTGGGCACCAAAGGGTAACGTAGACTAACCATGTTCCGTACACTTTTCCCCTTTCATCGCACGTCAGCGACCACGCCTCCGTTTCTGAGAGCAAGACTAGCTTTTTGTGTGATCTTTCTCCGGGGAAATACCCATTGATTGGTCCACACTTTGATTGATGTCTTTTGGACCAATCGTTTTTGAGAAAAGTGGGTAAAACTACCTCCTCCACCTGTTTACGGAAGATGATAAGGGTTAACGATGTTCCGTACAGGCTTATAATGGTGTTCCGTACAGAGCGCATCATTTGATTTCAACCGCGAAAATGGACATTCAACTGATCAAGAAAACATCATCTAAATTAATAAGAAAGGTGAGTACCTTTTCATTTGATTAAAATGTTAGTTAATTGCTGCTTTAATAAGCTAGAGGACCATGCAAGTTTAGGCATGATTGTGTCGTGATATTAATTATGGCATGCTCAACCAAGTTAAGCATGAATCCACTATTTCAACCTAGAAAATGGACATTTTAACTGATCAACTGATCAAGAAAACATAATTTAAATGAATAAGAAAGGTGACTACCTTTTCATTTGATTATAATGTTAGTTAATTGCTGCTTTAATAAGCTAGAGGACCATGCAAGTTTAGGCATGATTGTGTCGTGATATTAATTATGGCATGCTCAACCAAGTTAAGCATGAATCCACGTGAAACGTTAGTGAATAACCTCATTCTGAAGACAAAGAAGGACAACAATTTGTATTGATTTAAAAAAAAAAAAGTATGATTAACTTATCCAATAAAAAAAACACACAAATGATTGTGTGTGTTTAACGTTAGAACTATTTACATTTAACAAACTGATTAAAACAAATACCAGAACTACATTAAACATTTTCTGTGTGCACTATTTACATTATGGGTGTGTGTATAACGTGGGTGTGTGTATAACGTGTGTTTTTTTTTTTATGTTGACAGACAACATTTATGGCAAAGCCAGTCAGTGTCTGGTACTTCCTCCACCCCTGCGCACTCTAAGTGGAACCATAAATGGCACAAATCACACTCGACCCATTCATCTATTGTGTCATCTCCTGAGCCAGGTGGAACCACTCCTCTGCAGAGAGCGCAGTGTTCTCCGTCCTCTACAGTCCGAGTGGTGACCTTTTTTAGCCTCTTGGCCTCCTGGGCTCGACTTTTTTCCTCCCTCTTCTTTGCCATCTCTTCCTTCCGTTTTCTTTTCTTGTCTTCCTTTTCTTTCTCCACAGCTTCTTTATCTACCAGCAGGTCAAAATACTGGTCGCTGGTGATGACACGGGCTGGCAGCGGAATGCGTCGCCTCCCTTTGTCCTTCCTCTCCAGCAGTGTTAATTTCGTTGACGAAAATAATGACGAAAATTATTCGTCAACGACATTTTTTCACAGACGAAAACGAGACGATAACTAAATAAAAAATAGTTTTGAATGACAAAAACTATGACGAAAATCTATTGACATTTTCGTCAACGAATAAAAACTAGACGAAAATGTTAGTGACGATTTGGGAAGCGATCCGTCAGAACTGATGTCCTGCGTGTGTGTGGTAGATGCGCACATTTGTAGGCTGTAACGTGATCTACCCCGTGGTCTCATAAAACGTTAAAAAATGTGAACGTCTGGGAGAATGAGTAGAGCAGACATTTAGATCTGAATAAGAGTGACGATGCAAAAAAGAGCTCTATTCGGTACGGTTTTCTGTGCGCACACACCCGACCCGAAGCGAAGCGTGCAGCCATGCACATTGACACAAGCACGCGAGGACTGAATTAAGCTCTCTTTCGTGTCTGAATGGACAAATACACACAACAGTATGTCTAAATGTCCGTTTTGGAGAGTATTCATGTAAACTATGCTGGTTATGTCTTAAACAGTTGTGAGTGTATCATCAGTGGAATTGTATCCGCATGTCATTGGACATGATCTGACGTCTTAAAGTGACAGTTGGCAATAAACATAATGCGGTCTGTGTCCTTAATATTGATCAAGCAACAAAAGAAAAAGAGAAAAGCATTCACTGTTTGTTAATAGCTTTAATAAGGATTAATTATATTTAATTCATACAAATAAATATGTCTGCTTGAAAGAATAAAGAATGATGTTTGCAAGTAGTTATAAAGAATGCATATTCATTGAAAATAAGACTGTTCTACTTTAGGAAAAGTGGTTTTATTTAATTTTAAGATATTTTTAAGTCACAGTAGTTAAATCTGTGTCTGTATTGCATGTTCAAACTTAAAAATCATTCATATTAATAGGTTAATAGATGTTTTCTCCGGGAGTATATGGGTTTGGAAATTTTAGAGAAATTCTAAATTAACGCATTACAATTTACCTAAACCCATTATAAACTAAATCAAAATTTGCTGTCAAAATTAACACTGCTCTCCAGGGCGGGGCTCATGAGGACATTGGCCAGACTCTCAGGGATTACACCTGCTGCCACCAGGTAATTTTTAGGTGGTCACTCTTTTGCAGGTGGGGCAAGGTGTTTGAGTGGCTGAAGGAGTGTCGTGAGTGCTTGATGGTGTGTCGTGAGTGCTTGATGGTGTGTCGTGAGTGCTTGATGGTGTGTCGTGAGTGCTTGATGGTGTGTCGTGAGTGCTTGATGGTGTGTCGTGAGTGCTTGATGGTGTGTCGTGAGTGCTTGATGGTGTGTCGTGAGTGCTTGATGGTGTGTCGTGAGTGCTTGATGGCGTGTCGTGAGTGCTTGATGGCGTGTCGTGAGTGCTTGATGGCGTGTCGTGAGTGCTTGATGGCGTGTCGTGAGTGCTTGATGGCGTGTCGTGAGTGCTTGATGGCGTGTCGTGAGTGCTTGATGGCGTGTCGTGAGTGCTTGATGGCGTGTCGTGAGTGCTTGATGGTGTGTCGTGAGTGCTTGATGGTGTGTCGTGAGTGCTTGATGGTGTGTCGTGAGTGCTTGATGGTGTGTCGTGAGTGCTTGATGGTGTGTCGTGAGTGCTTGATGGTGTGTCGTGAGTGCTTGATGGTGTGTCGTGAGTGCTTGATGGTGTGTCGTGAGTGCTTGATGGTGTGTCGTGAGTGCTTGATGGTGTGTCGTGAGTGCTTGATGGTGTGTCGTGAGTGCTTGATGGTGTGGCTGAAGGAGTGTCGTGAGTGCTTGATGGTGTGGCTGAAGGAGGAGCGTGAGTGCTGGATGGATCTGCAGATGGGAGCAGTCTCACCACCTAAGAAAGGAAAACATTTGTAAGACTCATTAGCAAACTTAAAAAAGAAAAGCATGGGTGAATTACCATTGTATTAATGTTAAAATTACCTGGGTTGTGTCCACAGCACCCCTGGACAAAGGAAATATTCCAGCCTTGCGGAACCCAGCCTTGATGGTTTGGGCTGTCACAGCAGTGGGGTAAACGCTCTTGAGGAGAGAAGAGAACGGCCTCTTCCCCACCACAAGATCCCCTCTTACCAGACCCAGCCTGGAAGCCATGGTGGAGAAGGCCGTCTTCAGCGGGTTGAAGACCGTGATATCCAGCGGCTGAAGGATGTGTGTGGTGTGGGCAGGTAGGCAGATAATTTCGACCTTATTCTCCCTACAGTACATGATAACACTTTTTGAAACGTGGGTCTCATGTTGATCCAAGATTAATATTAGTGGTCTCTCCTCAGGTGCGTACTGGATGAAATGGTGTAGCCATTTCAAGAATAGCTCGGAATCCATATATCCTTTATCCTGGATTCCATAGAGAGCGTTGGGGGGCCCATCCAGCCTATGCGCATTGCTCGGAAGGCAGCCGGGGTAAATTATGAAGAGTGGAATGCTGTCCCCGGCTGCATTCACACAGCAGTGGACTGTGATGTGCTCCCGGGTCGTGTTCTGCTGCTGGTATACGTGTTTCCTCCCAGTCTGACACAGGACCTTTTCCCGGGAACGAGGCTTGTCCCCAAAGCCAGTTTCGTCACAGTTGTAGATGAGGTGTGGCTTTTCATCCAATCCATGCATCAGATAGAGGGCCTCATATATTTGAAAAAAAAACCCTCAATGGCCTTTGGTGTAGCACCATGGACTCTGGCTCTGTCCAGGGAGGCTGCCGTCCGTGAGGTCGGTTCCGGATGGCGGGCCTTAAACCTGGACCACCAGACATCACTTGGCCCCTTCTCTAAGTTGACAGTGGTGTCTGTTCTGCCACTCTCCTTAATGATCCCAGTGGCAAGAATTTTTCTCAGGGATCTTGTCACTGGGAAGCCATGATCAGCCATCCAAAAAATAAAAGAAATAAGGGCCTCTTCCTCTGGGGGTGTCAGGGCCGAATTAGGATGAGGGTTGTGTAAATATTTTTTTTTGTTTGTAGTCTTGTAGAGTGGTGTGGGGAATGCCATATTTTTTTGCAGTGGCCCTCAAGCTGGCTCCTGCTCTCACTTCCTCTACTGCCTGTACTAAGCTCTCCTTCGCATACAGCTTTTTCTTTCCTGGCATCTTTGGTTTTACTTTTTTGTTTAACTTTCCTTTTAGAATGATTAAGTTATATGTTAACATTTTTTATAACTTCAAATTCTATATTACAAACTATATATTACAACTGTGTAAATAAAAACAATGTATAAACAATCATTTGATGTGTGATGTATCTTTTTAAATATGTGTGAATATCCTATCATTGTGTTAACATTGTTAATGTTAAATAACATGTTAGATTTTATGAAAAGTTGGCTATGAAATAACATCACAGTCGATTGAGTTAATGTTTAATTTGTTAAATAATGTTAAAATATTCATGTCATGTAACAAGTTATGTTAACATTAACTTAATTGACCCTTTATGAATATAAACATCATCACTGCACGCAGGATGATGGGCAAACAGCGTCTGTGCTGACAGACGTGCTGCCTTTCTGCTGCCTCAGAGTGGCGCCAAACAGTCATCGCCCGCAATCGGTTAAAAATTACCATTTCAAAGCACTTAGTCAACAAAAAGGTCATATATTAAACAATTTGTGGTAACATAATATTAATTTCATAAAGAATAACACTTTGAAAATCATAAATTAAATCGAAGTGTACATTTTCGCTGCTCTAGTTGTCTCCCCACCCAAGCAACTGTCTGAAGTGTTAGCTTGCCCACCGGCCATTTTTAAGTGCAGTGGGCGCACCCTTGCAAACTTACTGAAATATCACAGGAACAAACGGCTGGGGTGTCTCTATCTTGATCGGAGATGATAGAGGGATAAATGAAGACGACACAGATATATATAATGTGTATGACCTGGAAGTATTTATTCAGTGATTGGCGGCAAAAGTTCATCTGTACGGAAAATCGTTGCTGTACGGAACATGGTTAGTCTACGTTAAGCCCCCTAAAAAGGTTGCAAGGCATCAAAATGTGCAACAAACACTTACAACACAAAACACATTACATAAGCTGTATTGTGTACACACACACACAAACACACACTCTCACACACCAGACTGATCTCATAAAATTGCGTGTGTATGACACGCCAATTCGTATTTCCATTTTTGGCGTGCTATCAACACGCACAATCGCTTTTCAGCGTGTTTATGAACGCAGTTGACTTAACGTTATTACTGTATATATAAATATATGACCTACCTCCACCCCGTCCCTAAACCTACCCGTCACTGGGGTTAATAGCATTTATGAGTCTTCCCCTACCATCCTAGGGAAAAAAAAATATCGCTCCCCAGATGTAGATCTACATTTTGCTTCGTTTCGCTCGGAAATTTAATGGCGTGTACATATACGCGGAATCACTTGGACATTAATGGCGTAGACATACACGCATACACGCGGATATCTAAAAATGCGTATAGATAACACGCCACTTGACTTAAAAGTGGCGTGTCTGTTTACGCAAAAGTCATGATGTCATGTTGCACACACACACACTCTAATATGTCAATTTGTTCACAATGTCCCACCACACAATAATTCAAAATGCAAAAAGATTTGTTTTTCCAAACTGTTTGGAGCAATTTGTTATATTTTTGTATATTTGTAATTTTGAAATATAACATTAAAGAGTATATTTGATGTGATGAATTGCTCTGTCATTTATCAGATTTACCAATTGTTATAATTTCAATTTGTGCTGGTTAATTATGAACAATGGGTAAAATTGGGGGGCGGGGATGGGGCTCCATTAGGGCTCCTCCCCTAACCGCATGTGATCTCACTCCAAGCTTTTGATTAAACTTGAGAACCCTGGTACAGCCTTAGAAGCATTTGCAAATCACTAAATATTTTTCTAGTGCATGCGTAAGTGTTTTGAAATTGCTGAAAGACACCAAATGATTTAGCCTCAATTTCATTTGAAGAGAGTTCCATTCTAAAGGTGCACCGTATTTAAAAGCTATTTTACTTAGATTAGTTCTAGCTAGAGGTACATGGAGATTGCAATTAGATTGAACGCAATGCATAGTTACCGACTGCTTTTTGTTGAATCGGTAAAACTTTAGAATACTGTGTCTTACTTACTGCATAACTATTAAGGAATTATTGAAGAACTAGTAGGTAATTCTTCATTAACTACTACTTCACTGCTGTTAACTACTAAGGAAGATGTGTTAACTAATCAGTATGTAATAGAATTTTATGATTGTGTTAAGTTACAGTTAATCAATAACTAATGAATTCTGTCATACCTCCTGAAGAACTACTACTAATTATCTACTAATTGGTTCAAGAAAAATAACTAAGAAGTAACTAATGAACAGTCATAAAAAACTAACCTCAGATTAGTTTTTATATTTTATATACAGTACTGTGTGTGTCTGTTTTCCTCAGCATAGAATGCCATTGACTAAATTAATGTATTTTAGGCAACAACCGAGGGGAACTGAAAATATAGGAAACTTATTAGTAATTAATAAAGAATTATTAGATAATTCTTCAGGAATTATTTATAACCTGGAACAGTATTCTAAAGTGAAAATACAGGGAACGCATTAGTAATTAATATATAATTATCAAATAACTATCCAGGAATTAGGCTACTTATAACCTGAAACAGTATTCTAAAGTGAAAATATAGGGAACTTATTAGTAATTAATAAAGAATTATTAGATCACTCTTCAGGAATTACTTAGAACCTGAAACAGTATAAAGTGAAAATATAGGGAACCCATTAGTAATTAATAAAGAATTACCACATACTTCTGACTCAAATAAAACTTACTTTAAAAAAACACTATTAACGTAATCATGCATCTATAACCTTTGTAAAATACAATGACTCGTTTAAGCTACATGATATCTTTATTTCAGATGATATTTTGTTTTAACATGTATACTGCCTACATTTAAACTCAGTTAACAAACATTTTAAAATAAAAAGTTAAACCTTTAAAAGTAATTCAAGTAATGATCTGGTCTCGTTTCCACGGCAGTGATGCTGGATCTCTTGCGGGAGCTGGGCTCGTGTTCAGCAGGGAAACTGCTTAACTTCAGACCGCCACCCTGCGTTTCACTCATAGCCGAATATGATGTGACTGACTCCATAACCTGCCAATAAACAAACAGTGCACAGCTTTAAAAACATATTTTAATATCTGATGTAAATAGATTTACTATCTTTATGAATAAAATAATTTGTTTTATGCAAGGGATCAGGCGACTTATCAGGCGAAAAACGACAGACTCAGCTAGGTAGGCTAACTGACATCGCGTCCTTGTATGTTGCCTTGCATAAAATAAAATGATTTACAGCACAGTAATGATTTTATAGATTAAATAAAATATCGTATTGGGGTATCTGTACTTTTACTCAAGCACTTGATTTGTGTACTTCTTCCACCACTACAATGCTAAAAAAAAACTGAATTATTGTAGTAACTACTGTGTATGACTGTTCATTAGTAGTTAATTCAGTTATTTTTCTTGAACCTTAATTAATAGATAATTAATGGTAGTTCTTCAGGAGGTATGACAGAATTCATTAGTTATTGATTAACTAACTGTTAACTTAACACAATCATAAAATTCTATTACATACTGATTAGTTAACACATCTTCCTTAGTAGTTAACAGCAGTAAAGAAGTAGGCCTAGTTAATGAAGAATTACCAACTAGTTCTTCAATAATTCCTTATTAGTTATGCAGTAAGTAAGATACAGTATTCTAAAGTGTTACCGTTGAATCATACAACAGATATAAGGTGGTTAGATAAGATAAGAGATAAGATTTCTGCCCAGTGTCCATCATTTTTTAATTTTGACGCTATCCTAAATCATAATATACTCCAGGTGTGGCTGTAACAAAATGTCCCTGATTGTAATGCGCCTTCTCTGAATACAATAGTGTATTCAGTACACTTTCATCTGAATGACTTCCAGTTGTTTTGAAGTTATAATGGATTGGGTTATTGATACTTGTCAAGAAATTGTAGTGTAATATTCAATTGATCAACTGCTAACCTTATCCACGGGTCCTTTTACAATGCTTTTACCAATGCCATATATTATTGTACATAATGTATTTGCGCTTTTCAGATAAACGTACGGGTCACTACAATGGATGCTGAGCTGGAGTTTGCCATTCAGCCCAGTACAACTGGTAAACAACTTTTTGACCAAGTATGTATTTCACATGGAATTTTGACAAAAGTCAATAAATGCAACATGCCATATAGACCCTAAAGAGTGAAAAATTAGTGACATCATTACGTTTGTCCTTTTGAAGGTTGTCAAAACTATTGGACTCCGAGAGATCTGGTACTTTGGACTGCAGTATCAGGACAGCAAGGGCTTCTCTACTTGGCTGAAACTCAATAAGCGGGTTAATCTTGATCATACTTGCATATTTGATTTTTTTTTTTTTGCCATAAGCTAACTGTCTTATAAACAGGGCTCTGACCTATTACAAGGAACAAACAGAAACAAAATTTTTTTTAGCAGAAGATTATCAAACATTGTTCTTTGTCTTTTAACCAGTTAACAGTATTGTTTTTCCACTCTGTTTGATATTTTTTTAATCAGCTAACTATACCTGCATATGACATTAGTGCACTCGATGTGAAATGCCCTCTTTTATTTGAGGTGTATTTCTCCACCACCATGTGCTGACTGAGACAATAACAAAGCGACATCAATCAAATGGACAGATCTGTTTTTAATAAAATGCATTCCCAAAATGATGTACATCATAAAATATATGTGATCCACTCTATCATTAGGCTCATTTAAAAATGCTAAAATACTCTTATGAGAGCCAAGGTACTTTGTTCTTTGACCAAGGTACCGCCGGTGCTTTCTACTAACTGCGCAAACTCAAGGTTTGATGGGATTGTTTGAGTGAAATACAAAAAAAAAATGCATCGGTAGACAAGAACTTATTACAATTCCATTAAACCCAAGTAGCAATAAAACAAAAATACTAAAGAAGAACTTATTACAATTCCGATAAATCCAAGTAACAAATAAAACAGAAATACTAAAGAGAGGAGAGAGAGAGAGAGAGAGAGAGAGAGAAGGACAAAAGAAAATGACACAAGGGGCTTAATCAACTAAATATAACTTTAAAAGTTAAAATAGCTGAAGCTCTTTTATGTTCTTCGTAAAATTTAAAGATTTGAAGAGAACCACCGATTCCTTCTGGAAGAGTGAGAGGATTTTTTTTATTTTTTTTATCTACATTTTTGTACTATTGTCAGAAGATACCAGACTCAAGGAGAGTAGAACACAGAGGAATATTTGAGTTGTCACTGGAAATTGTTGGAGAAATATGTAAGAGATCGTTGGATATAGATGTTGGATTCACTTGAGATCGCTGGAGTAATTGCAAGAGAACAATTAGCAGAATTTCTCAGCTATGTCTTTGGGGTGAGTGAGTCTGTGTCCAAGACGAAGCCAGATGCCAACTGACTGGTGATGTATGCTCTTCTAGTCCTCTGATTGTTGCAGTGATGAGGAAAGTGTGTAGGTGATTAGTATTTGGGTGAGAGGGATAACATAACATTACCGCTTCCGAGGGCCGAGGACCCCAACGCTGTGGCCAGAGTGGAGCTCAACAATGAGCAACAGACCTCGCTGAACCACGGAAATTGATGCCCTTAACCCTCTATGGCATTGCCATTGTAGTGTCTTTCTTGTCTAACAAACGAAAGCTCACAGACAGTCAAGTCAAGTCATCCCCATTTATATAGCGCTTTTAACAATGTAGATTGTTTCAAAGCAGCTTTACAGAGATAAACATAATTTAAGGTAACAGAGATTGGTTTGGTTTTATAGCGGTTCTTGAATAATGTTATTTTCCAGCTAAAGTTAGTTTTGATTGATTCACTTCCGTCGAAATGATCATTTGTTATTAAATTAAGGGCCGTTTCCAGATCTGACGAAGGACCTTCGCCTGGAACCGATGACAATGCAGTGCTGAAGTATCCACTAGCCTCTCCCTACGGAGGATCCCTTCCCCACTCTACAGATAAAGCGTTGTTGAAAATCCGGCTCGCCCCGAAGTGATAAAATAAAATAAAATTTTGTATCAAAATGTATAGGCAAGACAAGTAGTTTGTTTAGGCATGGGTTTTATGGAATTGCAAACCTGCGCACATATTTTCAAAAGTACATAACTATAGAATCAATTCTTAATGCGCATGTGAACACATGTGAACGCCGTCAGCGTTAATCACAGGTTCGCGTTTAAAGTCTGTTTAGAGAGAACGGCGTCGTCTTAGTGGCCCCTAATTTAATAACAAATGATAATTTCAATGGAGGTGAATCAATCAAAACTAACTTTAGCTGGAAATAACATTATTCAAGAACCGCTATAAAGCCAAAACAATCTGTTACCTTAAATTCTATCTTTATCTCTGTAAAGCTGCTTTGGAACAATCCATTGTTAAAAGCGCTATATAAATGAAGATGACTTGACTTGACTTTTTCCAATTCTGCATCGATACCTGGGAACCATACCTTTTCTCTTACCAGCTGTTTAGTCTTCACAATGCCCATGTGTCCTACATGTGCAAGTTGGATGGCTTTTTGATACAAAGAGGCAGGTAAAACAAGTCTATTCCCTCTGAGGACAATGTCTTGTGACGCTTTAACTGTGAGCTCATGTCTCAGCTTATTAAATGGCTTTGGTTTTGCGTGGCATGTGTCTGACAGTCTACTTCAAGTGTGTCCAGGCTTTTCCTTTCAACTCTTTTATCACTCTTTGTAGAACAGAGTCTTTCTTTGTTTCATGTCGTACTTCCTCTAAAGTCATCGCTTTTGGGACTGTGTTTTCAATTATGAAGTTGACGTGTCTTTCTGCGTTTTTCGAACAGTCGTCTGAGTGTTGTCCATCCACAGTATGCCTCGACATGTAATCGCAGGATTGAATTGTATTGGACTGTTAAAGTGTATTTTTGCAATCTCCAGTGTTCAAGTCTGGCTGGCGAGGATGCTCGAGGGTTATTGAAAATGAGCTCTAGTGGTTTGTGGTCCATAATGACTGTGAAGTGTGAATAATACATATATAAGTGGAAATGTTCACATGCCCAGATTATTGCTAGACCATCCCTCTCTGTTTGCGAATAGCATTGTTCTACAGCTGTGAGTGCTCTACTGGCATACGCAATTGCTTTGTTACCAGAACAGTCTGTTTGACTGACTTAGTATCGCACCAAGACCAACAGGCCTTGCATCAACAAGTAGTGTGGACTTCTTCTTTTGATCGAAGTATGCCATTATAGCATTCTGAATTAGTTATTCTATAATTAGCATTCTGTCCAGTGCTGCTTGATGTTCCGGCCCCCAATTCCATGAGTGGTCTTTCCGAATGTGTTCAAGCAGTAGCTGTGTGGTTGTTGTGTAATCTTGAATGAAACGTAAACAGTATGTTGTCATTCCGAGCAGACTGCGTAATTCGGACATATTCTGTAGGGCTGGGGAGGTTCTTAATGTCTATTATCTTCTTCGAATCTGCAGAAATTCCTTTGTCTGAAAACACATATCCAATGAAGTCTAGTTTCGTCTTGCTGTACTCACACTTGTCTTTTTTGAGGGTGAGGTTTTTCTCTCTAACTGTGCGTTCACACCAGATGCGAATAGTGCGTCAACGGCTCCGAAAGTCTAGTTATACGCTTGAACACTTTGAATCCATTCGCGTGACGCGCATAAATTTCGCTTCAAACTTTAGTTTTTTACACACGTCAATTTCGGAGGCGATTTCAGTCAATTTCGGAGGCGAAATCCGAAACCCGTTGGCGGCCATCTTTTTACAAGATGGTTGATGTTGATCGAGCATTCATCGAGAGAGTCACCACTCTGTATTTGCTCTGGAGAGCAGAACAGCGGCGTAGGAATCATCGTCGCCGTATTAGGGTTTCACCATTTGCTCCAGGAGCTGCGCCTGGATGACGGCCGCTTTCAGCGGTACTTCCGCCTGTCCCGCACCCAGTTTGATGACCTGTTGTCCCGCATCGGAGCGAGGATCACCCTCGCCCTCACCCACCTAATCTGTAATTTATTTTTGTTTTGATGATAAATTGAGCCAGCCTCCAAAAGTATAACCTGTCCTGTGATTTTTTTTCTCTCACACAACACTGTCCAGACACGAATTATGTTCTTATGCACTAAAGTATGTTGGTTGTCTTTACATTAGAATAATGTTTCATATAATCTAGATTAGATATGGAAAAAAATAGCATTCAATACAAAATGAATATGTATCATATATTGAAATCAAGTTTTTATGTGATAAAATATTTGCTTTGTTGTGCATTAGAACCACACCAGGCATTGTCATATTACAAAATCTATTGAGGCCAAACATATAAAATAAGTTATTGAGGCCAAACATATAAAATAACATTATAAACTGAAAAGTGGGCCTGTCCCCGTTTATCATGTCACTTCACCACGTGACAGCAGCAAGCAGGCTCCTGATTGGTTAACGCGGCGCAAACTGACGCAGAAGTTGCATCAACTTCGCGTCAAACATTAGAATGCACAAAAAGCACTAAATAAAATCATTCGCGCGTAACGCGCCAGATGCTCAATTCACGGCATTTGAACTTTACGCGCGAAAGAGGCGTATTCGCGTCTATCGTTCATTCGCGCTGCAGGATTTTTTTACGCGCATAACGCGTCTTTACATTGAAATCACTCGCGCCAGACGCTCTATTCGCGTCTTGTGTGAACGCACCATTCGTCTCTTGAATACAGCTTGCCGACAGGCGTTGTGCTCTTCTCGCGTCTAGACAAACTATGATGTCGTCACTCACATTTTTGACATTTGGGATGCCATGAAGGACCTGTTGAATTATGTTTTGAAACCTCGGCACCTGAACTAATCCCAAAATTCAAACGAGTGTATCTTTGAATGGCGCAATTGGGCATTCGCATGTCCATGTATATTCTCACACTGTCAGGATTTTTGGGTTTTGCAACAGCTATAGGTGATACCCAGGGTGTTGGACCACTGACTTTTTCAATAAAACCTTGTTGTTCAAGTTTTTCGAGTTCTTGCTCCCCTTTCTTTCTGATATGAAATGGAATTTGTCTGTGTGGTTGCACTGTAGGCTTTAAGGACTCATCTATGTGTAACTTCACTTGAAAATCTTTCTGCTTTCCAATTCCTTGAAAAAATGTTTTTATACTCTTCAAGTAATTGATTCACAGTGGAAAATTCAGCCGGTTGGTCAGACACTGCGCTGACCATTTGAAGAATTACAAGTTCTGTTGCAGTGTTTTAGCTCAGCAGAGAACCTGAGTGACCATCAATCACATAAAACGTGGTTGCTGTGTCTGTGTTGTTGAAGCGGATTCTGGCTTGAAATTTTCCTTTAAAGGCACAATATGTAGGGTTTTTTCGCCACAAGAGGGCGTAGTTTCCAACAATAACAAAGGCGTAGGTTTATGACGCAGTGATGAGCTGAATGATGGGACTTGCTGTCAAGCTGATGGATCTAATAATGTTTATGGATGAGTGCAAACATTCATGTTTTTTAACATTACAGTGGTGTGAAGCAGGTCGCGATTGCTAAAGAGACAGATATCACACGCGAGTCCCGCGGATATAAAGGAATAAGGACATTTAATTCAACCGAACTACCCGCAAGTGCTGGATTACTCACACAGGTCAGTTTATTAGACGAATTAAACTTGTGAGGTAACGCAGCGCTGCTTCACTTGGTCTAACCTTACACTATCACACTAAACGGCATTTAAATGTGTGTTGAAAGTTATAATGTTATACATGTTAGTTCGTTGGCTATACGAAACTAGCAAGCTAGATCAACATTAGAATAACATACTGACCATATTCTAACATTTCATCATGTTGAGCTAACGTTATATAACATTGATTTGTTTTATGTACATTTGCTTACCTGTCTAATAAAGCTGTCAAGTCGTGACTCGTGAAGCTCTGTCAAGTCCAAGTTAGTCGCGGACTTAGATCTCGCTAAACGTTACACACTACGCAGTTGTCCACGTCTGTCGCCATGGTTACGTCATGGCTATGGCAGTATGAACGGAAACCGAGGATAGCGCGGATATTGCGTCATTGACAGGCGAGATTTTTTTTCCGGGACGTCCACTTATTTAAAATTGGATTTTCTATGAAATAAAAAATCTTTGGAGACTTTTGGGATATTGTAAGTACACAACTGCAGGAAATATATCACACTGTGCAAGTGATTTTTGGATATTTTATTACAAAATCCTGACATATTGTACCCTTAAGTGGAAGTGGGGTGGAAGAGCCATATGCGAAAATCTTTGCACCGTCTTGCGATATGCGATAGTCTTTTATTTTGTGATATGCAGTGTCATCAACAATATTTACGCTTGCACCAGAATCGATGATGACCTTCACTGGCACTCCTGCGATCTCGACTTGTGACTGGGGTTGTTGTTGCGAATGTTAAAGTGTGTGTATGACATATACACAGTCTTCATCTGAACTCGTTGACGCTTCAGGGTGTGTTTTGCATGCTATATCATTTGTATGCACAGTATTACTTTTTGTTTCACCTTTTGAAACTTGGGCTTTGCTGGATTTGGGAAATTGGTTGTAAGCGTGTTGACCTGCAGCATTTTTGAAAATGATTCAACTTTCCGCAGCCTTTACAGGTTTTTCCTTTTGTTTTTCTGACAGTTTTTCTGACCTCCATCATGTGGAAAATGTCCTCCCCAATTGTTGCATGTCATGCTTTCAAAACATAGTCTTTGTTTTAAAATTTCTCTGCTTGTCTCTGTTCAGAATTTTCTTATTTATTGCATTTCACGGGTTCACATTTACATACAATTAGAGTGTATAAGGTTTAATACGTATTTGGCGTGCTGTGCGAGGGGAGGTCTCCGAGCTCGGAGTTTGGCCCGAGCCCAGAGTACTCCCCCCTATGTAAGTGTTTAGGACTAGAAGTGTGGAGAAGGGGCAGTGGAGGGATGCTGCTAAACTATCAATGGAGTGAGGTGAGATTGCTGAATCTATACCTCTTATCGTTGACTGCTGGGTGCTCTCCACTCGTGTTAATTAACTGAACGTGCTCCTCCCAAACTTTGTTAATAAAACATCATGTGTTACGAATGATTTGGATGATTTTGCATGCATCTCTTCTATGCCAGCTGCTTGTTTATCTGCTGTTTCTTGAGCTCTTCCTGCATCTAATAATTGTTGAAGTGTCATTGTTGCGTCGCGGAGTGCCATCTTGCGGAGACGCGATGAACTGTAGTTTAGGATTATTCGTGATTTGATTTCTTTGTCCACGTTAGTGAACTCACATTTTGTTGCCATTTGCCTCAATCTAGTGTGATACCCATCAATGTTTCGTCTTCACGCTGTCTTGCTTGTCAATAAAAATTGCTTGTCAAACAGCAGTTTTGTTTTTGTTTTTCGTGTTAAACTCACACCGCTCATCACTCGTCACCAAAATGTAGTGTCTTTCTTGTCTAACAAACGAAAGCTCACATAGACAGGAAGAGTGGCTCTCAAACGTGCAGTTTACTTTTTACTTGCACTCACTTGTATCACATGACAATCATGTATGCTTTCTTTCGTACTAATACGTGCTTACATCACAGTCTGATGTTGAACAGAAAACATGGAAAAGGAGTTCCCTTTCGGGAATAAATACGGAAGTGGATGAACGCACTAGTTGTCTTTCGCTTCGGAGACGATCGTTTAATTTTTCTGAAGAGTGCTGTTGTTTACATCGACCGAGTAGTTTGTCGGTGTTCTTCAGGAAGACTCTCCCCAGTGCTGGTGGTTTCTACCAGTGGCGCCCCCAGAAATTTTTCATAGGGGTGGCCAGATGGGGCCACTTAAAATCTTGGGGTGGCACACCAAAACTATAAACCATAATTTCAGAATTGTATTCTACTGTTGTAGTAAACCGGCCTGTAGAAAACTATCAGAAAGACTTAAGGAAACTCCTACTGATATACTTTGGTTTATTGTGTTATATTTAATGTTACTAATGATATTAGTAGTAATGATATAATGATATATATTATATAGATATGATATATATAAGGGCCCTCGCCCCGCGGCAAATTTCCAGATACTTACATAATTGTGATGAATTTAATCCTTTTTAAGTTATTATTTTCAAGTGTAAGATTACAGTTAACATCTTTAAATATTACATAAATGTATTATGAATTTTTAATAAACTTAATGAGTGTATAAATCAGCAGCAAAAAGCAATTCTTGAAAAAATCTGCACAGTAATTTTATAAAATCTAAATATGTTAATAAAAACAAATTACTATTAGTTCTCTTATAAAATTCAATCAGGCAATCATACATTTCACAATTTTATATTTATATATGAATGTCAAGAATTCAGAAGTGCATATATAGCCTATACACTACAAAGAAATAATTATGCAATTAAATTATGCCTATTTTAAATGTATTGAGCAGGCTAGGTATAACAAAATATATTGGCTTTTAATAATATTTCAGTGCGCAAACCCATGATAACAAGAAACAGAGCGCACACAGCGTGTATGCGCATCGCGGGATTCGCGGGTGCAGAATGGTGTGCTCAAAGCAACATGGAGTCACAGTGTACAGCGCTGTGTGATATCAACAATTCAATTGTTGATATCAAAAAATTTAATTGTTGATATCAAGAATCCATATCCTGGAAATGAATAAAAGCTAAAACGGCTTGCCATACGCTGCATAAGTGCGCATTTAAAAGCTCACGTCACAAAGCGAAGAAATGTCGAGCGCACAAATCCTAGTGCGATTTGCTCCTTTGTTTCACAGTTTTGTATTCCAGTTATTGTGCGTTTGATGTCCTTGTGATGTGTGTGATCTAGCAAGCACACGGTAGTGAGTCGTTTAAAAACAGCAACAGACTCAAACAAAATAAAGTAATTTTATGCAAATCCACAGCCTTTTATCTACAGATAATGCATTATAATGTGAATATATCATATTGGAGAGAGTTTTACCGTGCATCCAAGAGGCGCGCGCGCTGTTTGAATATGAATGGAGAATGATTGACAGCCGCAGAGGAGGGAAAACGAGTTTCCGTATACTTTAATGATGTAAATAGACTTCTGTCCCTCACATTAAGCTATGGAATGACTTCAGATGACTTTGTCACCCAAACTGAAGTGAAAAAAATCGGGAGGCGCCGAAAAGCGTGCTGTTTGCATCCCTGCTTGTCAAAACGTGGCAAAGACACATCAAAAAGCTGCTGAAACAGTATACTGTAACCGTTTGGCACTTAAAAAGCACGTCACGACACATAATTCCCCGTCTTCTTTCACTAAAGAATATTTTTGACTTATTTATGAAATGCATAACTGATGCTACTAAAATTTGTACTGGTCATTGGGGTGGCCAGTGGGGTGGCCAGTGGGGTGGCCAGGAGTCGGCCAGGGTGGCGCCCTGGTGGCGCCATTGGTTTCTACAGCGTGAGTGCAGCGGTAATCGCGAGCTTTGAGTACTCAACTACTGTTTTAACAGTAACACATTTCTAAAGGTTTGTGTCTGGTCGGTGACGCGGCGGAGAACTGCGTCCAACAGTTCTCTGCCACCCCAGCGCAGACGGAGGCCATCCGGCACATCCTGCCCCGGCGGCCGCTGCTGTCTCCACCCCACCATCCGTGGCAGTTCCTCCGTCTGCTCGTCGCCGAGGGCGTTCCCCTGCCTCCGCTCCCGCTGGGCCTCCGCAGCAGCCTCCAGCCAGGCCTCAGCATGGAGCCAGCCGCAGTAGGGACGCCCAGCTTGCTCCAGACGCTGCCAAGCCAGGTGGCAAGCGACAGCGAAAGCATTCCGGAGCGGGCCGCTCAGGGATGGAGGAGGATGCTCTTGGAGTTGGTCAGCGATCCACTCCCTCCCCCCGGGTGAGGGCCGGGTGGAGTCTTTGTTGTGTGTGTGTCTGTTCCACTGCTGGCTCCCAAAAGTAGCGGAGTGGTACCCACACCTTCAAAGAAAGAGCAAATTCCTCTATTCCTGGGTCCCAAGAGGGCAAGTCTGGCGGTGTGCGATCCTGTAAAGCCTTGCACCTCTCAGCCCCCTCTTGTTCGCCAGCACGGCAACTGGGTGCTGGTCTGAAAAGAGAACATCACGACCGTTGCGCTAAGCTTCCCTCGCATGTCACAACTCGCCCGTCACCTCCTCCTTGGAGTTAGAAGCTTCTGAGGTCGCTTCGTTCCACTATTTTCTTCCGGCCTGCTCAATCGTGCCACCGATGAGCCTCACGACAGCTATGGACAGGGAGAGTGGAGACTCCATCCCCTGGTGGTCCAGCTGGGCAGGGACCACTTCGGGGCCGCACTGTTAAATCTGTTGCCTCTCCGGACTCGTCCCTCTGCCAGTTGTGTTTCTGTCTGAGTGGACAACCCTTGGACAGACACTGGCTCTCAGCTGACCCCAGGGCTCTGCAGAAATGCATTCCCCAGTGAGCCTTCTAAGAAAGCAACTATGCGATTTATTGTTGCTTGGCGCCTGCTCAAGTTTAGTGATTTTCATCACACTCAGGTGTTGAGCAGAAATGCTCCTGAAGCTCAGTGATCTTCACACTAGTGTTGAGCAGTGTTCCTGTCTTGTGCGCGCATGTCGCTAGCACCTACTGTGCTAAGTCAGGAGTGGAGCAGGTCTTGATAGTTGCCCCTTATTGCCCCAACCGGACCTAGTTCCCCTCGACAGCCTTCCTGACTTCCTCTGAATACATTTCAGGGACGGGGCATGATGGCACCCGCGTTCAAAAAACTGGACGGGGAGGTTCAGGTGGCTACCACAAGGATATGTGGTAGTGACCATCACTTCTGCAAGCACCCCCTTAAGATAAATGGCAGTTGTGCTTCACTAAGTTAGAAGTGGAACCTATTCGTTGAATGAGTCTTCTCTCCGTGAGGAGATCCTGAGAGCGTTCGGTTATTTCAGTGTTCTTTTTCCTGCAAGTTGGGTTGGAGTAGGCTGTTCCTTCACCCTCAATAGGATGACGAACATCATATGCAGAAGCATGGGAAGCACGTCCTGATCGTCAGTTTCCTGAGGGAGCAAGGGTCATCCCTGTGCCCCTCTTTATCCTCTTGGGCCTATTTCTGGTGCTACTGCACTGCAGATACCGCCCCTGAGCCACTGCAGGTAGTGAGTTAAAAATGTTGTTTTTAAACAGATCTCCTGCTCGCATGGTCTCTACTAGAGGGTAGGGACTTGCTCACTTTCGGTCAACGACTTGTGCCTGGAATTCGGGTCGGCTAACTCTCACAAACTGAGACCCGGGCCTGGATATGTGCCCAAGGTTCCTACATCTCCCTTAAACTGGGACCAGGTGGTGAGCCTGCAAGCACTGCCCAGCAGGAGGCAGACCCAGCCCTGGCTTTCTCTGTCCGTCTGCTTCATTGCGGTTATACGTGCACAGAACGCAAGCCTTAGGACCTCAGACCAGCTCTTATCTGTTAAGGAAATCAGCAGAGAGGGAAGGCTGTTTCCAAGTGAGGTTGGCCCACTGAAAATGTGGCTGCCTTCATCTTGGTGAAATTCCCGAGATGCACATATCCACTTAGGTGGTGAGCTCCTCTTAAATGAGTGTGTGCTCCCGCCTAGGCGTTGACACAGAGTGCTTCGCTGACAGATATTCTAGAGTTGGGGGCTGGGCAACACCTTAGTCGAACCGCTGCTTCCCGTGGGCTCCCTCTCGTATGCACTGGTGGAACCTGTGTTAGGCTGGGTCCATATGCTGTGATCCCTACGGCGATCCCATATGTGTATTCTTCCACGGTAAGGCTCCCTGCGGCGAGCCTGTGTCTTCCCAGGCTCTGCCGTCACTGTCCGGTTGAGTCTTCCCCCCTGTCATAGGCTGTAGCCACCCCAGTGACATTCCATATGTTGTACTGCCCGGTCATCCGCCCAGTTCATATGTGTATTCTCCACATGTTACCTCCCTTCGGGCAGGATGTGGCTTCCGCAGCGTCCCTTCCTTCCATGTACACGGAACGCTTTCCCAGCGGTCCTGTAGGAACAGCAGTGATTTCCCTGGCCTAAGCCCTGTCCCTTCCCCGCTTTAAATTGCGGGATGATCTGGAGGCTTTTGTTTTGGCACTGGAAGGTGGCAGCACTAGATATTGCTTTAATTGGGATGTATGATGCAATTCATTATTTATATACTGTATATTGCACTATGGGAATTAAAAGGGCAGGCCTTATTGTAGCCAATGATGTGCTGTTTTTAAGTCACATGACATTTGAATGTCCCTCCAAAACTCTCTTTCCCACTGTCACACGGAAGACACCTGTTGAAGTGCTCCAGAAAATGCTCTATTAACCTAATTTCTAAACATCTCTTCTCAAGGGGGATTTTTTTTGCAGCATCTTTGATAAGTACATTAGATATTTTTATTCACAAATCAACTTTATCTAACATAGTTTTAGTTTTACTAAATTGAGAAAATACTGTACCACTATGGAAAAAAGGTTATGTTTCCATATACGCTGCACAGTGGAATTGCAGTAATGTATCTCCCCATTGAGATTTCTTATAGATAGTAGCATCAACAATATGATTGCAGTTATTTATTTATTTGTTTGTTTGTTTTTATTGTAGTATAGTTGTATTTATGTATAAATAACAAACTGCTTTCTTCATTTCAGAAAATGAAAACAGCAATATTTTACGGAAAGGGCAATAGGAAGAGTGCAGAGTCAACTCTTCCATGTGATGAGAGTGAGGATGAGTTAGACAAATGAATGGGAATGATAGGGATCTACTTATTGCAAATATGTTTTATTTATATTTTAGAGAATCTCTGAAAGTGACAATCTAATCTCAGTGAGTCAATTTATGTTTTTGGGCAATTGCTGCCTTTTATTTAATCAATACATCTACCACATCACGAGACATTTAATTCAGTAAGGACAACCGCGTTGATTAATAATAGAACATTGCTCAATAAATGCTTTCTGGCATTTTGATAGCCATTTGAACTGATCCACTAAGAGAAGTAAGAAACTTGACTGCACTTATTACACTTCTGCTACTGTCATGTTCTGTTTCGTTGCAAATACTTTTAGTTTGAAAGATATTTTATTGCTTCTCTTTTCTTTTCCTGAGTTTTATTCCTGTGTTTGAATAAGTTTCCATGGCGTATTATGTTAAACTGTTTCTTGTTTAGTTCCTTGTTAACCTATGTATATGTTGCCCTGCGTTTGAGTTGCTCTTTGTCTGTGATTGTCTATGTAAAATGAAATGCTTGCTGTTGCTGTTGATTATTCCCGTTGTTGTCGCCTTCTTCATCTTCACGAAGCCTCTTTTTTTTTGGTTTAAACGAATTAAAAGCACTGCTGCATTTTGATCATCTGCTTCCTTGCTAAGACATTACAGCTTCACTACAACATAAATGCTTCTGTCCAGTGGGTCGTGCAGTTTTGCCATGCAAATTTTGATAGCTGGACAGCTAAATAAAAAAGGCAGTTAGCCTAAGAAGTAGGCTAAGGGGTAATGTGTGTGCAGATGTTAAGGACATTAATATTTCCCTGGCACGCATAGGTTGCCGAACCTATGCCTTCAGAGAAGAAAACCCTGTCTAGGCCTTGCCTCAGAATGTTTTTTGTCAAGGCATTTCTTAATCCTGTTTGTTTGGTGAGAGAAAAAATGATATATAGTTGTAATAAATTAGTTCAAATATCGCAGCGGATGACTGTTATTTTGTTGCATGGAAATGAGAAAGAACGGCACAATGGCACAAACTGAGCTGAGGGAAATATAGGCCACTGCAGTTTGTCATGTGGTTTTCCTCTGGGTTCTCCGGTTTCTCACACATGCAATATAAGTGAATTTGAGTGACAAATTTGCCCATTGGTGTGAGTTAGAGTGTGAATGTGTGTATTTCTGTGTGTGGTAGCCTTGTGATGGACTGGTTATCAGATTATCTCAACTGTGCCAAAGCATCAACATAACACCTTAAAGCTTTTAACAAGACAAAATAACAAATTATCTTTCAACATCATATTTAAGAGCTGGAGACTGACTGCACAGCTAAATGGACTGATTAATACATGTTTGGATAGTTGGGTTGGACCAGAGGTAACCCCTGGCTTCCATGTCATGCTGGACTACAAGACGGACAATATATGAAGCTCATTCATAATGTTTGTAAAAGCAACAGCCAGAAGGAAGTCTGCTTTCAAACGCTTTTACTGAAGGTCTGCATCCTTCAATGGATCAAAAGAAGGTAGACAAAGAAACTTCAACACCTGAGGAGAGTCCAACACTGGGGACACACACCCTTCAAAAAACTGCAAATCAGATGGTGGGAGCCCAGCAAGAAGCAACAACAGGAACAGATGAGGCTACATAGACCTTTAACTCTTTTCCGCCATTGACAAGTTTATGGTAAATGGACTGCATTTATATAGCGCTTTCACAGACCCAATGGCCACCAAAGCGCTTTACATTTTGCCTCACATTCACCCATTCATACACCGACGGCTGTGTCAGCCGTGCAAGGCGCCATCCAGCTCGTCGGGAGCAGCTGGGGTTAGGTGTCTTGCTCATGGACACCTCAACACTTGGTCAGGTGGATCCGGGGATTGAACCACCAACCTTCAGGTTTGGTAACACAACCTACATGAACCACTGAGCCACTGCCGCCCCCTAAGCCATATGGCGTTTATGGCTTTCCGTGTGTAACACAGTATGTTGTTGTGGGAAGGAGGAGGTGGGAGCCGGCAGACGATTAAAACACTTAAATAATAAAATAAACAAATACAAAACAGAAGTAAAGGCAGCAGCCCCTCACGGACGATTGCTGCCACATATAATAAAACAGAAACAAAACACAACATAAAGTCCAGGCCTGTCCTCTCTCGTCCTTCACTGTCGTCACTCTTCCTTTGTCTCAGCCATCACAGTCAAAGTAGCAGAGTTCCTCTCCTTTGTCAAGACCATAGTAGTCCTAGTACCTCCTCCTTTGGTTGCATCTGCTCTACCATGGTCCCCTTCCATCCCGCCTTAGTAGTCCCCAGCTCCCGCTGCTGCTGTGGTGCCCTATTCCACCTTGGCCTTTCAACACCCCGGTCACACCCCAGTCCTCTGTCCCTCATACCCTGTGGCCTTCCCCTGGGGACTTTGGGGTGTCAGGTGCCGCCTTTAGGGTGATGTTCTGATTGCACATATCTGGTCATCAATTGCCTGTTTATCCTTGACTGAATTTATACTCTGCTCACACACACTCTTTGTTTCACACAAAGACTGTTCAGACTACCTTATCAAACTCTCCCTTACCAATATGCTTGCTCCATTCCGCCTGGTCGCCTCGTGTGCTCATCTCGTCTCCCAAGCAAAGAACTTTTATTGTCCAGTTAAGTGTTTTCATTGTTTCGTCCATATCCGTTCTACTTATCTGCCTAAACTATCAATGCCACAAACCTTTTAATAAACCACACTGTCTCTGCCTCTGAGTCTCTTGACAGAGCGTTCACTGCTTTGAGAAAAGCTGCACTTAATGATTCAGTTAAATACTCCTACGGTCACTGGCCCTCATTTATCATTCTTGCGTAGAAACTGGCGTATATGTTGGCGTAAGATTATGCTTACACTCTTCTCACCGCCTGATTTATGAAGCTGTCCGTACCTTTGAAATCCAGGTGTACGCAATACCTGCCCTTGATAAATCCCGCGGCTGAAAACGATCGTCATTTGAATAACACGCCCCTATATATTCAAGTCTTCGCTTCCCCCACGCCCTCATTTTACACCATGGACACATGGAAGACGGCAAAGAAGAGAAACTTCTCTGACGTGGAACCGAAATGACCTATCACAATGCAATATTTTACAGCAAGTCTTTTGAATTAGCATTCAATTTCGAATCACGTTACATGTATTGGGGTGTACAATAGTGATGATGATGATGTGATGTGGAGTACCATTCATTCACATTAATAATTGCATGACAATTTGTAATATTCTTCTTATTATGATTTGTATTATTAATGACGCTTGTTATTTAGAAGAAGAATGTCATTATTATTTGTATTATTATTATTTAAAAGAAGAAGAAAGTATTTTTTATTATTTTGTCAATCTGAATAATTTTTTGGTCATTGAAAGCCTTTCATTACCGAACCCAGTCCGTGCGCACCTGCCGGGCCAAACCCTGAAACGTCAGGGTAAAGCGCACAGGCTCGCAACTGAAGGAATACATATGCTTACAAATCAAATGCTTTGGTAAAGTCACACAAATTAAACATTGAAGTCCAAGTTTATAATTACTGTTGTTTTTTTGTTCTACAGTGGATCATAATATATAATATCTTTTAGTTTGTCAGTGCATTTTGTGGTGTTAGGAATTGCGTACACCACCTCCTGAGCTGTTGTAGGATTTGAGTGTGCCGTACGCCAACGTCCATATTGATAAATCTCAAAGTCACCGTGGTTTTGGGTGTACACCAGGTGTACGCTGGAAATTTGGTGTATGCACTTTTGATAAATGAGGGCCACTGTGTGGTACAGGCAGAAGAAGACGAAGGAGAATCAAAAGTTCCAATGCAAACTTTTACTCACAACATAAATCACACGGGTACATCGAAGACAGGCAGCAGGTTCACACACACTTAGTACAACGGAGATCGGACAATGAACAAGGCAAAACACAGGGCTTAAATACATGGGGAAACAGATCAGGGAAACGATAGTGATGGCAATTTGAAAACACTGCTTCATGAAGCTTCGAAGCCATTACAAATCATTTGTTCCGAATCAATGGTTCGGAGCGTGTATCAAACTGTCAGAGTCCTGTGATTTCAGTAAACGAGGCTTCATTACGTCATAACTGTTTCAAAACACTTCAGAATTTCAATGGTTCACCGCTGGGGGCGATGATCTGTCAACCCATGAATCATGAGGATTCACTGAGAATCTGATCAGTTTTATACATTTGTAGACTATTTAATTAGACATTAGTATAATTAAAATGAAGTTAATTAAAATGAAGTTAATAGTCTGATTGGCCTGTTTAGCTGAGCCATTCATAGAACTAACAAAACGGCGTCCAGGGCGGCGCTGTCGGACCCTCGGGCGTCCAGGGCGGCGCTGTCGGACCCTCGGGCGTCCAGGGCGGCGCTGTCGGACCCTTGGTTGCCCAGGGCGGAGCTGTCGGACCCTTGGGCACCCAGGGCGGAGCTGTCGGACCCTCGGGCGTCCACGGTGGTGAGGACCCTTCGGGTGGCCATGGTGGTGAGGACCCTGTCGCTACGACCTCCATGGTCCCCTTACAGGGCGTACTGCACCCCCCCAAAATTTTAATTTGACAGGTACAAAGATTGGTTCTTGGTGCTCAGGAACAGACACCGGCCCAAGAACAGACACCGGCCCAGGAACGGGAATAGACACCGGCTCAGGAACAGGAACAGACACCGGCTCGGCGGCGGTTGCGACGTGAACCGTCTCTGGATCTGCTCAGACGTGGACGGGACCGGCTGGGCGGGCTCTGGCGCAGGATCAGCGGGCTCTGGGCTGGTTAGGATCAGCACATTATGGGACTCAGAACTGGACAGGATCAGCGTTTCTGGTAACATGGGGCTGGACTCATTAGCCAGAACTGATGCGCGTGTAGCCCACACACACAGAATCGCTGCAGACATCACCATCAGCACAGTGTCTTCTTGGATGTACTCACCTGCGGGTTCAGTCACTGGCGGACAGGTGACGGGCTCAGCTTCGGATGGGCAGACTATGGATTCTGGTTCTGGCAGATTGACGACGGGCTCTGGCTCTGGCAGATTGACAACGGGCTCAGGACATATCGGACTTGAAATAGGCTGAAGGGGAAGATTCTCTACCACAAAGTTCAATCCACACACCCATAGCGCTTGATCAACGAACTCCAGAAATGACAGATTGAGATCTTTTACCAGAATCAGCTGGGCAAGCGGGTCCTTTAATCCACCCCTGAAACTTTGCGTCAATTCTTTTTCTTCCAACGTCACGTCACTGAAGAGATCCATATACTGTCCCGCATAATCTTCGAGTGAGCGCTCTCCTTGAAAGAGGATAGGTGTGTTGATTGGTTTCACCTTTTTCCTCCGGTGACATCTCCTCTGGTTCATCTCCGTTTCTTAATAGGTGGGTCGTTCTGTCAGGTTTTGTGCAGGTTGCTGAAGACGAGGGAACAGAATTTCAATGCAGGTGGTGTATACACAAACTCAGGGTACAGGAAAATACAGGAACTCAGGAAAACACAACCATACATGGACAACGACCTACAAACACTGAGGGAAAACACAGGGCTTAAATTAACTGGGGTTAATGGGAAAATTAACTAGACACAGGTGTCGTGAATTACTAATACCACAGACAGGGAAAAACTAACAGGACTAAACCAAAAACCACAAAGACAGGGGGAAACAAGATCACAACACAGAAAAGAACACATTAACAATGTGACAAACGTGTCCGTTCCCTCCATCAGGGGGCGGCAGTTAAATTAGTAACCTAGACATTTTCTGTACATACCTGTAAATATCAACTCTTAATTCATGTACATTCTCTGTTCACGTTATTCTGTAAATTTGTAATTTCTATTTCTCTGATTATGGAAAACTTTTGGCTTGCACGGTCAGATTCTTTCTGTGTGAGCAGATTTGGCCAAAAAAATCTCCTTCTGATACTGATTTGACCATCAGTTTAATACCACTTGAGTAAGCAATAAGGTAAGAGAGGCTGTGCTGTATCATAAATAAGTCACGGCTGAAGGGAGTTGAAACCCCTTCAGTCGTGACTTATTCACGATACAGCACTAGCCTCAAATACATTATTGCTTTTATAAAACGGTTACCACACAATACAAATATAAGAGTGAAGGAATATAATTTATGAGAGAGTCTGTCAGTATATAAGACTTTTATATTGAAAGGACTGAAACTTGTAAACACGGAGAAGAAAAAAGCAACTGACATCTGACTAGCGTGTCAGGGCACGGGGAAACCCCTTAACTGTTAAAAGGACACGATATCGCTGCGGACATTCAAACTGATTTTTTATTACGAATATAGGACTGAGCTGAAGGAAACGTAGGTACACTCGCTTACTCAATCTCTCACAATACTCTACTCTATAAGCTTCAGTGAGCAATATTAATGAGAACATGTGTTTAAGTTGAGTGGTTGCTAGGAGTGTTGTGTGGTGATACATAGAACCGTTGGGTGAAGCAGTCATAGCCGGGTTTTATCATGAATAAAACACAGCTATTGTCCAATCAGAATAAAGGACTGGAACTAACTGTTTTTATATAAGCATTTAAAGAACATTTCGAAAAACATCTAACAGAAGCACTTGTGTTTATATGTTAGGTGACAGCTCAAGATGTCAGAAAAGAAAACCCATTGCTGATTAAATTTAGAGCAAAGTTCTACCCTGAGGACGTGGCTGAAGAGCTGGTTCAGGAAGCTACACAGCGCTTGTTCTTCCTCCAGGTGAAAGAAGGAATCTTGAATGATGATATCTACTGTCCACCTGAGACGGCTGTTCTACTGGCCTCATATGCTGTGCAGATGAAATACAGTGACTTCAATAAAGAATATCACATCCCTGGATATTTGTGCAGAGACAAATTGCTGCCACAAAGGTGTTTCTCTATTCTTCTAAGAGCTTAACACCAACTCTGTTCTATTCTTTTAACACTAAGATCACTTTATAGTACTTTATTGTGTTTTAAAAAGTTGCTGCTTTATATACTAATACCTTCTTCTAGAGTTCTAGAACAACATAAACTGACTAAAGAGCAGTGGGAAGATCGAATTCAGGTGTGGCATGAACAACACAAGGGCATGATCAGGTACAATCCATATGACCTATTTATAAAATAAAAAAAACTTCAAAACTATGTCCTGAAGCTAAAATTAGTTGTTTGAGTATGGTCAATACAGCTTTATCTCTACAGAGAGGATGCAATGATAGAATACTTGAAGATTTCCCAGGATCTGGAGATGTATGGAGTGAACTATTTCAGCATCAAAAACAAAAAAGGATCGGAGTTGTGGTTGGGTGTTGATGCTTTGGGACTCAACATATATGAACGTTCAGACAAGTATACCATCTATATTTCATTTTTAACCCTTGTTACAAGTCTAAGTGTTTTGTTGTACATTCTTTGCAATGGACTGTGCCATGTCAATATCGGTGTTTTTTTAACAGGCTGACACCTAAGATTGGATTTCCTTGGAGTGAGATACGGAATATTTCTTTCAATGACAAGAAATTTGTCATCAAGCCCATAGACAAAAAGTCACCGGTAACTTAAAATAATCAACTTAAACCCAATTTCTTCATTTATGTATTCTTTCATTCACTCATTTTTGGAGATGTGGAGTATTTCAGTTGTCTTACACCTGTTGTATTACAGTTGTATTACTCCTGTCTGAAATGTTATTGCATGTCCTCTTCTCCAACCACAGGACTTTGTGTTCTATGCACCTCGTCTGCGCATTAACAAGCGTGTCCTGGCTCTGTGCATGGGAAACCATGATCTTTACATGAGACGACGCAAACCAGACACTATTGAGGTGCAGCAGATGAAAGCACAGGCCAGAGAAGAGAAGAACAAGAGACAACAAGAAAGGTGAGAACATTATTAACAAACATATCTGACAGCACAGACAGACCATATACAATGCTATTTTTATGATACCAAAGGCACAGTCACTATATAGTGCTGAAAGGAGATACTGTCTTTCATGGAAATTAAGTACTAATTGTATATTTCTTTATGAAAGTAAATCAATATCAGAGGAGCTGATTTCAATATCAGAGGAGCTGAATATTGACATTTTTGAAGCCAAAAATGGCATACGCAAAAACATATTCAGACTTATAAAACCGTGCGTACGCCAGAACCGGCGCAGAATTCACTTAATAAATCCCAGTCAGTGGACGATTGTGCGCACATGCGTCTCCTCCCCGAAATAACCGTATATGGAGCTTACAACGCCTAGTTTAACTATGCATATCCTCATCTGCATATCATTTGCATTTGATTATTCATCCACGAATTGATTTATATTTTTAATGGAAACAGATAGACCTTGTTGTGCATTATTTGCACGAAACTATTTTCTCAGACAATCTGCTATTATCATGATAAGCAATTATCTCTGTAGTTAAAACATTAAAACACAGCATGCCAGAGGAAATGTGTTCGAAACATTGCATCCACAACAAATATTCTATTTTTTGAATAAAAAAAATGTTGTAACTTCTCAGTATTGATTTCATGTAATCAATCTATTGTTTTATGTGAATGATTAGGCAGGATGATTTTCAGATTATTTTGAAGCAAAAACTCTAGGCGACAACATCCATTAGTCAAAAGTCTTGTGGACACATATTTAGTATGTGTTTTGCGGCCTTATTTCAGAAACTTAATTTTTAGTTTTTTCAATAACCATGCATAAACAATATTCTCTCAAAAATACAAACATGTATATACATGTAGCTCACATATTATGGTAGCCCTGTTTGTGCTAAATAGAGTGTAATTTCACCTGTGCCATTAATATGTTTATAAGCAACTGAAAAAAGCACAAATGTCAGGGCATGTCAAAACATCTCAAGGACCCCAAAAACACCTTAGACCCCAGAGGGTTAAGTGTTTAACTCCATTAATGAGAATGACATATTTAATCTAAATGTTTATATCAGAAGTAAAACATAGTTTAAACCATTATTTTATTTATTTAAACTGTTATTGTGAACATGCACTGTATTTATGATTAGGACTCATACTGAAGATTTACGGTTTTAGATATATATGCGTCAGTTTCACTAAACAGCCCAATGCGCTCGCTGGCGTGGACATTTAAGAAGGGATGGATGTTTGCTTCATGTGACTTGGTGAGTGAAATTATATTTGTATTATCTTTCTGTATAATTTTCTTTAGATTTTCGGTCTAAAAGTGACCAAAAAGACATTTAACTCCAGCTCACCATCGGTGTCGCCAAACTGCTCCGTCTCCAAAACGTTTGTACGCATGGGTCAGAGTTTCCATGCAGGTGCGCAAATTTGCAAGTCAAGTTTGTTTTTATAAATCACAATTTATGCGTCGGAAGTGGCGTACGCCTCTTTCAGGGCCTGTTTTGTGCGTACGCAACGGTTATAAATAAGGCCCCAGACGTTTTGCATGTTTTGCAAATTCCAGATCTGTTAAATTTGAAGGGCATGTCCTGTGCATGGCCCTCTTCAGGTCACCACACAGATTTTATACAGGATTGAGGTCTGGGCTCTGGCTGGGCCATTCCAAAACATTAATCTTTCTTTGCTGAAGCCATTCGTTGATTTTCAATTTCATTTTAGATGTGTGTTTTGGATCATGATGAAAGGTGAAAGTTCTCTTCATTTTCAGCTCTAGCAGACACCAGAAGATTCTGTGCTAAAATCGACTAGTAGGAGCTGTTCATGATTCCCTACATCTTCACTAAAGCCTTAGTACGAGCTAAAGAAAAGCAGCCCCAAAGTGTGATGCTGCCAGCATCATGCTTCAGCATAAGTATGGCGTTCTTTTGCAGATGTGCTGTGTTGTTTTTTTGGCAAACATACATTTTACAATTTTGGCCAAAGTTCAATCTTGGACTCTTCATACCATAACACATGGTTTGGGAGACTGGCTAAATGTGTTTGCAAAGTTTAGCCGGGGTTGGGTGTGTTTCAGTCAGAAATGGCTTGAGTCTTCTAGCCCAGAAAATACAGGAGATAGTTGTCACATGTAGGGGATAACTCTTTTAATGCTCCTGTGGACCTCTTGACATCCCCCATGACCAGTTTTCTCTTTGTCTTCTTGCCAATTTTGGAGGGACACTCCGTTCTTGATCATGTCACTGTTGTGCCATACTTCCTCCTCTTGTTGATGACTATCTTCACTGTGTTCCATTTATATCTAATCTCTTGGAAAATGTATTGTAGGCCTCACCTGATCGATCCATTTCAACAATGAGATCCCATTGATGCTTTATCATTTCTTTATGATCCGTGGCCCTTGTAGTAGTATGCAACCAAGAAGATGTCAGAAAATCTGGCAAGAACAGCTGAGATTTATTTGGAGTTAATCAGAGTCACTTTCGTTCAAGAAACGTTTGTACTATCTCACATGAGGTTGATAATTAGGTCATTCTGAGCACAGTTACAGTGGTATGCACACTTATTACGTTTTTATTACTACCATTTACCTATATTTTCACAGTGGTTTTCAGTGGTATTGCATAGATTGCTAGCCTGGGAAAACCCAGACAACTTCCGGCAAATTTAGATTTGCTCTGAAAGTTAGTCTGGCTAAGAGCTCATTCAAGCCCATTTCCAATCCGTCGAAATCGAAGCACCAGTCAGAAACGTTGGGGCGGGCTTTACACGAGGACGACAGCGCTGGGATTTTGAAGCAGATTATTTTGTAGCCTACATTACAAAGATGGATGCCGCCGTCGAACATCACTCGTTCAAATCAGCTATCGCGTCTGTTTTAAGCGATTTGAACGTTTCCTTTTTGTTAAAACCGAGCAAAGAACAACACTCGGAGATGTTTCTCCGCCGGCCGCCGCTCTGCATTATAGTCTCCTTCATCGCTCTGATTGGTTTTAGGTCTACCCGCGACGTCCGTTGGTGACGCCCCTCTGGAAATGATTTGTCTATGACGCTTTGCCAGACCATAACTCAGTTACAACTGAGAATGGTCTGGTTTTAACCAGGCTAATAGATTGCAAAAGTCCTGGTATGATTTATCTTTGTTTCATTTTTTACATCACAAAAACGTTTATACAGGGGTGTGTAGACTTTTTATATCCACTGTACTACAGTGCCGTAGCTTTTTAAATGATCGTAGACATGCTGTTAATGTGAAGGCTGTTCCATAGTCAGTAACATTAGAGATAGCTAGTTTTGGAATTTTTTTTTAAACATCTTTGCAAATATTCTTTGCAAAAAGGCAGTCCCAGAGTTTAACCAATTTAATAGAAGATGTTTAGAGAAATTGTGATTTATATTACTGCACTACAAAAACAAACTAACAAAAAAACTGTTATTTACTCACCCTCATCATGTCATTCCAAACTATTGAACCTTTTCTCAAAGCCATGTTGGCTTTCTAAATATTCAAGCAGTATCACATGTTTGAGACTTGCAGGTCATGTAGCTTAGTCTGAACAGCAAAGAGGTTAAGTATGAGGTCACTATATTTGCATGAGGTCTGATCTTGAACCCAGTCAATATTGGCTTGAGGACTCAGCAATAGTCTTCCATGAAATGGAGTTCAACTATTTTTAATGGTAGGAGGAGTTTCCAAGGCATGCATGATTGCTGAAAGTTTCTCCCTAAGAAATGTCAGTAGATTCAAACATTCATAAAAAGAATTCTACCTACACAGGTAGGCTGTCTTGAATTTCTGATGAGTCAATTCATGAAGTATTTTCAGCAGATTTTGATCTGCCAGAAGTATGGTAGTAGAATATGTGGGGGACGTATCCTCTGCACTTTTAATAAAAAATAATATTCATCCTCTGCACTTTTTTGGGCAAGTGTGTTCACATAGAGTTTCATGGGCCAATGTGAATAAATCTAGATTTAAATTAAAAGAGACATGACCTGAAGTTTTATTATTATCCAAAACAAGGCGGCGTGAACATTATGGAGCTCTAAACACTCTCATGCAATGTCTGTTTCATTCATATTGGAAGCCGGAGGGCGCCTTCGCGCTGAAAGTCCGAAACGGATTCATAGAAGTAATAACTTATGATGTTCCTGGAGATCCCTTATATGGAAGGCATCCATCCATCGCTGGAGCTGAATAAAAACGTTTTGACTGATGAAACGTAAAGACGATAAACATGTTATTTTTTTAATCTCTGAGTAGTTTAATAACAATAAAGTATATGAATAGTGCATTACTATTTATATTTTAACATATTTTATGCCTTATTCTGTGATTATTTTTTTTTTTTACACTTGTTGTTCAGCAGCGTATTTGATTACTTCGCAAGATCAAAGCAAGATTAGACCTGTCAATTAGAAAAAAAACCCTGTCAATTAGACAAAGGTCTGAAAAAAAATGGTATTGCACTTGACATTTCTGTCCCCCTCACTTCTGAAATGATGGCTAGGGCCCCTGGCATTATAGTGTCAAGCATTATATTGCCAAGCATTTTGCCATTAATGATTCAGAGATAATGGATTTTCTTTAATTGCTTTTTTGACATCAGTAGTTAAAACCAAACTCATGCCCCGTTTACACGAAGGGAAGACGCAGATATTTCCCTGCGGTTTGGCCTCTCATTTACACGAAAACCCCGTTTTTATCACAGAAAACGATTATTTATAAAAACTCCAGCCAAAGTGGAGATTTCTGATAACGCCGGCTATGTGTTGCGTGTCAACTGGGAGAAACGGGGTTTTAGGTTCTAAAACGTCACATTATGCGCCAGAAAATGCTTAACGTCATGTGAGCGCCCAGTTTGGCATAGTTATGATGGCGCTCGACGGCATATTTATGCGGGTTGATGTAAATGAGAACTTTTTTGAAAACGATGTTGTGTGCACGATGTTATTATTGAAAACGAAGGAGGATGATCTGTAATCCCAATGCATACATGTCTTTAGTAACAAAGAATGTAAAAGGGTTGACTTTATTTTGTGTCAGCACTGTGACACAAAATAAAGTCTGTGCCACTGCTCGTCCGACTGTTTTTACTGTACTTTATTTTATTTTTTCATCTAAACCGTTTTAATTATTCTTATTTGTTTTGATTATTTTAATTTCTTTATTCTAAACTGTTTTAATTATTGTTATTTCTTTTTATTTTTATTTTTTTGTTGTTATTTCTATTTCTTCTATGTAAAGCACTTTGAATTACCATTGTGTATGAAATGTGCTATATAAATAAACTTGCCTTGCCTTGCCTTGTCAGTGGCATAGGTAAATGCTCAAAAAGATGAGTCTGTCTAACTAAAGAAAAAAAAATGACCAGTTGCAATGTAATACCCAAGTCATTCAAAAAATCAGTAATAACTCTCATAAGTAAACAGAAAATACTGGTGTGTAAGCCATAGCTGTCAATATTTGGTTTTCAAAATCCGGGAGATTTGTGCAGGGACCGCCTATTTTGTAAACGCCACTGACGGAGCGTTTACAAACTAGGCTGTGCCTATATGGGGGTGAAGCACATGTACTTCCCAACTATCCAGTACGACCACCATGCCCAGCGGTGAGTACCATTCATCTGCCTCCTGTCAGTGGCATTTACAAAATAGGCGGTGGAGGCTCTAGTTAACCCTCTGGGGTCTAAGGTGTTTTTGGGGTCCTTGAGATGTTTTGACATGCCCTGACATTTGTGCTTTTTTCAGTTGTTTGTAAACATATTAATGGGACAGGTGAAATTACACTCTATTTAGCACAAACAGGGCTACCATAATATGTGAGCAACATGTAAGTACATGTTTGTATTTTTGAGAGAATATTGTTTATGCATGGTTATTGAAAAAAATAAAAATTAAAGTTTCTGAAATAAGGCCACAAAACACATACTAAATATCTGTCCACAAGACTTTTGACTAATGGATGTTGTCGCCAGGAGTTTTTGCTTCAAAATGATCTGAAAATCATCCTGCCTAATCATTCACATAAAACAATAGATTGTTTTAAATTGTGAAAAACATTTTTCTGTTTGGAGCGGCAATATGCGTGGCCCAACCCCCTCATAAATAATTAGGTGGTTCTCACCTGAGAAGACAATGACCCTGCATAATGAGCCTTTCATTCAGGTGTGTCACACAAGAAAGAATGCAAGGACAATATATACACTCACCTAAAGGATTATTAGGAACACCTGTTCAATTTCTCATTAATGCAGTTATCTAATCAACCAATCACATGGCAGTTGCTTCAATGCATTTAGGGGTGTGGTCCTGGTCAAGACAATCTCCTGAACTCCAAACTGAATGTCAAAATGGGAAAGAAATGTGATTTAAGCAATTTTGAGTGTGGCATGGTTGTTGGTGCCAGACGGGCCGGTCTGAGTATTTCACAATCTGCTCAGTTACTGGGATTTTCATGCACAACCATTTCTAGGCTTTACAAAGAATGCTGTGAAAAGGGAAAAACATCCAGTATTCGCCAGTCCTGTGGGCGAAAATGCCTTGTTGATGCTAGAGGTCAGAGGAGAATGGGCCGACTGATTCAAGCAGATAGAAGAGCAACTTTGACTGAAATAACCACTCATTACAACCGAGGTATGCAGCAAAGCATTTGTGAAGCCACAACACGCACAACCTTGAGGCGGATGGGCTATAACAGCAGAAGACCCCACCGGGTACCACTCATCTCCACTACAAATAGGAAAATGAAGCTACAATTTGCAAGAGCTCACCAAAATTGGACAGTTGAAGACTGGAGAAATGTTGCCTGGTCTGATGAGTCTCGATTTCTGTTGAGACATTCAGATGGTAGAGTCAGAATTTGGCGTAAACAGAATGAGAACATGGATCCATCATGCCTTGTTACCACTGTGCAGGCTGGTGGTGGTGGTGTAATGGTGTGGGGGATGTTTTCTTGGCACACTTTAGGCCCCTTAGTGCCAATTGGGCATCGTTTAAATGCCACGGCCTACCTGAGCATTGTTTCTGACCATGTCCATCCCTTTATGGCCACCATGTACCCATCCTCTGATGGCTACTTCCAGTAGGATAATGCACCATGTCACAAAGCTCCAATCATTTCAAATTGGTTTCTTGAACATGACAATGAGTTCACTGTATTAAAATGGCCCCCACAGTCACCAGATCTCAACCCAATAGAGCATCTTTGGGATGTGGTGTAACGGGAGCTTCGTGCCCTGGATGTGTGCATCCCACAAATCTCCATCAACTGCAAAATGCTATCCTATCAATATGGGCCAACATTTCTAAAGAATGCATTCAGCACCTTGTTGAATCAATGCCATGTAGAATTAAGGCAGTTCTGAAGGTGAAAGGGGGTCAAACACAGTATTAGTATGGTGTTCCTAATAATCCTATAGGTGAATGTATATATATGTGTGTGTGTGTGTGTGTGTGTGTTTATGTATGTGTGTATATATATATATATATATATATATATATATATATATATATATAATCAAAATATAAATGAAAGTCAAAAGCACATTTTTAGTCATACCTGGAGACAAATCCTGGTCAAATAGGTTATATGGGCCATTCTATAGAATTGGTTCAAAGAGTTGGAAACATCTTGAAAAGAAAATTGTCTTTTTCTATAAATGTCTTATAAAGTATTATTTTTTAAAGTAGGCCAATACATACATATTTCAAAGTAAAGGATTCACTATTTTGATAGGCCTATAGCTTGCATTGGAACAAACACTATAACAGTTGATTAGTTTATTTTTGACAAAACATACTATATATTTAACATATGAGCAGAAACTGTCTAACAAAAGCTTATTTGATGTCTATTTTATAGTAAAAACTTTATAATCTATCCAAACCTAGTCAACGAAATATTGTCTTTTATTTCGTCTGTAACAGTGCGCATCTGTGCGTTCGTTCATTCACACACAGACACCCGATTCATATTAAACAGTCTTTTTGGTTTCACAGATACTATTCTATATCCCGATTAGAACAGATCTCAGTAGGCTATAGCAATATAGTTTGGATGTGTTCATGTAAAATAATGTAGGAGCGAGAGTGAATGAACGGCACAGATGTTGTAGTAACATCGCACGCGCGTCTGTGCCATTCATTCATTCATTCACACACAGACACGAAATTCATATTTGAACATTCTTTGTGCAGTTTACAGACACTATTCAATAACGCGATTAGAACAAAGCACTTTAAGAATAAATAACTTACTACATCAGCTGAATCCGCTCCTCGAAATGAAACTACCAGCACTTCTGAGGTAACTTTTCCAGGATTATTACGATAGTATTATTCCTCACAGCGCAGCAAGACGAGATAAAGTATAAGATTCTTATTAAACTGGATGTTTTATCCAGCAGATGTGGGCGTTTTCATGGCTTGCCTCAACATTTGCGTTTGAATAGTGCGCTCTCTCAGTTGGCGTGGTCAGATTAACATGTAATCAGCTATAATTAGCTGAAAGGAAAAATACTGACATCTCTCTCTTTTCATACAGATTACATAAACTGAATGAGAATAGTTGTTTTTTATATAAATTACTTAATTTAAAAGAAGAGAATTTCAGCTTCATAAAGAGAAATCGCTCGTGTCTCTGTGACAAGTATTGACTGAGTTACAGTTCATTGTTCGGAAACGTGCATCATGTTTATTTGTCTTTATTTGACAAAAAGCACAACACTGTTTTTATTGTGAGTATACACAAAAAAAATAGACACTTAACAGGATCAAATGATGTATAACACTTATATGTAAGATCAAAATCAGCAGAGTATTTTGAGTTTCTTTTGCACTTATAAGAAAAAAGTGAGCTGGTATCGCTGGCGATACCGCAGACCCCAGAGTGTTAAGTATGGAGGCTAGAGGCCATGCATTGATTATCATACCCTGAACGTTCAGACCATCAAATTCCGGTATCCACTTCCTCTGGTCCCAGCCGTCGTGAAACAGTTGCAGGGAGATCACATTATCACCAAGCTGGACCTGCGGAGCGCTTATAACCTCATTCGAATACGTGAGGGTAATGAGTGGAAAATCACCTTAATAACACATGTGGGCCACTACGATTATCTTGTGATGCCGTACGGGCTGTCCAACTAACCCTCAATATTTCAAGCGTTAATGAATGAGGTTTTCCGGGAGTTCCTCCAACGCTTTGTCATCATCTACATCGACGACATCCTCATTTACTCCTGGAACCAGGTCGAACCTTGCCTTCACGTCAAGCAGGTACTCCAGAAGCTGAAAGAACATTACCTCTGTCTGAAACTAGATAAGTGTGAGTTCCAATGCAACACCATCCATTTTCTTGTGTATGTCATCAACGAACGTGGGGTGCAAATTGACCAGAAGAAGGTAGAAGCCATCCTTAAATGGCTCCAACCCTCCACAATAAAGGACCTTCATCGTTTCCTGGGGTTTGTGAACTTTTACCGTCGTTTCATCTCCAACTTCAGTCAGATCTGTGCTCCACTCACCTCTCTCCTCAGAAATCGACCCAAGTCTCTGTCCTGGAATTCCACAGCCACAAAAGCCTTCCAACAACTCTAAGAAGCCTTTTGCTCAGCTCCAGCCATGGTCCATCCAGAGCCCGAGTTGCCATTTGTTGTGGAGGTTGACGCTTCTATAACCGGAAATTGGAGCTGTCTTGTCTCTGCGGCAGGGTGATCCGCCAGTCCTCCATCCATGTGCCTTCTTCTGTCCCCAACGGAGCAAAACATCGGCAACTGGGAGCTACTGGCCATCAAACTAGCCTTGGAGGAGTGAAGACTATTCTTTACCTTGTTTGATTTCATTGTCACATATCGATCAGGTGGTAAGAACCTCAAGGCTGATGCTCTTTCACGCATGTATCGTCCTGAGCAGGACCTCTCTCCACCTGAGCCAATACTCCCTCCAGCCATCGTCGTAAGTCCCACCCAATGGTCATTAGACGACCAAATTACAGAAGCCTCATGTTCTGAAATAGCTCTGCCTGGAGGTCCAGAGGGACGAGCCAACAAACCCTCTCGCTCCTCCGTAATAAGTAATGGTGGCCTGGTGGCTACTGGTATGGCCAGGAGGTCTCCCGATACGTTAGAGTCTGTTCATTCTGCGCCATATCCAAGACTCCCCATCATCTGCCAGAAGGTAAACTGATTCCCTTGCCCATTCCTAATCGACCATGGTCTCACATCGGAATAGACTTTGTCACCGACCTGCCACCCTCAGATTTCAACACATGCATTCTAGAATGGTAGATCGATTACCAAAAAACAGTAAGTTAATACCACTAAGAGGCCTACCTACTGCACTTTAGAAAGCAGAATCCCTATTCCACCACGTCTTTTATCATTTTGGACTGCCTGAGGAAATAGTTTCCGACCGTGGTCCCCAGTTCATATCCCGAGTTTGGTGCTCCTTCTTCCAGCTAGTGGGTATCTCCGTTAGCCTATTTATATAGCCTATTCTCCGATAGCCCCGGTTATCATCCCCAATCCAACGGACAGACTGAACGAAAGATCCAAGAGATCAGGAGATACCTGCAGTCCTATTGCTACCATCACCATCTTGGGACCAGTAATGGGCCTGGTAGCAAAACTACCTCTTTGAATTCAGCTACTGATGAGTGCTGGAGAACAGGAGGGTATCCAGGGTTCAGAGATGGGGAACTCACATGAGCAAAGAAGAAAGACGCTAATTGCAAGCGATACACCGAGTCACTGACTAAAAATTACTTATTAATACTCAATAGCACTCGGGATGAAATCGGCTCTACTCGGAGATTATAATATCGTTAAAGTATTAGCTATAGCCCAGCCATCTGTTCTACAGATGCCTATCAGGGAGGCACCATTCGCCAGTGCCCAGGAGGATGCCACACACTTGGTGGAATGTGCTCGCACTCCCAGGGTCCAGGGTATGCCCTGGGCTCAGTAGACCAAATAACTGGCTTCCACAATCCAGTGGGCGATCCTCTTTTTGGAGACAGCCTCCCCCTTCTGCTGTCCCCAGAAACAGACATAGAGCTGCTCAGAGCATCTAAAGTTTTCTGTGTGGTCCAAATAGATCCACAGGGCATGCACTGGACACAGTAGGGATAAGGCTGGATCAATATGAGGGAGCACTTGCAAGTTCACCACCTGATCCCTGAAAGGGTTAGTGGGAACATTGGGCACATAGCCTGGTCTTGGTCTTGCAAGTCCCCATCTCCCGTTGACAGAAGTGAGCATGGTCAGGAGGGCTATCTTCATAGAGAGGGAAGAGTGCCAACTAGCAAAAATACACCACTTCAAAGCATACAGCTGCCTTGTGTGTGGGGCTCTGGCTTGAGGGATAGTGTCTATCCCCGCTGGTGGTAGTCCACTCTGGTCTTCTGCATCCCATCCTGGGGCCAGACATGGAGGTCCCAGAGGTCTGGGCACAGGTGCCAAATTGTGTCCTGTGTCTAAGAAAGAAGGTCCTTCCTCAGAGGATTTCACCAGGAATTTGGACTGTCACGAAAAGCATGAGCTCAGAGAACCATGCCTGGGTGGCCCAGTGTCTGTGTGATCAGGGGGGAAACGCATACATGCACAGACCCTGGGGCCAGCTGTGTGCCAGGGCATCTGTTCAGAGCGGATCTTCAGAAAGGGAATATCACAGAGTGCAATGGGAGGACTATTAGGAAACAAACAGATCTACCTGTGCTTTGCTAAATCAACTCAAAATCAGCTGGACCACATGGGGATGAAGTCTCCACACTCCATTGAGCACCAACTTTCACAAAAGCATGTATGCTGCACGTTTGAAGTCGCCCAGAATGTGAGTGGCATGCAGTGACTTTTTTGAGATGGTAGGTGAGTTTTGACGTGACGTAAGCAGATGCCGCCCTGGCCATTTTTGCATGCCACCATCGCTATGTTGACTAACACTTGTAAGTATAAACAGCCGTGGATAAACCCTGGATAAGCAGCCGAAAACTTTGCAGGGCCAGCAACACAGCCAGCAACTTGAGGCAGTTGATGTGCAAATACAGTTGAGTCCCTGTCCTGAAACTGTGTGCCTGTTACTGACATTTGTTGTGACAACACACCTTGACACTTTTTCTAAGGGAACCCCTGCATATAGAAATGCAAGGTCTGTCCAAGGATTGAAGGTGTGCTGACAGATTGGCCACGCGATGTGCGCTACGGTGCCATGGGCGGAAGCCAATCTCAGAAGTCTGAAGCCAGTGCTGGCAAGGTCTCAAATGCATCAACTCAAGCGGTGTTGCTGCCACCGATGGCGCCATATACCCCAGCAGCCTCTGAAATTATTTCAGTGGGACTGCTTTTCCCCGTTCATAGCACTCCCAGTACTAGCACTCGACGGCTGGCTGTCGTGAAGCTCTTTTTCTGACCATGAAAAAGCCATCACCTCTTCAGCATCTGGTATTACCTTCTCTAAATGATGTTTTATTAACAAAGTTCGGGAGAAGCACGTTCAGATAATTAACACGGGTGGAGAGCACTCAGCAATCATGATTTAAATGATGTTTCATTAACATAGTTCGGGAGAAGCACGTTCAGATAATTAACACGGGTGGAGAGCAATCAGCAATCATGATTTAAACGTGTACATATAGACTCAGCAGTCTCACCTCATTTCTCTGACAGTTTAGCAGAGTCCCTCCACCACCCCTTCTCCACTCTTCTAGTCCTAAACCACCTTACATACGGGGGGGAGTACTCTGGGTTCGGGCCGAATTCCGAGCTCGGAGCCCTCCCCCCGGACAGCACGCCAAATACGCATTATACTTATTCCCTTTAATTGTATGTAAGTGTGAACTCGTGAAACAGAAATCAAAACGAAAAGAAAAATCCACCAAAAGAGAGTCTGGGTACCTTTGCTCCATTTCAGTTATTTGTTCATTCAGCTGTTGCAGAGCAGGAGGGATGTAACAAATTCACAAGAAAGAAAGAGGAAAACTCCCACTATGAGTAAAAGGGTTTACAGTTTATGAAGAGCGCCTCTAAATTAGGACAGCATATCTTCTTCAGCGTTGTTACATCTGAACACCAACTTTCATTAACGTAGAAACACCACCTCTCGTTTTCCCCGTTAGGGCCTAACCCTAACCCCAAGTCAAGTCACCTTCATTTATATAGCACTTTTTACAATACAGATTGTTTCAAAGCAGCTTTACAGTGATAATAGGAAAATAATGCAACGAAGATTGTTTTGGCTGTACAGCAGCTCTAGAAGAAAGTCATTGTCTAACTAGACCATTGTCTAACTAAAGCAAGCTCACACGACATGGTTTTCAACTGAAAACATAAAACCTTCAATTTGGTTCTGGCCGCTCATCTACACAACAACAGCACCTGAGTGGCCCAAGAACACAAACCCTGAAGTAGGTTTTGGAGTGCAAGTTTTTGAAAACGGGTTTTGAAAGCGATACCTTTATAAGCGATACATTATAAACCGTTACTCCCATGTAAACCTTAAAAATGTGAATCTGCTAAAACAATGACGGCATGCAAATGCGCATTACGTGTTTAGTCTATAGGCATGCGTGTTTGAATGTGCGTGGATGCATAGTCCTTCTTTACAAAGTGACACCGCCAACCACCTGTCCGGCATGCATAACACAGCGCTTCTAGTAATTTCCTCGGATCCGTGTGAACGGAAATCATTTTGATAACATTTTCATCTGTACAGAGGAAAAACATTTGTTGTAAAAAAAAACAAAAAACTTTTGCCATGTCCCCTTCGCAAGGTATAGTCTAGTTGACAAAGTCTCTGCTGACACTTCAGGGCTGTGTAGTGGTTGTGTCTATGCACAGGTCCTTAATCTGATCTGGATATGGCCTGGATCTAGTAGACTACTGTAAACCTCGGGATAGAGAGAGAGACTTATATTAGCATAGATGCCATTCTTCTTATGTTGTAACAAGTACATCAGGTGTTATGGGAAGTGTTCCCAGTTCTGGCTGACCTAATTTATGAAGCCTAATAATCATTTTACATGATTTGAATTATAGAAATTGATAATGTGCTATGTGTCTGCCAGTTTAAAGAGATGTGTTTTTAGTCTAGATTTAAACTGTATGTGTCTGCTTCCCAAACAATGCTAGGACGACTGTTCTAGAGTTTAGGTGCTAAATAGGAAAACAATCAACTGCCTGCAGTTGTACCTGATATTCTAGGTATTATCAACTGGCCAGAATTTTTATATCACTATAGACGTGAAGCGCTATAATGCATTAAGAGCTTGCTCAAGTACTGGGGAGCTAAACCTTTTTATGCTTTGTAAGTAATTAGCACGATTTTAAAATGTATACGATGTTTAATAGGGAACCAATGCAGTGTTGACAGAACGGGGCTAATATGGTCATATCTCCTGGTTCTAGTAAGAACTCTAGCTGCTGCATTTTGGACCAGGTGAAGTTTGTTTATTAAACGTGCAGGGCAACAAGCCAATAGAGCATTACAATAATCTAGCCTTGAGGTCATGAATGCAACTAACTTTTCTGATTTTGTCATTGAGAGCATAGGTTGTAATTTAGATATGTTTTTAAGATGGAAAAATGCTGTTTTAAAGTAGTGTTGTCAAAAGTACCGACTTTGTTACCATTTTTTTTTAAATTTGATGATACCAGCATTTGCCAGCATTTCCTAGCATCTAGCATTTTGAGCGCTGTTGAACGGATTCTTAAACACTTGGCCATTGCATTCACACGCTCAACATATATGTCTCTGATTGGCCAAGTCGTGATGGGGTAGGATGTATTTGACTGCCTCCGTCTGCTTCTTCACTGCCAAGAACTGCTGTGAAAAGTCCTTAACATTGGTGCCAAAGAGATGGGGGCGACTTTGTCGGCATCTTGCATCTGCGCAAGTTTAAGGCAGAGATGGAACTCCTGAACCAACTTCATCGGTCGTTCAGTCATTGCTGAGTGCAGCTCCTGCATCAACCCTGGGTCAGGACTACCCAAGTGCAGCTCTTTAAGTGCCTTGGCCTGATGGAACTGCAGGATGGCCATGGCATGTGGGGCAAAGGTGAACTTACCATGAACGGGAGCCTTGGACGGCTGCTCCAGGTGGTGGCGTTTTGCGGGCATAGATGCACCACAATCACACCCTCAACCTGTGGGACCTCTGAGTATCCCCTAGCCGCCCCACTATTGAGGGTAGTGAGGGTGGCGGTACCTGTGAACCGTGGCTGTGTCATTCTCCAAACTTAGAAACCAATCATTCAACTGCAAATGCTCAGAGGAGGGTGGAGGATTCCACTCTAGCCCGATATTCACAGAGGCCTAAGAAAGCACAACTGTAGCCAACTTAGGGAACTCATCCACTTCAGAAGGCATAAGCCTGTCCCCCGATGCTGCGATCAACAATTCCTCCTCTTCGCGAACCCCGAATGAGAAATAATATTCTCCCTGATGTGAACCTCCTTACTTATCTGACAACTGAACTGGGAGGAAAGAGTATGTAGAGGAATGTGAGGCCCAGGGGGTTTACCCGTGGAAACACTTCCATTGAGCCGTCCAAGGGGGAAAGGTGTCAACCACATCCAGAAATGCACTGGTGGAAAAGCATTTTTAGAAAGACATTGTCTGCTGGTGTCTGTCCTTTTAGAGGATTTTGCTCTTTTTTGCTGTCGAAGTGCCCAGTAGAACTCCCTGCACTTAACTGTGCGTTACTGGAAAGCGACCGCTAAAACACACCGTACAGATTTCCAACAGCTTTTTTTCTCTTCAGAGGTGAATAAGTTGCCAGTGCTCATGCAACTGCTCAGCTCCGAAGAACAAATCTGAATTAGTGGACCAAGCCATCTCCTTTTATACCTGTATGTCCAGAGGAGTGGCATGAAAATTCCACGAGACAATTCTTATTGGCCTTTTCTGAAGTATCAGACCTGTTTGGGGCTCCCAAGTGTGACCCCTAGTTTCATTACGCAACGTTAAAGATGCCTTTTCTGCCTCGACGCTACCTCCTTTGGGCAAATCCGATCACGACGTTGTTAATCTTCAACCAAAGTATCAAAGACTTCTTGAGAGAGAAAAGCCTCAAATTAAGACTAAGGATTTGGAATGAAGAGAGTATTATGTGCCTTCAAGAATGTTTTGATTATACTTTGTGAGACATATTTGAATCCCCTGATCTGGACACTCACACAGATGTGGTATCTGGTTACATACATTTTTGTGTGGAGTCAGTATTACCCACGAAAACGTATCAACTATTTCCAAATAATAAACATGGGTATCAAAGAAACTTAAACAACTGCTAAATAAGAAGAAAGTAGCATATTATAATAATGATGTTTTAGCTAAAAGGGATATTCAAAGAGAAATTAAAAGACAAATTAAGGTAGATAAGACACTATATAAACAAAAAATTGAGGCTAAAATGTCACAAGGAAATTTAAAACAGGCATGGCAAGGTGTTAGGACGATGATTAGTGTACCACATAAAAGTCAAGGAAAATATAATACCAATATGACGATCACAGATAGCAAAAGCGGGGATCTGGAGCTAGCGAATAGGTTAATTTTTTTTTTTTTTACGTTTTGAAGGAAATAGTGAGAATACTATCAGGGATGAGGAAAAGTTATTTACATCAACTAATAATTTTATCATCAAAGAGGCGGATGTAAAGGAAACTATTTAAGAGTCCCGGGCCTGACAGCATCTGTGGACGAGTATTAAAAACTGTGCTGAGCAATTATCCACGATTTTTACTTCACTATTCCAAAGATCTTTAGACCGATGCACAGTACCAACTATCTGGAAAACTTCAACTATTATACCCTTTCCTAAAAACTATAGTCCAGTAGAGCTTAGTGATTATCGACCAATTGCACTGACTTCTTTGCTGTTTAAAAGCTTTGAAAGGCTTGTTAAAAGGTATGTAGTGTCAAAAACCCAGCATCAAGACCCTTTAAAATTCGCCTATTAGTCAAATAAGGGAGTAGATGATGCAATTTTAACATTGTTGCATGTTGTATATTCACACCTTGAAGATTCCAAAAACCACGTGAGAATCCTATTTGTGGATTTTTCGTCAGCTTTTAACACTATATTGCCAACTGTGTTGGTTGAGAGATTAACCACAGAGTTTAACCTGGATGGGGGACTGATTATGTGGTTGCGGGATTTTTTAAGGAACAGAGTACAGAGAGTGAGTGTGGGTGGATCAATGTCGGAGAAACAAATTACTAATGTCGGATCCCCACAAGGCTGTGTCCTCTCACCCCTATTGTTTATATTGTACACAAATCACTGTATAAGTGCACACTCAGGCAGATTTTTTATCAAATTTGCAGATGATACTGCACTAGTCAGTCTTCTAAAGGGGGACGAGGACAGTCATGGACCTGTTTTAAATGAATTCATCTCTTGGTGTGACATGTCAAATCTTAAGTTAAATATTTTAAAAACAAAGGAGATGTGCATTGATTTTAGGAAGGAGTCTTCAGTGAATGTAACCACTATCAAAGGAGAGCCAATACAAAGTGTTGAGGAGTACAAATATCTTGGGGTCATCTTTGATCATAAACTGAGGTGGGATAAATGGACAGAGGCTGTGAAAAAAAAGGACAGCAAAGACTTTACTTCCTTAGGAAGATGTTGTCATTTAATATAAGCGTCTCAATCCTCAGACTTTTTTATCATTCTTTTATTGAAAGCGTTTTTACATTTTGTATCAACTGTTGGTTCGGAAATGCCACAGTGAAACAAAAGAGTTCAATTAGGAAAGTTTTAAGCACAGCGAGCAAACTAATTGGTATCCCAGTGAGAGGTTTGGAACAAATGTATCATAACAGATGCCTCAGTAAAGCAACAAAAATCACGGCAGATGAGTGAGCGGGTCTCAGGGATGATTCTGTGAAACTTATTATTACTTGTCTTCTTTTTTTTTGTATTATGTGATGTGTATGGTCGGTGCTGTATGTGAGCATGTGAAACGCAAGCAACAAAATTTCCCTAAGGGGATAATAAAGTATTCAATCAATAAATCAAAGTACATCGACACAACATAGAGTGAGTGACAGATAGGGAACTGACCTTCCACAGATATGTATAGTAGTAAAATATACACCGCAGAACAAAATGACATCACATGATGCTGGTCAAATGGATTTGGGATAAAAAAAAAAAATTTTAAACACAAGGGGGTGTTCGGTAACACGACATTGCAAAAACTGTAATTTAAGGGACACAAAGGCAATTACAAGCAAATTGAAAAACAGGGTGCACAAAATATTTGTGACAGATTATAGTATTTATTTCATAGCACTTTATGTATTCTCTTAATAGATTAATTATCATATTTCCAAAGAAAAATGTATAATTATCATCAATGGACATGAAATGTATCCAAAATTATAGAATGACCCACCCAGCAAAGGATGCCCTGTTAGAGGCTGCACAAAGACTGTCTTAATTTTCTGCGGTCTGAGTCTGAGCGCAATTGTTCCCGTTGCTCCTCACAGCGTAAGTCTAGTTTCACACTCAACTTGATTCTATCGAACCCTGGTGCATTTACATTCACAAAGTGCACACCATATAATAGAAAACAGTATGTGGGTGAATATATTCATTCATTTTTATTAATTTTGGTGCTGTTATGAGCAGCAGCAGAGTGAACAACACTTAGGTTTACTGGATCTGCGTCTCATGAAGGCAGCTTTTTGCTGCTTGCAAACAGACTCTTTTGAGGAGACAGCAGATTGCGAGCCAATTGCTGCTCTGATTGCACTCACTATGTGTGATTATACTGCAGGTTCACTCTCACTCATATCCAAGGTAAATGATCACCACTGTCATCCCTTACATTTGTTTTTTTGAACTAATGACATTCTCATTGGCTGACCCTAGTCCTAGTTGCTTTCACATTTGCGCAAAACACGCCACATTCCCAATTTTTCACATTAACAATTTTTTATGTGAAACATGCTTCATTACAAACTAAACTGACAGTGTCAAAGCACCCTTAAATAACTTTGATGGTAAACTCTGCAGAAAAGTGGCCCACAAGGGGCAAGATTGAACATCCATGCTATAGGAACACCCTTCAGGGTGATGACCCTGAATTTATGCAGCAGTATTCCCTACATAGGGAATGAGGTTTACATGTAACCAAGATGTTCCCCTTAATCAGTTCACTCAACTGTGCATCAGTAGCTGACACTATACCACAGCACCAAACCTCAGAGTGACTGCCAATATATTAGCCTGGTAATAATATTTGCATTTGGTGCGAAAGGACCTTTATAAAGGCAGTAGACAAGACAGCTCACTAGATTTTGGTACAAATCATAACATTCTTTTAGATGTGACAATGTTTTTTTTATGCATTTTAATTTTAGAGCACTTCTGGAAAACGAGAAAAAAAGAAGAGAAAATGCAGAGAAAGAAACTGAGAAGATTGCAAGAGAGACGATGGAGCTCGTGGGAAGACTTCGACAAATTGAAGAGCAGACCAAAAAAGCTCAAGAGGGTTGGAACTACAAATGTCTACCTATAACTACAAATTTCACATTATTAGTTTATGGGTTTAAAGGTGAAGCTTGTAATCTCTTCGCCACTAGTGTCATCAGATGGATTTGGAAAAGTAATGATTTTCTTAAATAGGTTTTCTAAATGTCTGCCATTAGTGCCATCTGCCATTAGTCACACAGCCCTGTCACACATTAAAGGCACCACACTACAAGATAATTGGGCCTATTTTTTTTGGCCCAATTCTCCCCTTCGAACAATCCTAGCTAAAGTCCCGATTATCTTGATGGTTCTACAGATTTGTTAATAGACATCTTATCAGATATGTTAAGAGTGGTAGAATCTGCTTGGAAGAACGTTGGAGCCATACCAATCTCAAATCGTAAATATCCAACATGTTGAATATTTATGATCATAAATCCTGTTGTGTGGGGAGAACCTGAGGACAAATGCTCATACACTCTTTAGATTGTCACGTGGAATGAAACGATACCCAAACGGAAGGCAGAAAGACGGAAGCATAACACAAACTCATCCAAACTCTTTTTTCCCCTAACTGTTAAATCTATGATTTTTTTAAATAATCATGTTTGTGGTCTCTCACATTTTGAAAATCTGATACAATTTTTTTTTTTTAGAGTGGACCAGGTTGCTCAAACAAACAGAAACACTATAAATATGTCTATCACATTTTACATTTCAGAAAAGTATTTGTGTGACATAATAGTTCTGTTGTTCAGAGCTAGAGGAGCAGACCAAGCGAGCATTGGAGCTAGAGCGGGAGAGGAAATTTGCTCAGGAAGAGGCTGAGCGACTGGAGAAAGACCGCAGGATTGCAGAAGAGCTTAAGTCCGCATTACTGCAGAAATCTGAGGACCAGGTCAAGAACCAAGAGAATCTGGTATGAAAGAAAAAGTATTCAAAAAATCTTCTAAAGATACATTAAGATCTTAAAGGGTTATTTTACCTGAAAAAATTAAAATCCAGACAATATTTACCCACCCTCATGTCATTCCAAATACGTATTGATTTCTTTATTCTTCAGAAACACAAAGAAAGATATTACATGTTTGGAGTATCACTCCCTGCTTTCTTATTGGAATTATCTTTGTTTTTGTGTATATTTAATTAACTGCTGCACATAGATGCTCGCTTCTCCTCTTCCCTGCACTCTGTGTCAGGTATGTCTATTTAAATTGTTTAAACATTGTACGATATGATATACGAATTAATGAAATAAGCATAGCATGTTTGCAGATCAATTAGACGCGTTGCAGTCTCTGCACGTCTCAAACCTAGCTCTCTGTCAAGAGTAATATCAACTAAGCTACTGAATCAAACAAATGTTCTACTACTTAATGTCTATTTTAATGTTTAAAACCTTGTACGATATGATAGGCTACATGATATTTCTGTCTCAATCTCAGAAACTGCAAGCATTTATGTGTTCTTTATAATTAGTTCAGATTTGCATTTGTATGCAAAGTAAAAGTTGTTTCAGCAATTTTCAACCACTGAATATTTTCTTTTAACTTCTGTTTTTTTTTATCAGTTATTTATAGAGTCTGATGACCCTTATTCGAGGTTGTGGATGATTGATACGACAATTAGAAGATATTTAAATAAATTCTATAATTATAATTAAAAAAAAAATTAAGAGTTATACCAGGCATATTTCTTAAATGATAACTATGAAGGGCACAGATATACGTTTAAAACTTCTCATATAATTTAAAGTTGCAGTCATGCGGAAGCACATTGTAGCCGGAGCTACTTCTCTCTGTTTATATCTATGACGAGTCACTCAGGTACTAGGTTATTCCGCAGCGGTGCCGACCTGACTAAAAGAGTCTGAATATAAACACTTATTATAGGTGTACCGCAGTGGTTCAGGATGAGACAAAAACATGGTTTGGAAAAATCATGATGTACTCTCATATTATATAATTTCTGTAAATTTTGAACACAAACAAATATGGGCTGCAGCTTTAACACACTTTCTGTTAAAGCCCCAGTCACTTCTGGTTTTATCAGATACAGATACAGATAATTTTGAGATTGTTACAGATACAAATATTGGCTCCGCTGCATACCCCTAGTTTGGAATGACAAGAGTGTGGATAAATTATGACAAAATGAAAACTGAAAATTATGTTATTATTTACTTTCCCTTATGTCATTCTAAGCACATATGAATATCTTTCTTCTGCAGAACACAAAAGGAAAAATTATGAAGCATGTACACTAAGCTCTTTTCCATACTGTGGGAATGGATGCTTTCAAGCTCCATAAAAGCACTATCATAAAAGTAGTCTGTATGATTTAAAGTAAAAAAAACACTATATTTTTTCTCATTCTGTACATTGGTACAGCAGCTCTTTTCACCCACTGCCTGAAACACATTGTTTCCTGTCTCTTTAAAGCCCACCTTTCCGAAATGTCCAGTCTGCTGTGTTCAGCACACTCTGCGACAGGCGCAAAGGCCCCTGTCAAGGGGCCACACATGAAGGCTCTATAGCTCTAGCTGAGGGTACAGATTGAGCCACCCACTCAGTAACTGCACCATCCCGGGGAACCATGGCTGGCTCTGCCAGAGTGGAGCCACCAGAAGAACCGACTGTCAGAGCCACCAGAGGAAAGGCATGTAAGCTCTCTTTCGGCTACTCGTGGGTCAGTGCATCCTTCTCCAATGAGAAGAATATCGGACAGAGAGTGTTCTCCTTCTGGGTGAAGAGGTCCACTTCTGCTTGCTTGAAGACACTCCAGATCATCTGAACCGCCTGGGAGTGAAGTCTCCATTCTCCTGGAGTCACACCACTCCAGGACAGCATGGTTTATGTATGCGACCACCATCAGGACATGGCTGGTCTCTCAGGTCTGGCAGTAAGGACTTGAGTGCCAGGCACACCACCATCATCTCCAGACAGTTATTGTGCCAGCAGAGCTCCGAACCTGACAAGGTGCTGAACACTGGCCTGCCATAGCAGAGCGCGCTCCAACCCATGTTATGGGTATCTGTTGAGAGCACTTTACTTTTGGAAGGCAGCCCGAAATCCACTCCCGATTGGTACAATTGCTGAGCCTTCCAGGGTGGCAGGGATTTGACACTGCCGTGGGTCACCCTGAGGTTCAAGCATCCTAATTGCAAAGCATGGTGCGGGACATGGGCTTCCAGCCAGAACTGAAGCAGCTGCATATGAAGCAGTCCTAATGGAATGACTGCAGAGGTTGCTGCCATCAGGCACAGCATCATTTGAAATGCCTTGAGGGTACAATGACCCCCGGCTGTAAATGATTCAGAGCTCACTGAATTTTCAGCGAGTGCTCCGGTGACAGCCAGGCCCGCATCTGGGCCAAGTCGAATACCGCACCCAGGTTGATTCTGAACCCCAGACACTCTAAGTGGCTGTGGAGCAGAGACCTGTGGACACATAGCTTATCTCTCGACTGGGCCATAAGTCAATCGTTGAGGTAGTACAGGATGTGCACCCCATTCCAACTCAGGGGGGAGAGTGCCGCATCTATGCATTTCATCAATGTGCAGGGTGCCAGTGACAGACTGAATGGCAGGACAGTAAACTGGTAAGCCACTCCTTTGAATGCGAACATCAAGAATGGTCTGTAATGAGAGGCTACTTGGATATGAAATTATGCATCTTTCAGATCCACTGATAAAAAGCAATCCCCTGTGCGAATCTATGTGAGGGTTTCCACACCCTCAAATCGGGGGGTTCTGCGAGCAAACTGGAGAGAAGACTTGTTTGATCGTGTTCAGGACTCAGTCTGACACTTTCTCCATAGCCTCCTCTAAGGGCTGCCTCCTCTTCACTCCTGACTAGTCAGGAAGACTGCTTGGGCTGATGACCAGGGTCCAACAATACCTAGGGGCAATGGCCCTGATGCTTTGGGAAGGGGTAGCACTTAACGCTCCGGAAGCGATGCCGGTCTTCTGGCACTGCTTTGGGAGATCACCCACCAGATAGCCAAAGGCGAGAGGTGTCGTCTTAGCCGACTACGCTTCTTCTGCATCACCAAAGGCGCTTTTCCACTGCATGGTACGGTACGTCACGGTTCAGTACGGCACGCTTTGGCGTTTTTCCACTGCATGGTACGGTACGGGACGGCTCGCTTCGGCTCACTTTAAATGGTACCACCTCTGTTGAGGTTCCAAGCGTACCGTACCGATACTAAAATGTGACGTGAAAACACTGCAGATCACTGATTGGTCAGACAGAACTGCACTACCAGCGTCATTGTATTTGCGAGACATCAAACCCGCGAGATTTAAATAGCCAGTAACAGCCACCGCTGTAGCACCTGTTTTAAAACTACTTGCTTGACTTGCTGAAAAAAAAAAAAAAAATTCCAAAAAAGAAATGGCTGAATCGTGGTCAGTGGACGAAGTGCAGACGTTCCTCTCGTTGGTTGCAGAGGAGCGGATAAACTATAACGATCAGTCTATAATCCCACCCACTTTAAAGCGGTACTAACTGCAGTGGAAAAGCGAAGCGAGCCGAACCGCGCCGCGCCGCGCCGAACCATACTGAGCCGTACCGAGCCGTACCATGCAGTGGAAAAGCGCCACAAGTCCACTGCTGGGTTCTTCAGGAAGGCGAGGATGGCTTCTTCCATGGTCAGTTAGGAGACGATCTCCACTCTGAAGAGAAAGATTGGATGTGCTGAGATGCCATTTTGTCAGTGTAGGGTTTCCTTCAATCAGGCTTCAGTATTTAGAAGATTCTTTGAAGGTGGGTCAAAGCAGCCAGTAGGTGGATATTATGCAAATGTGTAACATGGTGACGTAGCTAAATGTGACTTTGCAGATTGTTTATATACACAAACAGCTATATTACATACTAAAATAAATGCAAGGTTTAAAAAGCATAATTTTTTTTCTGGATTTTTTGATCATATTTTTTACTTGTTTCCAGGTTTGCAGTGCTTTTATGGTTCTTTGTGTGCTTTTTGAAGCTTGCCAGCCTCTGTTTACTGTTGTTGTTGTTTTTTATTGTATACAAAATCATTTTCTACAAAGAAATATGTTTGCTTCATTATATATTTAAAGGCAACAGAGCTGGCTGAGCTAACATCCAAAATCACTCTTCTGGAAGATGCCAAAAAGAAGAAAGAGGATGAAGCCAGAAAATGGCAGAGAAGGGTGAGAGTGTAAATATACTGTTTTATCTGTTCCACATGCTTAACCTCAGTCAAACACATTAGCAGTCTCATAATAGTTTACTGAGATTTCTCTTTGAGTATCTTGGCAGGCAATTATGGTTGAGGTAGACCTGGAGAGGACAAAAGAGGAGTTGAAGAGTAAGCTAATTGGGGTCCACATCCAGGCAACGTCCCAGACGGAGAATGACCATGACGAGAATGATGAGAGCAGTGCTGAGGCCAGTGCTGAGCTCACATCCACTGGAACTTATCAGGACCGCAGTGAAGAGCAGCGTATAACAGAAACTGAGAAGAATGAACGTCTGCAGAAGCGCCTACAGGTGAGTATGAGAGACAGCCATGATTTTTATAAAAAAGATGTCATAACCATGCCCTAGTGCAAAGGTTCTTAACTCTGTTCCATGAACTTCCCCCAACAGTGCACATTTTGTTAGTCTTCCTAATCGAACACATCTGATTCAACTCATCAGTCGAAACTTCAAGACCTAAAATGAGTGCGTCAGTCCAAGGAGAAATTCAAAATGTCCACTGTTGAGGGGCTTCAGGAAAAGGGTTGAGAACCACGGTCTTAGTGGCTAGAGCAGGGGTTTTCAACGTCAAAGATATTGGGCCTCCCTTCTGTCACAACATACAGAAAGCCACAGAAAGCCGTCTGTCACTACTAGTCTAGATGAGATGTCCATAGTAAACATAGTTTCTACCTTTTCCTTGTACCGAAATTTGACTAATTTGACTTAATTTCACACTAATTTATGAGCCTCTCTATATAGAATACTATCGACTTGTATAAAATAAATATTCATTCAATTAATTTGACATGTATGAATGTGTGGTTCAGAATAGCCTAACATTATCAATAAATTTTGAGGCAAATAACAAAGTACGGTACTGCACTCATAAAGTCCATGGCTTCTGTATAAGGTATGATTTGTATAGTTATGTGTAATAGATCAGGTTAACAACAAAATAAATAAATAAAAAACCTGTTGCTGGTCACATTTGCACTGTTCACATTTGCCATTAACATGCAATTCATATTCAGTTTTTTTTAACCCGACTGCATTTACATCTACATTCCAGTATGGTTGGATAAAGATCATGTGACACTTAAAATGCAAATCACCATTTAAACAGGAGAACAAGTTTTGTTCAGGGCTCTCTCTAGAAAGAGAAATGAGAGAAGCGAGAGTCCAAGTGTAATTTAGTAAAATAATTTGATAAATAATTGAATATTGTTGATTTAATCTGCTGTGTTAATTATAGGAGTTCAGTATCTACTATTTTCTTCACAATGCAAAAGCAGAATAGGTAACACTTTATTTTAAGGTGTCATTTTTTTACAGTGTAATTATATACAGTATTTAAGTACTAAGTCATTAACAACGTACTTACTATAGGTTTGGGGTAGGATTGCGGTTTGTTTGAAGGTTAGTTGCATGTAATTATGCTTAATTTACTGTTATTAGTATGGTAAGTAGATGTAACATGTAACAAGGACACTGTAAAATAAAGTGTTACCATTAAAGGATTAGTTCACCTCAAAATGAAAATTCCCTAATAATTTACTCACCCCATTGCCATCCAAGATATCCATGTCATTCTTTCCTCAGTGGAAGAGAAAATAAGGTTTTTGAGAAAAACATTTCTGTATTTTTCTTTGAATTATGGAGTTCAATTGCAACCAACGTTTTGAAGTCCAAATCAATGCAGTTTCAAAGGTCTTTGAAGTACTTTAACCGGCTGTGCACGATCGCAGCTGAGGAAAAATTATATATATATATATATATATACTTTTTAACTACAATTGTTCGGATTGAGCTGATCTGCAATGCGCCGGGAACTACGTCATCATGTTGAAAGGTCGTGATGATGCTGAATCTGAATAACAACAATTCATTAAACAAGATTCAAATAGAAATTCTGAAGAACAAATGTGACAGTCTCGCAGAAACTATTCTCTGCAGCTTTAATTCTTATGCTAACTGATTTGTTTCTAATATTTTTTTAGGCTCTGAGCTCGGAGCTAGCAGATGCCCGTGATGAAAGCATGAAGACTCCAAATGATCTTATCCATGCTGAGAATGTGAGGTTGGGAAGGGACAAATACAAAACCTTACGGCAAATACGACAAGGAAACACCAAACAGCGCATTGATGAATTTGAGTCCATGTGAATTTCCTGTTTTACGTTAGCCACGTTTGCAGTCAGTATCTGTGTATGGTAATCTGTTACATAGCATTTTTAACTGCTGTGTTTGTGTCCAAATCTGTGGCAGGTATACTGAAGTGATCTTAGTCTTTTGATGTGAATGAAAAAATGTACATGAAGTAAACCTCTTGATTGTACATAGACTGTAGTGAGTTTCATGTGATAATTAAATAAAATCAACAAACAAAACAATTAATGTACTCATACCCCTGAAATACAGTCTCCAGTGTGCTCATTGCAGGTTATAAAATAATTTGACAAGTTTCAACCACATCATCCAGGGGTTTTGGTGAGGAAATGTCCTTAATATTATATTAATATTATATTATATCAGTGATATTCAGTCACTGATGGTCACTAAAGACTTTTAACTAAGGTCTGAGTTTGGTTTGGTGTTGTGATATCTTTCTTCATACTGCAAACATCAAACTTACATGTGCACACACTCATATACAATTCTTAAAGTCTGGATCAAACCCTGAGTTGACAGAGAGATAGTTTACAGCTGTTGTTCAGTTTCATTAAACCAAAACAATCCTGTTTAGTCAGCTTCATGGTACATGCTTCCGGTGCATAGAGGGAGTAATTTTTTTTTAAAAGCTTGTCTTCGAATAGTTCACCTGTATAGTTCAAAATTTAGAAAGGACAAAAGAGGAAGATTCATGTTGCCTTCGCATGCTATCGGAAATTTCCTGCTTCCCACTTTTGAAGTCGTGATTATGAGCTTGTTGCATTCAAGTGCTTTGTTGTCAGAAAGAACAGGATAAATGGAGGACACCTGGGGGTGTACGTGGATTACTCAATTAGCTGGATTTCATTGTTGACGATTTGGCATGATCCAGGATTGTTAGGTTCTTTGAAGCTCATCCCGGTGTTGCTGTAAAAGCAACATGTCTGTTAGCTCAAACCTGCTCAGGAGCAGCTTATTTCATGTAAACAGGATAAGATTTCATCTTTTTAAGCAGAGATGATACTTAAAGTCTGTCCCAGCCACTGCTACTTTCTTATAAGAGTACCATATTGAACCAGGGACACTAATAGGCCTAATTTGAAATCATTTTAAAATAAATTAGCAAATAATATTATAATGTGTAGTTATAATATACAGAAAAAGCCAGTTTTACTCATTGAGAGATTTATTCGTGAAGTATAACTGCCATACATATTTTTTCTGTTATTTAACATGTTTTGTTATATTTGTTTAATCTACTCATGGATATTGTGTGGTGACGTTAACTAGGAACTAAAGTACATTTTGCGTTGCACACGGACACTTTTTACGGTGCAACAGGAAAAACAGACTTTTGATGAGAAGTTATTCTCCGTGTGTGGAGTAGAAGAGTTACTCGTGTTTTGAGCCAAGAAGTAAAGATGTTTTTCCTTTTTGTTTTTTGAACCGGGTATTTCAAGTGAACACATTCCCTCTTGGTTATATGCAGCCAGCGAGGTATGTGTATTACGTTCGTATTTCCCGAGTGTATTTGTATTTACCTGTTTATAGTGTGTGTGAACGTGTTTATCTTTTACATTGTCATACTGTAGTTTGACGGTGGATTTCATTGACGTTGAATGTGATGACGGAGAGAAGGATGACAAGTGCAATAAATCCATCAGTAACCAGAACCATGGTGTCGTTTATTTCCTGGAGGGAGTGATAGTCAAACTCGAACCTGCTTGTGCCCGGCTCGGACCTGCGTCAACGTGCGCGAACCTGCTCGTGCCCGGCCCGGACCTGCTGTGTCACAACTCGGCAAGACGGGATGTAACGTTACACAGATAAGCCCACGTTTACCGCTAAGGACCTGCATTTCTCAGTGTTTCATTAAGACGTCCATAAGTCAGACACGTAAGCTTGTGTTCTGAAAGGTGACAATAAGTTTGAACACTACAAGAGACTGTGTAACCTTAATAATAATAACTGTGATTTAAATTGTATAAGGGGAATTTATTGATTTTGTCTACTGAAGAAAGTATGTGAGAACTTGAAAAAGGAAGAATTATTTGTGCACATTTAAGCAAGCCAATATTTTTCAGGTTTTTTTTGTGAAGTTTTTATTATTTTCTAAGCACGTTCACTTAAATGTGGCCATAAGCATCTTGTCAAGTGTAATTGACCATGCAATATTACCAAGCCTTTACAATGTTTGGTTTAATTGAAGGGTTGATCTAAAGGACATTGAACTAATTTAATTTGATAGTTCAGAGAGAAAAAAAAGGGAAATTCTGCTGTTAACTACACAGCTAATGTTAAGTGTGTACAGGCAATTCCCAGATAATGTAAGATGTCACCAACAAGTGAAAAAGAACAAGTGTCAGAGAAGTCTATCATTGTACAACAAGCTGTACAGCCTGCAGAGCCTCGTAGAAGTGAAAGAGATCGAACATTAACAGAAAAGGGAAAGGAATTTCAGAAGGAAAAGGTGAAAGGATTATTACTTCGCTTTGACAGTATTTATGAACGCTGGAAGGTTCTTACTAAGGTGTCTAAAAAATCTGTAATCAAAAAAGATCCCAGTGATATCCTCCAAGAACACATTAAAGGTATTCAAAGAGAAGAATCTGAGCTGAACAGTGTTTATGATGAATACTGAAAGATTGACAGCCCAGCTCATGACATGAGACGCAAGTTGGACAGATGTGTATCCGTCACCAGAATTGTAATACAGAATGCACAGTCTCAAATTCAAGGAAATGAGGAGGAGATTATTTGGCCTGATGCTTCATCTGTATTCGCGTCTTCAACCTCCCGTGTTTCATTTCAGGGCAATAATTCTAATTCTAATTCCATCCACTCTGCTGTATCCTCATCCAAAAGACAAGAAGCTGCTGCTGAGTATGCACATACACAGGCTGTATTGAAGATTATGGGTGAGCAAGAAAGCCACCAAGCAGAACTGCAGAGACTTCAAGCTGAGGATAAGTTGATAGTTGCAGAACAAGAAGCAGCTGCATCAATTCGCCGTCTTCAAAGAGAAAAGGAAGAAATCGAACGCAAGATAGAAAGAGAGAGACAAGAGGCTGCTCTGTTAAAGAGACAGCATGAAGAGAATACTGCAAGAAAAAGGTCAGTTGAAAATTTGAAAAGAGAGCTTGAGCGTTTGGAAGAGCAAAAGAGGCTTAATGCAGCCAAAGCAAAGCTTCGAGTGTACAATGCAAATGAGTTCTATCCAACCCAAGACTTTGTACCACAAAACTTTGAGACTGAGTTGCCTGCAGATATGCAGATAATCAATCAAGCGACTATTGTTGATCAGCATCCACCACCACTCGGAGATGTGACTCCAAGAAGTGAACTCCAAGATGACATGCGAGAGCTGGTGAAGGTCTTAGCTGAAGCTATGACAGCAAACAGGTTACCCATTCCAGAGCCTTCGATCTTTAGTGGAGATCCACTTAAGTTTAATCATTGGAAATCACCCTTTCAGACACTTATAGAGAAAAAGAATATTCCAACCGCAGAGAAAGTCTTCTTCCTTCAAAAATATGTCAGAGGAGCTGCAGCTAGAGAAGCCTTAGAAGGTCATTTTCTGGCTGGTTCAGAAGATTCATACAATGCAGCATGGGACCTGCTCAATGAAAGATATGGCCAACCCTTTGTTATTGCCGAGGCTTTCCGAGACAAACTACATACATGGCCAAAAATAGCTTCAAGAGAGAGTGCTGAGTTGAAAAAATTTGTGGACCTTTTACGCAGTTGTGAAAGTGCTATGGCTAACAATGACACTCTCCACATTCTTAATGATGGAATTGAGAATCAAACACTTACTGCCAAGTTACCCGACTGGTTAAGCTCCGGATGGAACCGAAAGGCCACACAATATCAACTTGAACACGGAAGGTTCCCAAACTTCAGTTATTTTGTGACGTTCCTTTCAATGGAGGCTAGCATCGCTTGCAACCCCATTACATCCTTCCATGCATTACGGCAAAGTGAGTCGGATAAAGCAAAGAGCAGGAGCCAGAACATTATGACCTCCAAGAACCAAACCGTAGGTGCCAAGATCTTCACAACAAACACCAGTGAAAGGAAAATAGTCACAAGTGTGTTTTGTAAAAAACCAGGACACAGCTTACACAAGTGCTACAAATTAAGAGAGAAGCCAGTTGCTGACCGCATGAAATTTATGCAAAGTGAAAAACTGTGCTTCGGCTGTTTGAGCCATGGCCACTAGTCTAAGAGCTGCAGTAACCGGATGGTCTGCGATTCTTGCTCAAAGAGGCACCCCACATGCCTGCACGAAGAACGTTCAAAAAGGGTCCAAGAACTTAAGAAAGAACAATCTAAGGAAAGAATTCAACCACAAGACGTCACAAAGGAAACAAACTCTAACAGAGTTGTACAAGATACTAATAGTACACAGACTTCTGCAATAGTACCTGTCTATGTATCAACGCCAAGTGATCCAGACAAGGAAGTTCTCGTCTATGCTCTGTTAGATTCAGAGAGTGACTCTTCATTCATTCTTGATGAGGTGGCAGGTGTTCTTGATACAAACACTGAACAAGTGAAGTTAAAACTATCTACGATCTACTATCTACTACCACTCCTACTTTTATTTTCATGAATGCTGTTTGTTGCCAAGTACTACCGCCACTATTTTTATCTTTGTTATAATTTTTATTATTAGTATGAATACTGCCTCTACATTCTCTCTACTGTCTCTAATTCTATTACAATTACTATGATTATCTCAATATTGCTTCTATCTAAATCTCTAAAATATCCCATTGCTTAAACTTACCAATGTACCTGCATACATCACTAGATCGATATATTTATATTTAGCTGTTTTTTTGTTTTTTTTTTACTTTGTGTGTGCTCCATGTACGTCTCTCATTCTTTTGTATGTGTATATAATTCAATGATTTTATCTTGTATAAACTACAATGTTTTTGTTAACTTGCATTAATAATAAAAAAAAAAAAAAGTTGTTTATATAATAAAATAAAAAAATAATAAAAAAAATAAAATAAAAATATCTACGATGTCGTCAAAGGGGACAATCATTCACTGTAGCCTACAACTAGGGGCCTATTTTCCTCCAAGAAGTTAACAGTGCGGACAGTTTACACTCGTGACTTCATCCCTGCTAATCGCACACACATCCCAGTGCCTGAGACAGCAAAGGAATGGCCTCATTTGGAGCATCTTGCTGACCACATTGCGCCTCAAAAGGATTGCGAAATTGGTCTGTTGATTGGGTACAATTGCCCACAAGCTCTAGTGCCACGAGAAGTCATTTGTGGAGAGGAAAGCCAGCCATTTGCTCAGAAGACTGACTTAGGTTGGAGCATAGTGAGTTATGGTGACCCAGGTGAACACTACGGTGATGCAATTGGAGTAAGTCACCGCATCATCGTAAACAGTGTTGGGAGTAACGCGTTACAAAAGTAATGCATTACAGTAACATATTACTTTTTGCTGTAAAGCAGTAGTGTAAGGCATTACTAATCAATTTTCAGTAATATTTAACATATTACATGTTCAGTTACGCTTGCGTTACAACACACTTTTAGTTTTAATTGTAAAAAAACGACAGCAAAAAAACACCAAGACCGCGAGAGGCGAGACATTAATGAATGAAAAATGCAAGTAGGCTAAGTTACCTGTTCGTAGTCAGTTAACCCTCTGGGGTTGTTCGGCCCAAATGGACCCGAATAATTTAAAAAAAAAAAAATGTTAAAAATCACAGCTTCTTCGGAATGGTCCGAAATTTGGTGACTTTGTTGGTATTTGGTATATGAACACCCAAAAAAATTGGGGACAGGATGTGAACAGTCTAAGTGGTTGTAAAAAAAATAGTCACACTCAGGACCTTCGGGTCCAAATGGACCCCCATAGGAAATGAATGGGAAATTGGCAAAAATGTGAAAAAACTGAGTTTTTTGGTGCGTACAATCTACAAATCAGCCACAATCCATAAAAAAAGCACACAACAGTGAAGGGGTGAATCTATAAAACATCAAGAGTGCAAAACAGACACATCCACACACACACACACACACACTTTTATACACATACACACTCATAAATTCAGATTACATAAATCTGTTTTGAATTTTTAAAAATCACAGCTTAAATATATAGTTATGATATTTCAAACACTTTTTTTTCTATTTTCCATTGTTTGATAATAATTATACTTTTACTGTTATTTTAGTTTTTTGATCATTATTTGATGTTACCAGTTACTGTTCATTGAATTTGTTCATTGACTTCTCAGTTACTGTTCATTGAATACTGTGCATTGAATTCAAAATGTTTCTTGTGAAAGATTAATAAAAAAATATGTTATGACTGAAAGAATTGCATTTTAATTAAGTTAGAATAAGTTAGAATTAAACATTGGGTAACAAAATGCTTTCCATTTGTTCTCCTTCCAATGCAATGTTCAGATTTGACTATATTATAAAGTAAAACTGGCACTTCAAATTACCATTTAAACCAAACAAACAAACAAAAAACAAGACAAAAATAATCTTTGAGAATCTGTTATTATATTTTAAAAATCAACAACCTGAAAAAAAATTTGTATATATTTGCAAAAATCACTAGAATTCCCAAGCCTTTCTACAGAGAGCTGTAAATCCACTAGTGGTAAATATGTGCTATTGCGTGATAAAAATGCTCAGTGTGTCCACCAGATGGCATCTATATTTTTTCCAAAATTGCTTTCATGAGGCCTAGGCTTCACTCTAAAATGTAATACAGCTTTGATAAAAAAAAATAAAATAAAAAAATAATAGAAATAAAAAATTTCTATTATGTTCAATGGGAAAAAATGGGTCATAATTATTGCATAAATATTAATTATAAATCATAACAACCCAAGTGTGACTGTAAAACGAACAACCCCAGAGTTAATAGCCGCGTGTGGTGTCCAAGTTTGGTAATAAAGACTAAATGGCAGCGTCTGATATATTTTTTATAGCGATTTATTTTTTACAGGAGTGCCGTGAGGCATGATTTCGGCCTCTGTGCTCGCGCTGGCCAGTGGAAAAGCGGATAATGGGTGAAGATGGCATGAAGAAGACTACATTTGCGAGATGGACGTATGCGTATTAGGCTAGCCTACTCCATTTGTTCTGTGTTCCCTTTCGAGGCAACTCCAACTGCGTCGAATGACACTTTGGGGGAACGCCCCTCAGCGTAGCGTCTCTGAAGTATGAATCAAACTAAGCCAATCTCCGATTGGTGTTGCGTCATGACGTAATGTGTGACGGCACATAGGCGGAAGCTATAAAAGGAGCCGGCACACATGAGATGTCAGCTTTTTGTTCTTCAGCAAGCGCTCTGTGTCAAACTGTCAGTCCTATTTGGTGTTGTTTGTCCCATAAGAATTGTCCTAAATTATTGCAATATGGAATCTAGTGGCTCGGATCTCGCGTTTGCCGAGGCAGCGTGTAGATTACGGGTCTACTCAACAATAAAGATTCTGTGACTGGGATCTCGCGTTTGCCGAGGCAGTGCGTAGATTGAAGGTCTGCATTGCAATTCAGAATCTAGTGGCTCGGATCTTGCGTTTGCCGAGGCAGCGTGTAGATGGGTCTATTTTTGCAATAAAGATTCTGTGACTGGGATCGCGCGTTTGTCGAGGCAGCGCGTAGATTTAAGGTCTGCATTGCAATACAGAATCTAGTGACTCGAATCTCGCGTTTGTTGAGTCTACAATAATAGGGACACACAATCATGGGAAATAATACTGTTTTGTGCGAGGCATTCACAGTCAGCTCCTGAGGGTGCTGGCAGTGTTCATTGAGAAATATCTCGACGCGTAGGCCTACTAAATAAACCATGCGCTGTCGGATGTTTCAGCCTCACACCTGTTGACTTTCTTCTCGAGGGATGAAAGCCAAATATATTGTTACGGCTCGATTTTCGAGTTTGCCGAGGCAGCGTGTAGATTACGAGACTGTAATAATATTAAAACAGTATTTTTTGGTGAAAGGTAACCGCTTCTATAGCCCCTCCTCAAGGAGCTTGGGGGCATAGACGGCACTCTCAGGCCAAGCCTCAGCCTAAACAGGGCGACCTGAGGGTCGTCCTGCAGGGTTAAGAAGGCTTCCTCAAAGAGGTCCTAGCCAGCCTTGGTTATCTGCGGGCGGCCCCACCTGTGGTGGAGCGACAGAGGTCGTCTCTTTCGCGGAGCCCGCAGGAAATCGATGTTGCTCTCCCGCCGTTAAACACGTTTCGGGACGCGCCGGTTTCCAGCGAATGCAGGCTGCACTGTCCGCCCCACAGGATTGCGGTCAGGCAGCATTTGCGTTCGCCCATTGAGAATCATTTTCGGGTTCAGCCCTGGCGGGAATCCGCTTCAGGGGGCCGAGAACGAATCCCGATTAATACCCGAAGCCAGGCTCGAGAGCCTGGTTCCCTTGGTAAAATATTTCGATGCATGGAAAAATCTGGCGAATATTTCTCCTTGGGCCCTGCGCACCATTCAAAATGGGTACAGGCTGCAGTTCAGTTTCCGCCCACCCAGATTCAATGGGGTGGTCTGGACTGTAGTCGACCCAGTGCAGGGTCGGGTATTGGAACAGGAAGTAAACTCCCTGCTGGCATAGGAGGCTATAGATCGTATTCCTCCACCGGACAGGGAGTCCGGGTTTTACAGCTGCTACTTCATAGTTCCCAAGAAGGATGGGGGGTTGCGTCCAATAATAGATCTCAGGCACCTGAACCGTTCTCTGAGGAGATTCAGGTTCAAGATGCTCACTATTCCCATTATCGTGAGTCAAATTTAGTCCGAGGATTGGTTTCTCACGATAGATCTAAAGGACGCATACTTCCACATATCCATCCTTCCATCTCACAGGAAGTTTCTGAGGTTCGCTTTCGGGGGCGATGCTTACCAATATCGGGTTCTTCCGTTCGGCCTAGCTCAAATGTATGGATGCAGCTCTGGCACCGCTGAGGCTTCAGGGCATCAGGGTGCTCAATTATATCGACGACTGGCTGATTTTAGCGCAGTCGCAAGAGCTGGCGGTTCGGCATCGAGATGTCGTCCTCGCCCACATTCAAAGCCTGGGGTTGAGACTCAACACGAAAAAGAGCGTGTTGACACCAGCCCAGAGAACTACGTTCCTGGGAGTGGTGTGGGATTCGGTCACGATGTGGGCACAATTGTCTCCTGCACGGATCAAGTCCATCCTGACCACAGTGTCCGGGATAAAGCTAGGCCAAGCCATCACCGTAAAGCACTTCCAGAGAGTGTTGGGGCTCATGGCAGCAGCGTCCAATATCATTCCATTCGGCCTGCTGCACATGAGGGCCCTTCAGTGGTGGTTAAAAACCAAGGGGTCCCCCCCCGAGGGGAAACCCGTTCCGCATGATAAGGGTTACGCGCAGATGCCTTCGTTCCCTATCTATGTGGAAGAAAGCTTGGTTTCTGTCCCAAGGTCCAGTGTTAGGAGAGTCATGTCGCCGGAGAACCGTTTCGACAGACGCCTCCCTCACGGGCTGGGGCGCGGTCATGGACGGCCGCTTTACGACAGGCCTATGGCAGGACCATCATGCCTCCTGGCACATAAACTGCCTGGAGATGTTGGCGGTGTTCCGAGCTCTGAGGAGCTTCCTGCCGGACCTCAAAGGCTATCATGTCCTTGTGAGGTCAGACAACATGTCGGCAGTGGCCTATATAAACCATCAGGGGGGTCTGAGGTCTCGCCCTCTATGCAGACTGGCGCATCAGATCCTCCTGTGGTCCCAGGGGAAACTGTTGTCTCTAAGAGCAACATACATCCCGGGGAGTCAGAATCAGGGAGCAGACATCCTGTCGAGACAGGGGCTGAGGCCAGGGGAAAGGAGACTCCACCCCGAAGTGGTGGAGTCAATATCTCAGAGGTTCGGCCCAGTGGAAGTGGACTTGTTCGCGTCTCGAGAGACGTCCCATTGTCCACTGTGGTATTTCCTCTCCCATCCAGCCCCGCTGGGGTTGGATGCCATGGTGCAGACGTGGCCGAGGCTACGTCTGTACGCATTTCCCCCGATCGCTCTGCTCCCGGGAGTTCCAGAGAGAGTCCGTCGCGACGGGATCAGTCTACTGTTGGTAGCCCCGTTGTGGGCGG